>CM046657.1:111036158-111593658 GCA_025594165.1 Tamias sibiricus
TGTTAGGCAACCCTCTTGGGACCAGGTTTCACTCCCAACTTCAAGCAGGAGTGCCTTCCTTAATTCTGGGATGAGCCTGACTAGGGTGGATTGGCCCCCCTTACTGAGCAAGCTGCTGACCAGACACTCCTTGCCCACCCTATGGCACTTTCTCCTTAGAGTCTGTGGAGCCCCACAGACTAGTTACGGAGCTCCTCTGAGTGCTGGCTGCTGCTGGGTATGTGTAGATGGACCTGCCTCAGCCTGATGCTGCTCAGCTCAGAAATCATGGCAGATTTACTTCTTGTGAATTGGGGATGCTGGGAGGGGCAGTTCTGGGTAGTGCCTGCCTTCTCAACTTCACCCTCTGCTTCTCTGCTTTTCTTCTGGGGACAGGCTTGGGGCTGATGACAGTGTCACCCTTGTGTCCAGCGTTTCTTTGCTTTGGGCAACCTGAGACATTTTGTTTTTCTCAGTGTAAACTCAGTTCTTTGAGGGTAGCCAGGTCTATGTCTTAGTTATGTTTGGTTTCTCAAGATAGTATTTGGCACATAGAGGTGCTCAGTGAATGATCACATGGATCCCTTCATGTAAGATTAGTTAACATATACAAGACACTGACAATATGCCAGTCATGATTCTAAGTTCTTTTTTTTTTTTTTTTTTTTTTTTTTTGGTACTGGGGATTGAACTTAGGGGCACTCTACCACTGGGCCACATCCCCAGCCCTTTTTTGTATTTTATCAGAGACAGGGTCTCACTGAGTTGCTAAGTGCCTCGCCATTGCTGAGGCTGACTTTGAACTCTTGATCCTCCTGCCTCAGCTTCCCAAGTGCTGGGATTACAGGCGTGTGCCATCGTGCCCGGTTTCTAAGTTCTTTAATGCACTTAATAAGTCCTAACTAATTTAATATTTCTAGCAACCCTATGAGGTAGGTACTTGTGTTCTGCATCCTTGTGTTTTAGAGGAAGAAACTGAAGCACAGAAAACTTAATTTGCCTAAGAAGAACCACATCTTCCAAGTGTGGAGCCATAATTTGAGCCTAGGCAGGCTTCCTTGAAAGCTGAGCTGTGAACTGGTGTTTTTCTGCCTTTGTTCATCATCCTTGGAGAGCATGCTTAGCTTGTCAGTAGGCTGCCAGACCTGCAGGCAGTGGTCATATTTTTTAGCTTAACAGATATTTTATTAGACCATCAATAAAGCTATGTTTAGGGATTTTTCTTATACCTTTTGACTCTCTACTTGAGTGAATTAGCTTTCTATCACTATAAGAAAATACCAGAAATAATTAATTTACAAAAGAAAATATTTTTGGCTCACAGTTTTGGAGGATTCAGTCGGTGATTGGTTGGGCCCATTGTTTTGGGCATGTGGTGAGGCATGGTGAGAGAGCTTGGTGAAGCAAAACTTCTTATATCAAGAGCCAGACAACAGAGAGAGGAAGGGACGAGGGTCCTACAGGCCTCTTCAAGAGCATACTCCCAATAGCCTACAGACGTCCCACTATGTTCCACCTCCTTAAGGTTCTGCCACCTTCTAGTAGTTTACCCTGGGCACTAAGCCTCCACCACCTGGGCTTTTGGGGGAAAATTCCAGATCCCAAATAGAAATTGTGGACTTTGCTCCTTTTCTCTCACATGATTGTTCATTATTGTCTTAAATGAATCTTGGCTTCTAAGTCTGCAGTCGTAAGATTTGGCTAATGGGAATGGAGTGAGACAGATTTATTACTAGAAAACATTCCAGATCCAAGCACTGGTTGTCATGCTTCTTGTTTGAGTCTTCAGGGTAAAGAAGTCTTTTTTTTTTTTTTGGTACCTGGGATTGAACTCAGGGGCTATTGACCACTGGGCCACATCCCCAGCCCTTTTTTTTGTATTTTATTAGAGACAGGGTCTCACTGAGTTGCTTAGTGTCTTGCCATTGCTGAGGCTGGCTTTGAACTCATGATCCTTCTGCCTCAGCCTCCCAAGTGCTGGGATTACAGGCGTGCACCACCGCGCCCAGCATAGGAAGTCTTAAAACTCCCTGTTTAGGAGTAGTTCAGCCAGGCAGCCCAAGTGTTAGCACAGATGTATTCTGGGAGGAAGGCTTCTCAGCATGAACCCAGGAAGGTCATTGGTCCCAGGGAGGGTTTTTTTGTTTCTATTTTGGTCAAACCTAAAGAATTTAAATTGTAGCAGCCATAGGTTTTCACTAGTCTTTAAAGTGAGGTTTCTGGTGAGAAAACAGGGTATGGCTGCTGTTGAGGTATGCTGCTCTCCTTTCCAGAGACCCTGCCAAGGTCAGCTTAATAGATTGCCAGCTTCCAGGTACAGCCCCTTCTACCCATCCTGGTTCATGCCAAGACTGTACTTTTTCCCAAGTTGATGGGTTGCAACATGGGTCTGAGTGCAGGGCCCTTTCTATCTAATGTGGGATTTCTCAATGGCAGCCTGCATGGGAACTCTCCTCTGGGCTGGTTGACTTCTCAGAACCATGTTGTGCTTTCTTTCCTGTCTGCGTCATGTTCTGAAAGCCCTCCCCTCCTCCTTTATCTGTCATAAACATTTCCCTTAATAAATCTCTTGCACATCTAATCCCATTTTAGCATCTGCTTCTCTGGGGACCCAAATTGACAGCCCTGGATGGAGGATGTGGTCTGCAGGTTGCCAATGATCAGCTTTTATAGGGGAGGCTTTGGAGAGGACAGGCACCCTTCTTATATTTTCCCCTGTTGCCTATGAAAAATGAAGAATAGAAATTCTGGACTTTGCTCCCTTTCTCTCACATGATTGTCCATTATTATCTTAAATGAGTCTTGGCTTCTAAGTCTGCAGTCTTAAGATTTGGCTAACGGGGGTGGAGCGAGACAGGCTTATTACTAGAGAACATGATAGATGATGACAGACTTGTATAGTCCAAATAAGTTATTTTCAGGCTCATCAGTGGACAGGGCCCAGTTGAGTGTGTCCAAATCACCATAGAAATTCTGATTCAGTAGATTGGGTATGGTGCCAGGAATCTATGTTTTAGATTTGTTTTTTAGATTTGTGCATGCCTGTAATCCCAGCAGCTTGAGTCAGAGGCAGGAGGATCGCGAGTTCAAAGCCAGCTTCAGCAACTTGGCAAGACCCTAAGCAACTCAGTGAGACCCTATCTCGAGATAAAATACAAAATAGGGCTGGGGATGTGGTTCAGTGGTTGAGGGCCCCTGAGTTTAATCCCCAGTACACCCTACCATCCCCAAAAAAGTTGTTTAGGTGTTGGATGGCCATTGGGATCAGAACTCAAGCTCTGGCTTGTGGAAGTCAAGGAATAGCAGTTCCATCTTGTAGTACATTTCTCAACTCCTTTTCTGTGTTTCTTGTGTCTTTCTTTTGACATGGTCTGTGCTCTCTAGGAGTCTCCAAGAACAAGTCATCCAGAGGAGGAGAAGGATGTTTCTCTTGGTTCAGATGCTGCTGGGGCCCCCTACTCTCCGGCAAGCTCTTCAGCCAAGGTGGAGATAGCAGTCTGAGCAGTGCTGGTGGCAAAGAGCCACAGGAAAGAGGGGCAAGCCCTTGGTCTCCAGAAAAAGAAGAGAATAAGAAGAGTGATCCTGGAGCTTCCACAAGTCCGACGACACCTGGGTTGGACCCTGGAGGTGATCAGCCTGCTGAATCCTCTAAAAAGGAGCCACCAGAAGACCCAGTTGATGTAGGAGAAGACTCCAGGAGGGAAGAGGCAGCAAATGAGCCAAAGAAAGAGACTTCTGCTCCAAAAGAGAGCAGATCAGATGCCAGTGAAGTAAGTCCCGTAGGCAGTTGCCGACCGCAGTCCTCGCTGTTCTCTCCAGCTCTTGCAGCTTTCTATCCCCACATCTTTATTTCTGAGTCAGGAGCTTCATTTGCAGGCCTGCACTGGTTTGTCAACATCAGCCAGAACCCTTAATTGTGACAAATATGCCCAGACCCAGCAGGCAGTAAAATCCTGAATGAAACTGCAAGCTTGATGGCACTGGAAATCCAGAGCAGAAATGTGCTTTTCCATTGGCACCCTCATGGGATATTCATGTTCTTCTTTTCTCCTATTTACTCTTTCCTTTCCCTGCCTCCCCCTGCTAGTCTTGGTTTGCCCCAGTCTGAGTTACTATGTGGGGTGGGGAGTGTGTAGGGAAGGCAAAGATTCCACGGGTGGGAATGTTCTGCCCCAGCATGTGTCTGTTGGATTACAAGAAGACCCTTCTCATTGATTTCTGTGGCTCTTTCTGAACCAATCCAAAACATGGAAGTGGTTGGTTTTGCAAACTAGGCCAGTGGCTAAAAGTAGGTTCAAGTGGGGCAAGCCTTTAGCATTTTAGATTTTCCAACCCTTCCTCCAGGTGGTTGATAAAGGAATCCATTTCAAGAGCTTTTGTGTACTTCCTTGAAAAGATACTCCCAATCCTGTTTTATAGGATAGCATCAAACTTCTGTGCTGCCAACTTTCTGTTTCTACTACACTTGACTCTGTTTCTACATATGAATCCTTGATCCAGTGCAGGGCATGGTTGTCCATGCCCATCTGGGTTGCGGGGAGGCTGATGTATGTGTCTGGAAAGAATGGCAGGGTCCTTCAGGTTTCAAGAAGAGGTGGATGCTGGTTTGTGCTGAGTCCATTGTTGGCACTGTGGCCTGACCAGAATTCCCTGGATAGTGTCCCTGACTTTCTGTACTCTTCTCTGGGGGGGTTTTCTGTGGGTCTGTCTCCTCAGGAGTCGAAGATTAGTGAGCACGTGAAGGAACCAGAGCTCTCTGATTCTGTGGCTTCTGACCCTAAGTCCTTCCTTGGCCTGGTGAGTTTGTGATGAGGGGCAGTAGTGTGGTGGGTAAGAGCATGGATTTTCGTGTCCACAGGGGTAAGTAATTTGCCCAGCATCATTCGCTAATATGTGGGGGAAGTTAGGACTCAAACTTGGATCTTGTTAGCTCCCATTTCTCAACCTGTAACTAAGACTATTACTACCTACTGTACAGGTTTCTTGTGAGAAGAAAGTGAGGTAGAGAATGTAAATCATGTTCACATAAGCATTAATTGTTAGCTGTTATTATTCTTTTTTTTTTTTTTTTTTTTGTGGTACCAGGGATTGAACTCAGGGGCACTCGACCACTGGGCCACATCCCTGGCCCTTTTTGTATTTTATTTAGAGACAGGGTCTCACTGAGTTGCTAAGTGCCTTGCCATTGCTGAGGCTGGCTTTGAACTTGCGATCCTCCTGCCTCAGCCTCTCAAAGTGCTGGGATTACAGGCGTGCGCCACCGCGCCCGGCTAGCTGTTATTATTCTTACTGTGTGTGATTTGCCTACAAGATTGTGTGAGTTGCCTCCAGGCTCCAATAGGTGTGTTAGAGGAATCCAGAAGGTTAGACTGGTATATTGAGTCCATTGTTGGTATATTGAGTCCATTGTTGGCCCTGTGGCCTGACCAGAATTCCCTGGATAGTGACCCTGACTTTCTGTACTCTTCTGGGCTCATTGAGCTGTGGCAAGGACCAGTCCTGGCCAGGAGGGCTCCTGTGGTTTCATTTTTGAAGTTAGGGCTTTGTCCTGGAATGCCAGCATCCACGGTTCCTTTGTCCCAGACCATCCACTCAGCCTGCTGTGTCTCAGTTCTGTTTGCCAGGTTGAATCTAATGGGAGCAGTTTGGGTGCTTTTTGGCCACACACTACCTCTGTACTCCACCTCCATCTGTTTGGAGGAGGCAGATCAAAGGGAAGGGATTAGTGAGAGAGGGTCAGGGATGGACAGTGATGATATAAGGGGGGTACAGAGGAATTAGGAGGCTGTGTACTCTAGCCCTGCACTGAGCTGTGGGCTTAAGAGGCAGATGGCAGCTGCATTATGTGGAGTAGAACTCAAACTGAAAGGAAAATATCACCAAAAATGATGAACCCCACAAGCCAGGAAGTGAAACAAAAAGTCATTGTTGTTGGCAAAAACTATCCATGAAGAATAGCCATGTCACCAAACTCATGAACCAAGGGGTCTGTCCCTTCCAAAGCAGGCACTGTGTTGGCAACATGTGCCCATCAGCATTTTTCTTTATGGGAGTGGAGGGAGGAAGCATAGACAGCAGGACCAGACCGTGTCTGGGCATCCCGCCATTTATCAGGGCTGATGACAGACCTGTCCCCATTAGCATTCTGATGGGTAGCAATCCTTCACTTAGCCCAGCAGGGATCTTAGGCTCAGGGGTTGGGGTATGGCCCTGTGGCAGCCAAAGGGCAGTGAGGAGCTGGCCCTGGTGTGGGTTCCTGCTGTCTGTCCCAAAGAGAAGCCCGTAGAGAAGGCACTGCTAATTAATCCCCATTGTCCAGAGGGGTGCCTGTTTGGGAAGGAAAGACATGAACTGGAAGGAGTTTACCAAGCCTCATTTATAAGCTGGTCACAGGTTTCTGGCACTTTTGGTGCCCTGGTTGGACAGGGAGAGGGAAAGGGAAAGACAGCTGGAAAATGACATGCTTTGCAGCATGTATCATGGAAAGACCTTGGGTTTTGGAGTCAGTCCCCAGGACCATCTGACCCCAGGCCCCTTGCTTATCAGCCACGTGACCTTGGGCAAATTAAGTATGCTTCCCAACCTGCATTTTCATCTGTGAGATGAGGACAGAGTTTTGGTCTCATAAGGTTTTTTTCTTTTTTCTTTTCTTTTTTTTTTCTTTTTTTAGATATATTTTAGTTGTTGATGGACACAATATCTTTATTTTTATTTGTTTATTTTTATATGGTGCTGAGGATCGAACCCAGGGCCTCACACTTGCAAGGCAAGCGCTCTACCACTGAGCTACAATCCCAGCCCCTCATAGGGTGTTTTTTTTTTTTTTTTTTTGCCCACAATTTTATGAAAAAATTTAAGCGGGGCATGGTGGCACATGCCTGTAATCCCAGTGGCTTGAGAGGCTGAGGCAAGAGGATCGTGAGTTCATAGTCTCAGCAACTTGGCAAGGCCCTAAGCAACTCAGCAAGACCCTGTCATTAAATAAAATATTTTAAAAAGGGCTAGGGATGTGGCTCAGTGGTTAAGTGTCCCTGGATTCAATCCCCAGTACTGAAAAAAAATTTTTTTAAATGTATGGAAGAATTAAAGAATTTACAGTGGATACCCACATATATTTATAACGAACATTTTACCATTTGTGCTTTATCATATATCTTTCTGTCTAGTCACATTTTTATTTTAAAGATTGTATTAGATGTCAAAATGTTTAGCAAGTGCCTGGCACATAGCAGCCTTTTCTGTAATGTTGGCATTAGGTTGGCATTGAGGTAGAGGAGGGGTTCCAATAAGTGCTGACTGACAGAGGCAGAGTTGACAATACCATCTCCACTGTCTCTAGGACTTTGGTTTTCGCAGCCGGATCTCAGAGCACCTACTGGGTATTGATGTAATTTCCCCCGTTCTGGATGGAGCCTGTTGGGAGGTAAGTCGCTGGGTGGGTCTAGTTTTCTCTGATGATCACTTTTTGAAATAACTCAAGGGCTGTCTCCTTCCCATCCTAGCATGTGTCTCTGGAGGCTCTTTCCCTTCTAATTCCTCAAGGCATGGCCCTAACTGTGCCTTTGATGGCACTTCTGACCATTCTTGCTCTGTTGCTGCTATGAATTAAAGCATACCCTCTGCCCCATGTATTACTCATTTATCTGTTTGTTCAGTGACTGAAGGTTGACCACCTGCTCATGTGCAAAGCCCTGTGGAGATTGTGGATTTCAAAGCACTTCCCAACCTGGCCCATCCGTCCCTTCAGCCTTGTGCTCAGCCCACTCACCACACACCAGCTGGGTCTGCCACTTGTCCTTCCTGAAGCATACCGTCCACCTCTGCTGTGGCTCTGTGGGCCCTTCTGCTTCCCCTTTTGCCCCAGAAAGCTCTTTCTTGGTCTTGGAGGCTCATATCTGAGGCCATCTTCTCCAATTGGGATGGATTATTTCCTCTTTGCTCTTTTTTAGAGCATCTTGTTTTGTGGTTGTTTATGTCTTCCATGCCAGAGGTACTTTCCATGCTGGGACCATAACATCTGATCCAAGTAGAGTACAAACATGAGTGAAACCCAGATCTGTCCTTAAGCAGCTTAAGTCAAAATCAGTTTTTTTTTCCTCCTTGGGTTGTCTAGAAGAGGGATTCTGGTACATGGTCTCTGCAAGTTTAAGGGAGCATTTGGTTTGAGTGAGATGGAGATTTGTTGGGTAAACAAACAAGATGTTTAATAGGAATCTAGCCTGGGAGCCCTTAGTGAAATGTGCTGGAGACCGATTTGTTTTTAGGCTGATTGAATTTGAGCCCTTCGTATTCTTCACAAGTTCTGAGTGATGCCTTCCTGGGCTACTGCCTAGCCACCTCCCTGCTAGACTTTGTCACCCCATTTATAGTACTAGAGGGATGTGAAGGCACAAATAAAGACAGGTGGGATTAGTCAGGAAGGGTTTGGAGCAGGGGAATTGTGAGGCCTTTTTGGCAGTAAGTGATCAGGAGAGGTACCAAGTAAATAGGGTATGCTGGGTTCTATTGTTTTGGCTACAAAACCTGGCCAATATCAGAATTCTTTGAAAGCTTTAAAAAAGATAAATTTCTGAGTCCTACCTAAGACCTAATGAAGCTGGAAGCCCTTTTGAGGTCATGTCACTGATATAAAGCAGTAGCCAGATTTGGCTTGAATTTGGTTCTCAGGGGACACTCTCCACCTCAAGACAGCCAGCCCTGGCAGAGGAAGCCTGAATTTATACCTCATGACCAGCCTAGAAGGGTGTAGGCAATGATGGGCACTCAGCTTGGCTGACCAAATAGAGCCTTTAGTAGGGCTCAGTCTCTAGTTCTGTCCCATCTTCAGGACACGGAAGGGTCAAAGAAGGAGGTGGAGCTGAAGAAAGGAGCATCAGCCCCTTTGTGGGACAGACAGAAGCATAGATATAGTCCCTTTGTCCTTCCCCGGGGCTCGTGCCCATTTTACTGTATTCTCCAGCTCTCTCCCAAGGATGGGGCGGAGGCTAAGAACTGAGCTCTCCTAGTTTTTGTTCATCTAAAAAATATTTTTAGAGTTGGGTGTGATGCCACACACCTGTAATCCCGGAGACTCAGCAGTCTGTGGCAGGAGGATTACAAGCTTGAGGTCAGCCTCAGCAACTTAATAAGACTCTATCCCAGAATGTAAAAAAAAAAAGGTGTGTGTGTGTGGTGGGGGGTCCTACTGGGGGGATGTAGCTCTCTGGTAGGGCCCTTGCTCAGTATGCTCTAGCCCTGGATCCAGTTCCCAGTACCATAGGGGAAAAAGAAGCTGAGGGGCCTAAAGGATATTGCTCAGTGGTAGAGTGCTTGCCTAGCATGTGTAAGGCACCAGGTCCAATCCCCAGTACAAAAACTAAATGTATATTATGCAGCTTAATCCTTACATAATAAATATACAGCAAGCTGCAGCTTTATTTATTTATTTACAAGCTGCATATTTATTTATTTATTTATTATCCATTTGATACATTTTACCTTTGAAAACATCATCACAATCAAGATGGATGATCACAATGAATTGCAAACATTATGAATTTCAGAGTAATGTAGGAAAGTGATCATGAAATTATTTCATATAATACAGAAGGTCAAAGTCCTTAATATCCTGCAGCCTTACTCTCACTCAGGGGGACTGTTAATGGTTTCCATTAATATTTTTCATGTGCTTTTCCAGAAATTATTCTGTGTACATGTAAGTGTATCTCTTATCTTCTGTTTGTTTATGCTTCTTCCTTGACACAAAAATCAGGGTTGTGTTACTAAAACTTTCTGGCAATACGTACTTTAAATTTGAGACTTAAGACACTTGACTCACTTCTGAGTTATTTCATATAGATCTCCCCCATTCTTTTTATTGGTTGCATAGCCTTCTGCTGTATGAATTCGCCATGATTTATTTCACCAGGGATAGGATCTTAAATAAAAAAACAAAACCTTGGAGCTGAGTTAAGGATGGGGACACAGTATCTCAAGCAGTTCCCTTTCTGAAGAAAGCTGGCGTGGCTGGTTACCTCATTAGGTTCCTTTGCTTCTTTCTCTGGGGCAAAAATGTTTAGGGAGTAAGTAAAACTCTACTCAAAAGACCCCCTGCCTGAGTATTTTTCCAAGGCATCCCTATTTCTCTGGCAGTTTAACTAGTTTAGTTTTTATTTTTTTTGCAGAAATGTAGAAGATCAAACAAGAAGGGAGTGGACACAAAGACTTGCTTTACAGCTAGCCCGGCAATCTGCCTGCCCTTTTCCTTCTGACACTAGGCTTATAGTCCCAGAGTCCTTTCTGATACAGGGTTCAATCCCCCAAATTTTATTATGATCACCTCACTCTGTTACTTGTCCTGTATATCTTAGTTTGTTAAATGGGGTTGGCTTTTGTGATTTTCTTTTCTTGAAAAGTGAGAGAGGGAAGTTTTCCATGATTTTGGTGTGGTTTGCAGGGGAACTTATGTATTGTGAACACTGGAAGGAGAAGAGGTGGGGCGGGGAGGGCTGCATGCTCCTGTCGTTGTCTGCAGGCTCTGCCCAGGCTGATGCGATGAGGAGTGGCAGCCCTGGCAGGGAGCCCTTCTGCTACAGGCACTGAGAGGTATTTGCAGGCTGCATTGCTATTTTTAATGTAATTTGGGGGAGCTGGGTTGTAGTTCAAGTCCTTTTCTTTCTCTTCCATCCAGATGGTAGAGTCAGCCACAGCTGCTGGGGCTCAGGCTGCCAGTAGAGAGATACTGGTGGTGGTGGGCACAGGGCTTGGGATCCCACTGGTGAAGACGGAGTGAGCTGTCTCCTGCCCCACCTCTCCTGTTGACCCATGTCCCAGAACAGACGGGGCTCCTGTTGGGGTGACAGAAGGACTGTTAAGTCCCAAGTGGGGACTGGCACTGGCAAAGCCTTTCTTTTCTTTTCTTTTTTTTTGCCTTTGGCTGGGGGAGAGGTGTGTGGGAAGAGGAGCTAGTGTTTATGGCATGCCTTCTTCGGGCCAGGAGTTGGGCATTATGTACGTGATCTCATTTAATCCTCACTAGAAGCCCTGGAAGCTGCGGTTTACTATCCCATTTTACAATGGAAGAAATGGGCCTCCCAGGCAGGAAGTGAGGAAGTGCTAGACCAAAGGGTAGAACCCAGGCTGACTACACCACTGTACACCTGTGGGAAACATTTGAAATTGTCAGGAATAGTGTCTGTCTGTCTCTCTCTCTCTCTCTCTAACTAGTTTGCTAAATTTGTCTAGACACCCAAGCTTTGAAATAAGATTTTGGGGTTTATTTCTGAATGGTTGATATAATCCCTGACTGGGAAGGGGGCATCATTATCTCCTGACCCCTGTCCTTGGGCAAGCCTGGAAGGGAACCATGGAAGGAATGTCAGTGCCTCCTTTCTTCTAGGTGCTGGTTGATGCCCTTTTGGTCTGGGGGTATAGCTGCTCTTATTCTACCGAGATCCCTCTTCTCTAGGAGTCTTCCTTTCTAATGTACTTGCCTGCTGCCCTCAATTTTGCCCACTTAATTTCAGCACCCCTGTGTATCACAGGTGCTGCTGCCTTGGGCTTTTGTGGATGTGGGATGTTTGTGGATACCTCTGCTTTCTCTTTGCAGCTGGTGGTACAGGCTTCCAGCCACAGGAGTTAGGGTTTTCTTTCTTGTGTGGTCTTTTTCTACCCTTGGCTTCCGACTCTGCAACACTGTGCTTGTTTGCTTCCTCTTAGCCAAAGCCCAGGAAGCTTCGTCAGACAGTAGACAGGCCTTTTGCTCCCTGTCCTCCAGAGAGCCACCTCTCAATGCTTTCTGCTATGTGTGGGAGTTAGCAGGAGGGGGAGACCCCTGCTATGCATACCCCACTAATACACACTTTCCACTGCTTCTTTACTACAGACCCAGAGGTTAGGAAGAGACAACTCAGATGGCAGCCAGTGCAGCCAAGATGAACGATACAAAGGCTCTGAGAGGTATAGTACATGGGGGGCTGCCCTCAGAGACCTGAGGCATGGCGTGCCTTCAGGATGGTGTGGACTTGGGCAGAATTCCTGGCTGGTGTGCCCTGCCTGAAGGCAGATATGTACTGGCTAGATGGCCAGGCAGGGGGGTGTGTGTGTGAATGAACCCGTGATGCTGCCCCCTGTAGGTCTGTGAAGTGCTACTCTGCACAGAGCATTGTGGTAGTGCCAGGACTCTGTGCTCCACACTGGATTGGGTTGATTATGGTGTGTGCTTGGTCATGGGCCAGGGCTAAAGTAGCCTGTTGGAGGTCTCGGGGAGTCATGTTATAGGGTTAGTGCTGCAACTCTCAGCTCTGAGCCAGGGCCCTGCCATGTCAGAGATATCTGCGGCTAACTCTGTGTTTGTGTGTACACCCAGTGCGTATCTTACTGAGGCTTCAGCCTCTTTAGGCTGCTACTCTGAAGGGGATGGGGTATGGTCATCCTCTTCTGGGACTTTGGCAAACTCTCAGCCTTCTTAGTGCCACAGTTTCATGCTTTTTCTGTAATCTCACCACTGGAGCCTGGTGTCTCCTTTTCTCCCCATTTTCCATTCAGTTCTTCTGGGGCTCCAGTGATGGTGAACTCTGGCAGTGACACATATGTGAGTGTGTCCAGCTGTCATACCTGGACCAAACAATGCAGCACAGGGCATGGGGAAGCCCTACTATAGTTTAGGCAAAAGGACAGCTCAGGAGAGGGTCTCTCCTTGCTGCACATCTAGCTGCTTGGCCCTGTAGCTCTCTGTGAAGATGGAGGCAGGGGCTGGGGTCTAGCACTAGGAACCCCCACTGCACTCCCAAATTCTCTTCCTGGTCTCCAAATGGAGGGGCCTGACTGCTGCTCTGGCTGGCCTCATCAGGTTATCTCCTCCACTTCTGCATGGGGAGCAGCTTCAGAGTCCCCTTCACAACCAGGCCACTGAAGGAGGGCCTCCACAGATTCCCAAGGGGCAACCTGAGTGGGAGGAAGTGGAGGAGCCTAGAGAGGACTCTGGAGCCAGCCCCACACCACTGGTGTCCCTCCTGAGGTAAGTATGAGAAAGAAGCACCCCTGGGTGGTGGTGACCCCTTTGTGTCTTTGCTGGGGCTGAGAGAGATGGGGCAGGGTGGGCCTGGGGTGGGTTTGCAGCAGCAGCAGCAGCAGCAGCACCTGGGGAATGGGGAATCTGCTGCTTCCTAGTTCTCAGTCTATAACACATTGGGGTAGCCAGGCTGATTAGGAGAGCTTAAGAACTCTAGAAGGAGGAGGCGCCTCTTCTGTTCTACTGGCCTCCCTGCCATGGACTGAGGCAGAGACTCTGCTGTTGCCCTGGCTGCTCCATTCTTGCCATTCCCCTCCCCAACAGCACCCCTGTCCCTGCCAAGAGTCAGCCCACCTCCAGTCATTCAGCTGGAGCTCTGTTGTGTGCTAGGCCCAGGGAGAGGGAGATGCAGGTCTCAGCCTGGTCCTGAGCCTAGTGTACATTTGCTATGCCTCTGTCCTCCTGGCGAACTAGGAAGAAGCAGATTCGCCCATTCCCCATAGAAATATGCTGGTCTTAGAATTCATTTGTTTGGAATGAGCCACCAGGGGAACTGAGCAGCAGCCATGTTTAATCAGCAGCATCCATTGAACACTTGCTGTGTGCAGAGCTTCTCCTTGGGTGTTGTAACCATCCTGTTTCCCATGCGGGATGGGAGTATCTGGCCTTCAATGCAAATGCCTCAGCAAGATCTCCAGAGGGGAAAGGGAGGTTGGAGAGACCTGAGGTAGGGAAACTACTGGGCCTGTCCCGCTTGTCCCTATGCACCTAAATGGAGTGCAAATTGAACCTCTCTTGCCTTCCTCCTGGCTTTAACACAATTATTTCCTTTTTACTATCAAGGGAGCAGGCCCCAAGCCCACCTGTGGTCCATGATAGAGGCAAGGAGCAGCATTCCCAGGCTGAGGAGCCATGCCTTGGGCAGGAAAAGACTGAGGAGCCTGAGGAAAAGGTGGTGGTTAGCCCCACCTCGACAGTCTCTCTAGAAGTGTAAGGGCCAGTTTTCTGTGTCTGTCCCTGTCCTCTGCTGTGCATGGATTGCTCAAGTACCTCTTCCCTCTTGGGTGGTGGGAGGGGATGCTCTGGCTCCAGCCCATGGGGTGGAATGTAGGAGGATATTGAAAATGTCCTTGGTGCTGTGTGCAGCCTTGAGAGCCCCAGGCAGCCATAGCTGTCACTGGTTCTTGCCTGGGGTTAGCTTAGGTCCTGGGGGCTCCTGGCCAGGACCCAAGGTGTGGGGATGGGCAAGGGTATATCTTCTGGCTCGTTAGCAGAAACTGGTAGATTATATATGCTCCTCTCCCAAGCACTGTTTTTCTTTTAAAAATATCTTATGATATTTATGTATACTGAAGTACACAAATCTGAAGTGTACAGTTCAGTGATTGTTTTCATGTGTGTGCAACACATAATAGCACTCAGATTATATGAAATATTTCCATCCCTAGAGAAACTTTCCTGATGTCCCTCTCAGTCCACCCTCAAAAGCCATAGTTGTGGTTTCCATCCTATAGATTCAGTTTTCCCATTTTCCACTTTCATATAAATGGAATTATACAGTATGTAGAAAATATTTTGTGTGCCTGGGCTTAAAGGTCATCATGTTTTTGCAGTTCACCTGTTTTTATACCAAGTAGTTCAAAAATTTGAAAGCCACTTAGCTTTTTCTCTCCCATCCTCACCTGTCCCTCTCACCTTTAAGGAAACTGAGACTCAGAGAGGTGAAGGAATTTGTCTAAAGTCCCATCACTAGTCGTTGCAGAGTTAGAACTAGATCCTAGACTTCTGACTCTTGGTCTGCAGCCCCTGTGCTTTTTTTCTTTTATCTATAGAAAGGCACTAGGATTTGTATATTTCTCCCTCTGTGAATGAGAGGTACAAAGAACTCAGGTCTGACTGTTGAGCAAAGTCAGGTTTCTATCCTGATGGTTCACAGGAGTGTCACCCGGAGCTGGCAGGACGCCTGAGCTCATGATCTCATGTCATCACTGTAAAGTTGTAGAGGTTGTGTAGAGTTGGGGTAGTCACATTTTTCGGAGGGTGACAGGTCCTACAATGAAAGCTGTGACCTGAGGAATCACATGGCTTTCCTGTCTCCTTGGTGGCTGTAGACAGGCAGATCAGGGTGCTTTCTATGAGGAGAGAAGCCAAGTATGGTTCAGAATGAGGAAGATCCAGGCAGAGGTCAGACAGGCATCTTCCCAGGACCTTTGGAGGGAAGCTCCTCCCTGCTTGTCTGGTTAATGTCCTGACTTTGTGTTTCTTCTCCATCCTAGTAACACTACCCCTGCTGGGGTCTCTAGATACTGTCCTTGGCCCTGCAGGCTCAGGTTACACCATCTCACAGGAAATGCCTCTGTTCCTTTCCTGAGTCTCTTCAGACCCCATAACTTTCTTGTTATTAATCTTCACAGATGTGTTAGAAATTGATTGGTTTTCCGGGTATTGGGAGTAGCCCTATTCCTGACATCTGAATCAGAAGGGTTAGGAACAGGACAGGCTAGCAAGGGTGGACAGGGCAGGCTTGTAGTCAAGGGACTGGGAAACAGAAATCTCCTCTTTGTCATGTTAGCACATTTCATGAAGATTTGCAGAGATAGTAAGTGAATCAAAACCACTGGGTAATAATCCCAGCTACTTAGGAGGCTGAAGCAAGAAGATTGTGAGTTCAAGCCCAGCCTGGACAACATAGCAAGATCCCATCTCATCTCAAAAAGCCAATAAACAAACAGAAAAAGCCACTGGGCTAAATGTGACAGGAAACTAGATCTCCTTGCTTTCAATCTGAGCTTTAGTGGTTGTATAATCATTTCAGAATGTTCCTGGGATGCCATTTTTCCCTCTCTCCATCCTCTTCTCCCTCCCTGCCTTCCTGCCTTGCTTTCTGTTGCATGTCTCCTAGCTAGCTGCGCATGTCTCCTAGCTAGCTGGTGGCCAGCATGAAATGATTAGCTCCCACAGAGTCTTTCCTTTGCCTCTTTCTGTTGGAAACTGGGTCTCATTTGGCTGATACCTGAGGGGTTGGCCTAGAAATCAGACCTGCCTTTTCTCTGGCATCTTCAACTTCCCAATCATCTTCTAGATCTTTGGGGTATTGTTCTTTGCCTTAGACCTAAGCAAGGACTTTAAAACCAGGGAGGGAGAAGAAACCCACTGAAAAACAGCTCCATTTCCCTGCATGGCAGGTGTGCAAGTGGGCTCACTGGTGTGTGTAGCCTGGACATGTGCCGCCACATGGTCTGATGCCCCATCTTCCCACAGCATCTGTCCCTTGGGCTCCACATAGCTACGCATCCCACAGGGGAGACAGGCATTAAAAGGTACCATCTCAGGGAAAAAAGATGTTTTCAGCCAAGGTTGGAAATGAGTTGGAGGGTTGATGAGGCGGAGAGCTGCGGGGGGAGGCTCTTTTGGAGGGCAGCATCCTCAGAGGAGGTGGCAGCCATGGCGCTTACATCTGCATCAGTCGGGCTGTGTCAGGGACTGAGAGGAAGTCAGAATCTGGAAGGAGGGAGGAAAAAGGAATTGGGAGGACAAAAGGATTTGAAGACAGGGCTCAAGACTGTTTCTGGTCCAAGTTCTGATTTTAGGAAAGGGAGGAGAGATGGGTCTTAATGGTGTTTCAGGATGTCTGCAGCCTTTTCTGTTCCTCTCTCTCTCTAGTCTCGGGCTGCAGTGGGGTTCCTAAGTTCTATTTTATTTTTTCATTTTCTTTTTGCTGTCTGAGCTGCTCCCACCCTCACCTTCCATTTGCTTTGCTGTTAAGCTCTCTTTTTGGGGAGGGGGTGCAGAGTCCTCAGCTGGGTGGACTGGCTCCCCCATTTGATTCTTGCCCAGCCCTCTTTGATCTGGTCTTATTTATGCATTCCTGCCGAGGTTGACTGAGCCACTATGTTAGCCTGGAACAGCAGCCTGAGCACCAAGCAAGAAGGGTGGTGGCTGTGTGCTACAACCAGGTTCTAATGTCAGGCATGGGAGTACAAACGTGAACTGGCTCTTAAGAAAGTCATTCTGGGGGAGATATATTTTATCCTGCTTGTTCTTTTCTCTGCTTAGAATGTTCTCACAGTTTCATTTTGGCGATTTCCTTGAAGAACCAGAAAACAAGCAAAACAACCCTCCTCACTAACTCTGTAGACATGTACCAATACCATTATTCCTCACCCTATGTGCCACCCACCAATGCATCCGGGTTAGCTCTGAATTTTTTTCATTTATTTCAAAACACAGAACTCAACTCTAAACGGTGGAAAACATGTCGCTATAGGGAGATATGGAAAATGGCATCTCTCTTATACTCTTGCTCTATTTTGGCTCAGAGAAATGTTTGCTGCCTGAGTCCCTTGGTGGTGATGGAGGAAAGTTTCCTATTCTTGGACCTCAATGGACTGTTGTAGGCTTCAGGGCTGCTACTTTTCCCATGGGATCATTTACATTGATCTCTGCTCAGTTTGGGAAGTAGACAGCAGTCTCTAGGGACTGTTTTCAAATTTCTGGCATGAGCCTCAAGTAGTTGGCAGAGACCTAGTGAAGACATGGAACAGGGCCTAAAGACCTTCTGGGAGAGAATCCGCTAGGGACAGAGTTTCACTGTCTCCATGATGTTGTCAGCTCTTGAGCCACAAATTCAGGTTTTTGACCTCAGCTACAACCTACCAGGTATACTGAGGGCTCACTGTGAGCTGCCCCTTTCCCTAGACCTTTGGACCTTATTTGACCACGGTGGGGCTTGTCCTATAGAACAGTCCCTTGTGTGGCCTGGTTTGGGTATGTGACTCCAGATATTGTGCACTCCAGTACAGTTGTGTATGTGATGTTCTGTTATCTATGGATCCGATGCCAAGAGGTGGGTAGATATACACCCTGTAATGATGCCCTGTTTTCCCCTAGCAGGAGATATGCAGAGCCTCTTGCTCTCCCAAAGCAGCTTTCTGAGTCTGCACTAAAGGCCATGGAAGAGGCAGTGGCCCAAGAACTCAAAGAAGATCAGAGGCGGCTGATGGAATTGCAGCAAAAGAAGATGCAGCAGCTTCGGGAGAAGCTGTGGCAAGAGGAGGAGGAGGAGATTCTCCAGCTTCACCTGCAGAAGGAGAAAACTCTCAGGTCCCACTCCTTCCCTGAGGCACTCTTCTCAGGGCCACACAGAGATGTGGGGAGGGAGGGACACCTACCTCCCATCACTGACACCACTGGGAGGCCCACAGTCCCACCAAAGCTGTTTCTGGAAACTAGTAACTTTTACTAGTCACCTAGTAACTTTTGCTGCTATCTCATTGGTTACCTCTAGTTACAGGGGAGTCAGTCTATTTATGTGCTAGAATAAAATCAGGATTCTGTTAGTAAAGAAAAAAAGGCAAATAAATATCAAGAAGGTAATGAGCAGCCTGTTGGTCTGAGGGTGGGAAAGTGCTACAAAGTAATGTTAAGATATCTAAAGGCTAAATCTTATCCTTTTAGACAGAAGCTCCAAGAGTGGTAGAGAATTACTATTTTTGGATCTTACATAGCAAGGAACATACAAAACATTTATGCTTAATTGGAGAAAATAAAACAAAAACCACACTTGAGCACCAGGAAGATCATTGCAATCTCTTTATTTAGCCCAACATAGGATCTGCTGAACCAGGGTTTGCCCTTCTACCACCCTTCTTGGGTCCCCTACTGGGGAGCATCCCAAAGAACAGACCAACTCACAGCATCCTCCTTTTCCAGGCAACTGAAAATTGGGGCCTGGGCTACCCAACCAGGACATGACTCAGCTTACCTTAAGATGGAACACCTTAAAAAAAAAAAAAAAAAAAAGACGGAATATCTTAGAGTAAATCCTGGGGGTGTCTCCCTGCCAGCCCACAAGGCTGCTCCCCCTTACTGGCTACCACGACCTTGGCTATGCTTTCTATCCCCTGCCCTTGGACCCCACAGGATCAAGACCCCAGAGCACTTTCAGCTTGTGGTGAACATTAGCAGGCCAGAAATGTTTGATCGGAGTCTGGAACACAGCCATTACTCCACAAATGGCAGCACTTGCTTTTATTTTCAGTTGAAATTAATACTAATTTGGCCATTCTTGACTAAGTGATTTGATTAAGTGATTTCTTTGTGGGTAGAGCTTTGCCTGGCTCTCTTCAAAATAGTTCATCATTAGAAACCTGTTTCTGTTTACACCAGAACCTTTCTGTAGGGTGGGGCATCCTCCACTTTGCTGGAAAACTTCTGGAAGTTTCTGGGTAGAAATTTCTAGAAGCCACAGCTGATCCTTTAACCAGTATTTGAATGATAAGCCAGTCAGGAAGATAGACAGGCTGACCCTTTGTTTCCTCAGCTGTAAATTGAAGAGATTGGATTTAACCTCTAATGTTACTGCCAGCTCTAATGTTCTCTGTTGTTCTGTGTAAATTTAGCCATGGAAAAAAGAGAAAGGGTTTCTAGAGAATCTAGAAAGAAGGATTTTTACTTAACTCAAAATTTCCTCTTGCCGGGCGCGGTGGCGCACGCCTGTAATCCCAGCACTTTGGGAGGCTGAGGCAGGAGGATCGCGAGTTCAAAGCCAGCCTCAGCAATGGTGAGGCACTTAGTAACTCAGTGAGACCCTGTCTCTAAAATAAAATACAAAAAAGGGCTGGGGATGTGACCCAGTGGTCAAGTGCCCCTGAGTTCAATCCCCGGTACCACAAAAAAAAAAAAAATTTCCTCTTATAATGGAAGAGAGTGGTGGTGTTGATGATAGGAAACAATCAAACAATCTTAAATATTTTTTGACTTTGGAGTTTGCTACAGAGCTTTTCCAAGAAATTGTCTTCTAAATCACTTTTGTTATAGCCTTGAATTCCCTGAGTGCATAGCATACATTCCCTGGTTTTGAGGGACCATATGAGGGGGTACACAAAAAGGATGTAGTTTGTGTAAGCAGGTTGTGTCTGCTTAGGTGAAATGGTGACTGTCATTGGTATGTAGATGAGAGATCTTTCATGGCTAATCAAGCCTTGCTTATAGTTTGGGGCTGGATGAGACTGTCTAAATCCAACACACATTTATTGAATACTACTTTACGTCAGTTACTACATTCAGTGTTTGAGATATAATAGATGTGTTGTTGTTGTTGTTGTAGATGGACACAGTACCTTTATTTTATTTATTTATTTTTATGTGGTGCTGAGAAGTGAACCCAGTGCCTCACACAATGCTAGGCAAGCGCTCTGTCACCGAGCTACAACCCCAGCCCAAGATATAACAGATTTTAAGAGAAGATTCTTATTCTGAAGATGGTTCCATACTACAAGGAAAACAGAGATTACTTAGGATGCAATATGATACATGATGCAGAGTAGCATGGGATAAGAAAGGTCCACCATTTAATGTGTATGGAAAAGGCAAATCAGTAAACTTGGCGGGAATTGGAAAGATTTCCCAGAGAGGTGGACTGGTGTTGAGCAGTGAATATGGGCTTGTCAGATAGAAAACAACATATTCGAGGCAGAGGAACCTGCATGTGCAAAATCAAGAGATAAGGAAGAGTTTAGTGTGACTTAGAGATGGTGACACATCTGATGTGCCCAGAGTAGAGTCTGTAGGGTGGGGAGTGGCAGAATGTGGATCCAGAGTCAGGCTGAGTGGCTGTAACCTTCCTTGAGTGAATGCCCTGTTGAGGTGAATCTAGGTAGAGGGAGCCTGGGACCAAGCAGCCTGCAGTCCACTTCTTGTGGTAAAGGGAGGCAGCCTCCCAGAGGCTTATATGAGACTCGTGCTTAAGACTCACATTGTTTCACAGACAGACTGAGAGGCTCTTGGAGGTCAAGAAGCAGGGGCTGTGAATGGACCAAAAAAGACTTTTGTGGTCCCTCCCATGAACTTTCCTTTCCTTTCCTTTTCTTCTCAGTTCCCTGAAGGAGCAGCTACAGAAGGCCACTGAGGAGGAGGAAGCTAGGATGAGAGAGGAGGAAGGCCAGAGACTGTCCCAGCTAAGAGCCTGGGTCCAATCCAGCACAGAAGCAGATGAGGAACAAATCAGGTGAGGGCACGTGGGGAGCTTCCCTGTCCTGTGGAAGTGACCTGGAGCATGTGGGCCCACCCCCATCCCATTCTCTTTCCCCAGAACTGAGCAAGAGGCTTCCCTGAAAAGGCGGAGAGAAGAGTTGGAGTCCCTGCAGAAGGCCGAGATGGCCAGCTTGGAACAGAAGAGCAAGTGGACATTGGACCAACTCAAGGAAGAGCTGCAGGCTTCAGAGAAGAGAGCTGAGGCCACCCTTAAGGCTGAGAAGGAGGTGGCCCTGCAGCAGCTGAGGGAGCAGCTGGAAGGGGAGAGGAGAGAAGTGAGCAAGTGGAGTGGGGATCTCCCCTGTCACATGTCTTTGCAGTCTGGGGAGGGACTGAGTGCAGAGGAAGAGACAGGGCATGCTCTGGGTTGGTGCACAGGGTGGGGAGCCAGGCGGGCGAGTGGCCTGCATAGACAGGTTTGGGACATAGAAGTTGACTGGCCTTTACTCTTTGTGGACCTGACTGGGCTCACGGCAGGTCCAGACCTGATCTCCTCAGCTGGGTGGAGGATTCAATAGGTATCCAGAGGCCCCTCCATGGTCATCCTGGCTCAGCAGCTATAGCTGGGTCTTATTAGTAGCAGGGAGTCATCAGAGGCATGAAGGGAAATGTCCTATAGGTTTGGGATGGTTTTACAATTGAAAGAACTTCAGCCAGACCAGAGGTCTTGAGACCAGGGCACTCTGTCCCTGTTCCTAAGGGGCAGCTACAAATGGCCTCTTCTTCCTGAGTTTCTTTCCTGTCTTAGAATGGGAGGCTGGTACCTTTGTCCTCACTCCCTTTCCCTCTAGTCCCATGGTCTGCTGCCAGACTAGACACTCATAAATGGCCAGTCCACCTAGAAATTTTCTTTTGTAAGGAGTGAACTTTAGCTGTTAGACACAGAAAACTGTAGCAAAGTCTGGGGGTCAGTGGTGTCATTGTAATGCAGGTGCTCAAAGAGGGTGTACTAAACCTCCAGCCCTCCCTGGCTTGGATCTTATTTACAGCCATGAGCAGCATCTGTGTATCTGTGGCCTGGCCCAGAGGCAGGACAGGAGCATAAGCTGAAGCCTACTGTAGTGCCCCTCTACTCTCACCTCTAGGTTCCTGTCCATTTGCCACTTGCAGACTTTGGGGACTAGTTAATTCAGAGGAACATTATTTTCCTTGGCTCCTCATCTTGTGGGAGTGGGGTGGTCTTCCTGGTTGCACCTGCCCCATGGTCCTGGCCAGGGTCCTTGCCCTGCTTCCCTTATAGGCTCTTTGCTGCTCTCCAGGCAGTGGCAGGGCTGGAGAAGGAGCACAGTGCTGAGCTGGAGCAACTTTGTTCCTCACTGGAGGCCAAGCACCGGGAGGTAAGTGTGGCTGGCCCAGACTGGCCCTAGAAGGCAGAGCGTGGACAGCCTAGGACCCCCTTCACGCTGGGCAGCAGAAAAGCTCAACCCCATCTCTGGCCACTGGGGAGCAAGCCTGCCTCCCCGTCTAGGCCCTTGGGATGGATGCTGGGTCCTTGGGAGTGAGACCCTACATGGTAGCTCTAACTGCCTCCCTGAGGGTCACACTGCTGTGTGGGCGGGTGACTCCTCAGGTGGTCTCCAGCCTCCAGAAGAAGATAGAGGAAGCTCATCAGAAAGAGGAGGCCCAGCTGCGAGAGAGCCTTGGGTGGGCGGAGCAGAGAGCTCACCAGAAGGCTCACCAGGTGGTGGAGTATGAGCAAGAGGTACTACTGCTCAGTGTCACCACTCGCTATGCTCTGTTGGGTCATCTGGGCCCTAAAGTCTTCCATTTTGCTATGGATGCCTCTACGGGGGTGGCGCTTCTAGTTCTATTTCTGTGTCTAAGTTTCCTTAAGGCCAGGTCCTCCTCTATCCCCAGGACCCTGTACACCTGTAGGGAGGTGGTGTTGGGGTATGACTGTCTGTATGCCTTGGTGCCTTGTGTGTAAGTGTGTGTGTGTGTGTTGCGGGGGAGGGTAAGGGATGTTGGGAGGCATGTGTAAGGCCCTGGGTGTTGCCTCCCTGTTTTGTCCCCTGCAGCTCAGCAGCCTTCTGCGAGAAAAGCGCCAAGAGGTGGAAAGGGACCATGAGAGGAGGATGGACAAGATGAAGGAGGAGCACTGGCAAGTGATGGCAGAGGCCAGAGAGCGGTATGAAGCTGAGGTAGCTCGACCACACTGCCTGTTGCGCGCACCTGTGCACACATACTATGTCACACACACATAGTTAGAGGTCCTTCCTAGCTGTCTGCAGGGCAGGGGAGGGGACAGACTATGGTCAAGCATTGTATAGGGCCTTCCTCCCTGGTGCCTTCCAACAGTGAAGTCATTTTTTGGGTTTTTAGTGAAATATTAGAAACCTCCTCTAATGAGAGGTACTTCCTGTTAGATAGGCTGCTCCTTTTAAAATTAAATGGTCATAGTAGCTAACAGGTCTTGAGCTGTACTACATACCAGGCCCTGCTCTAAGCTCAACCCACTTAGTCTTCACTACAGCCTTGGGAGTATGTCCTGTCATTATCTTCATTTTAAAGACAAGGACACTGAGACATGGAGAGTTCAAGTCACTTTCCCAAGATTAAACTCAGCTAATCAGTAGAAGAAGCGAGGATTCTAGGGACTCCAAATCCTTCAGTTTTAGTCACTGCAACAGCAGGCACCAAGGTTAATGAAATTTTAGGACATCAAGAAGTAGACTGGGGGGCTGGGGTTGTGGTTCAGCGGTAGAGCGCTCGCCTAGCACGTGCGCGGCCCGGGTTCAATCCTCAGCACCACGTAAAAACAAAGGCATTATGTACAACTAAAAAACAAATAAATAAATATAAAAAAAAGAAAAGAAGTACACTGGCAAGAGCCAAACAGAATTAGATATTATCTGCCCACCTTCCTCTTTGACCTTCGCGTGGGAAAGTTCACTTACTCAAGGGGACCTGGTTTGGTTTGGCTTGCTCACCTTAAGGGTGAATTGTGGGTGGGTGTGGGGGTGGTGACAGCTGGATCCCTGTGGGGAACTTTTAGGCTCCTGTTCCAGTAACTGGAACCCATATCCCAGATCTTCTGCAGAAATAGCAGCACTGTGATGGAATTTAGCTGCATTCCTTCCCAAACCATCCCTTGACCTTGCTGAAGACTAGTGATAGTTGATCAGTGGCCTTTCACCCCTTGTGGAAGAACTGGACACCATATACCAGTAGGTGAGGCAGGCTGACACAGGGGGCTCCTTCCTGGTGCCTGGCAGCATCTGCTTCAGCTGCAGAGCAAAGTAGGCATCCTGATGCTGGCACTCTGCTGTCCTTGCTGCTCCCCTCTAGGAGCTGGCCTTGGGAGCTCTTACTGACCAAGACTGCATGGGTGAGGGAGCCTGATTTTTGGGGTGTGAGGAGCCACTGCAGGTTCCTACTGGTGGTCCCACCCTCTTTACAGGAGAGGAAGCAGCGGGCTGATCTCCTGGGACACCTGACTGGAGAGCTGGAGCGCCTGCGCAGGACTCATGAGCGAGAATTAGAGACCCTGAGGCAGGAGCAGGACCAGCAGCTCGAGGACCTGCGGCGCCGTCACCGAGAGCAGGTGAGGCCTGGGGGGTGAGCCCCACTAGGACACCTCTGTGCAGGGCAGGAAAGTCCTAGGGGCTGACATTGTGGCTGCAATAGGATGGAGCCCTGCAGCTTCAGGCCCTCTAAGCTTAGGGACATCTTTGTTCCTTTGTTTTCTGGGACCAAGTACATGGCCCAGGATTAGGTGGGGAGGTCAGTCCCTCTAAGACTTTAGTGTTGCCCCCTGCACCCGAGTCTGGGAATCAGGTGTAAAGTACATGCACAGGAAGCTGCAGGGGGAATTGGGAGGAAGTAAGCCTGAGCCCAGCTCGGGGTCCAGCTGTGGTATGAAGGGTTCTGGAACCCCCTCCTCCTGCCCCTCAGCTAATACCTTATCCTGTTTCTATGCTTACATCTTTCTCTTCACTATGCTTTTGGGCAGGAAAGGAAACTCCAAGATTTGGAGATAGAACTTGAAACCAGAACAAAAGATATCAAGGCCAGATTGGCTCAGCTGAACATCCAGGTGAGAGAGTTGGGTGGAGAAGAGATGTGAGGTGTTCTTGACCAGAGTCCACTCCTCCAGGAGAGGGCAGGCCCCTGCCCCTCTCTGGTCTGGGGTCAGCAGTCAGCCCATGGTCCCTTCTCTTCCCCTTCAGGAAGAAAGCATGCAGAGGGAGAAGCAGCAGCTACTTGATGTGCAGAGGCAGATGGCTCTGGAGAGAGAGGTTTGTCTGCCTCTCTTGTTCCCCCAGGCTTCTGTTCACCTACTCTGTTCAGCACCCTGGGGTTCCAAACCATGTTGGCCAAGATTTCACAAAAAGTGCCACTCTGAATGGTGATGGGAGGCCCAGGAGCCTGCAGACCCCTGACCCAGACACAATGGCTTCAGCGGCTCTGGCTTTCATTCCCTTTCTCATTCTCTTCTGGCTTCCTGCCCTGACTTCTCCTTACTGTGTCTCTGGGTGCTTCTATCTTTCCTTCCATGCTCAGGAAGCCACAGTCAACCGTCAGCACCTGGAGGAGGCGAAGAAGGAGCACACCCACTTGGTGGAGTCCAAGCGACAGCTCCAAAGGGTTCTTGAAGAGCTGCAGGCCCGCAAGATAGAGCTGGAATCCCAAGTAGATCTGTTGCAGATGCAGAGTCAGAAGCTGCAGAAGCGTGTCAGGTGGTGTGGGCTTCTAGCACCTCATCACCCCCCTCACCTCCCTCCCACCTGCCCTCTGACCTCTGCTGCTATTGGGCCCCATCTCATCATGGCCCAGTTAATAGGGAGAGGTGGAGGACCCAACTCAGAAGAGAGGCAGAAGGGTGTAGAGCTGCTGCATTTTTTAGGGAGCAGTGTGTTGAGGCTGTGAAAAGCAGGGGAACCCCTGCTTCCACTGTTCATGCCTCAGCCCTGCCCCAGGGACCTGGGTAGGAGTGAGAACCTGGATGTGGTCCTGACAGTGTGGCCTCCTTCATCCTGTGACCCTGCCTCAACTCCTACCTCCCACTTTCCTTCCCCACCACAGCAGTCTGGAGGCTGAAGTTCAGAGGAAGCAGGACATCTTGAAAGAGCTGGCAATGGAAGAACGAAATGCTTCCCCACATTTTGAGCCAGATCTCCACATTGAGGACCTGAGAAAATCCCCTGGGACAGTGAGCTGGGGTTGGGGCCTGTGGGGGAAAATCGGGTGGGTTTAGGGCAGGAAGTGGAGTGGGGGATCAGGAGGGGAGCCTGGCTCTACTGCATATAGGACCTGGTCTCCTTTTCTTATTCCCAGTCTCCTATCATCTTCACCAAATGGTACCTATAAGTGAAGAGTACCTGGCAACTGGCAGAGCCATTTCCTTGTCTAGGCCACTGGGAGGGGCTTTGGGGTGTCTTGATCATGCAGGATGTCTGCTTTTGCTGTACTCAGTGGGTCTTTTTCTGCCATGTGTCCATAGAACCAGATCCAAGATGTGTCCTCTCTGTCCCAGAGCAAGGAGACTAACTTGTCCTTGGACAGGTGAGTTCCTACAGCCTGTCTTATTTTAGGATGAGGGTACCACAGAGGGATGAGTGAGGGCTGTATCCCAGAACTGAAGTGACAGTGACCACTAGTAGGGCTTGGTTCCTGGGAGAGGGCTAGGGATGGAAGATCTTCTCTACCAAGCCAAGAAACTGGCCCCGTAACATTCAACAGGCACCTGCTGACCTGGTTGAGGATTAGACTGTCTGACATCTGGGCCCAGGCACAATTCCTTTTGGAATGAGGGTGGGGAGACTGGCAGTCCCATGTGCTGCATGGTATAGGTGTTTAAAACTGGTGTCCCTGTGTACTGCCCAACCCCAGGCCAGCAGTTCCTGTGTGCTCAGGGTGGGCATTTGCTGGAGGAGTGGCTGCATGCCCTGAGCAGAGTTCTTAAAGTCTTACCTTTAACTTTTCTCCACTTCTTCTGCCCTGCTGGTCCTCCCAAAGTATCCGCCACTACCTCTCTGCCGAGGGCATAGCCCTCCGCAATGCCAAGGAGTTCCTGATGCGGCAGACACGCTCCATGCGGAGGCGGCAGACAGCCCTGAAAGCTGCCCAGCAGCACTGGTGCCACAAGCTGGCCAGAGCCCAAGAGGTGGACAATGACCCTCCAGGCACTGAGGCTCTACAAAATATGCGCAAAAACCTGGAGGAGGTCAGAAGCCTGGAGGGGAACCTGCCAGTTCTACATGGTGCAGGCCTGTGGGAGCCAGTGGGACCCTTGCCTTTGGGCTGTCTTCAGTTGATTGTTCTGGGGATTCCATGAGAAAAGCCTCATGGGCCCTGTGATTACTTACATTTTTATGTATATATCATGTGCAAACAACACCCCTAATAGTAAATTGTTTGATCCTCATGTTAACCATATAGTAGGCAAGATAGGACAGGTTGAATATTCCTCTTTTGAAAATCTGTCTAACCAGTAAAGTCACACAAATGTTCTAAAACCTGAAAAACTCCAAAAATCTGAAATACTTCTGAGTCTCAAGCATTCAAATAAGGGATACATACAGCTATCTTATTATTCCCATTTTCTAGATGAAGAGTATGACCGGGGTTTAAAATTTTTCAGATCCATTGCTAAGCATTTCCATTCTCTCATACTAAAGACTTCATTTAGAAATGAAAATCTTTTGGACACACTAAGCATAAGACAAGTTACTTTTCTGGTTTGATTCTCTGATGGTCTAATTTGCAATGAATAGGCAGAGATTTCATCATTAGCAGTTGTTATCACAGATCTTTGTACTGGTTGAATGTACTTGCAGCATGGGTTCTGCCCTGCCCTCTTGGATCACACCTGGGTCCCTAGAATTCGGATGGTGCTAGAAATCTGTATGGGGCTCAGGCCCTATGGCCCCTCTGCCTGGCTTGGCACAGCAGATGGTCTGGTACAAACAGAGGGGCAGGCCTCCCAGGGTTATCTCTCTGTAGGCTACCCTCAGCCCTGTTACTGCCCTGCTTAATCCCTCTCAATGTCAGCAGTGATGGAGCTGGTGCTGGTGATAGTAACAGTTGGAGCAGTGATGTAATAGCAGTAACCACTTAAGAATTTCCTGGTGTGGGCATGGGGTTGAGCATGTAACGTCCTCTATCATTTAATTCTCACAATCCACTGAAAAGTAGTATTTCCTATTTTCAAATGAGCAGCCACACTGAGAGCTAAAAATTTGTTCCAGAGCACTCTGCCAGCAGATGGTAGAACTGGGACTCCAGCGTGTGTATGAGCATCATTTCTCTCTCCTTCTCCCTGTGCAGGAGACCAGGTACCTGGATGAGATGAAGTCAGCCATGCGGAAAGGCCATGGCCTGCTGAAGAAGAAAGAGGAGAAGCTGAATCAGCTGGAGTCCTCCCTTCGGGAAGAGGTGTCATCCTGTGGCCACACAACCTCCCTCTTCTGTTCCCGGGACAGAGCTGGGTTCTTTGGTTCTGGATTAAGGGAACTGGGCCTCTAGGGCTTAGGAGGGGATGCTGGCTTAAGGCTTGTGGGTTAATGGCAGTGGGTTGAACACATCTGAGGGGTGGGATGTCTGCTGAGTGGTCCCCAGTCACCCTGGAGCCTATTGGGAAGGTGCAGGGAAAGGGGACTAGCTCCTGCCCTTCCCTGCTGCGTTGTGACCACAGTGTGAGAGTGGACATGCATCACAGGTGTCCCTAATACACACACACACACACACACACACACACACACACACACACACACACACTTTCTGTATATCTCCCTGCATATCTAAGGCACAGGTGTGGCAGCAGGGAAGCTCAGGAGGAGACACTGCAGAGAGGGCTGTGTCACCCTGTTACCTGTGTTTTAGGCAGCTGGGTTCTCTTAGCCACCCTCCTACCCACTTGCCCAAGGTGGTCTGTGTGGTGTGTCTCTCCCAGGGGCCTGCTGGAGCTTTGGGTCCCAGAAGAGCAGACTCCCCAGGGCCTCAGTCCATACTCATCACATGGGAGGGGCAGTACTAACGGCTGGTTCTACCCATCAGGCCTCAGATGAAGACACTTTGAGAGGAACTCCCACCAAGAAGGCAGTGACCTTTGACCTCAGTGACACGGAAGACACAAGCAGTGAAAGCTCAGAATCCTTTCCCCTGCCTCACAGTGAGCCATGGCGGCAGCAGGGAGGTGAGCAGGGGAGAGGCAGTGGGAAGGGCGAATCCTAGAGTATTTGGAGAGGAGGGATGCGGGGGACATGGTGCACCTCCCTTCCCTCAGCCCTACGGGGGGGGTGTGTGTGAACCCCTGTTTGAACTAGGTGCTTGGTAAAAGCTGGGTGGTGGCACACTGCGAGAGCCTTTTGAATGCTGTGGACTGTCCCTGTTAGCCTCTTCTCTTTCAGGGCCTCTTGGCAGGCTGTCTCTCCTCTCTGTTCTGGCCTGTAGGAGGGCACAGGGCCCTCTCTCTTCATTCTCTCTAGGGGCTTGTACCCCTGCCCAGGGCCTGCTCTGTCTGGAACATGGAAGCTCCAGTTGTCCTGTGTCTCCTTTATAGGGCCAAAGGGGCTATTGTCTGCAGGAGCAGGGAGGGGCAGCCAGCAGGGTGCCATTGTGCCAGCTAGGTCTGGGATGTTCCAGGGCTCTGAACCTGAGTCCCTCCCTACCATCTACTTCTTTCCTTTCAGTTACCTCCACCTCGAGTCCCACCTTCCCCAACAAGATCAATTACTTGAGCAGCTCCCTCCAGCGGATCAGCAGTGAGCTCAACAGTGTCCTCAGCATTCTGGGCAGCCTCAGCACCCAGCCACCCCCTCCACTCTGCAACTCCTGGCCATCTCAGTTCTTGCCGAGGTCTTCCAAGAGCACCCCGCTTCCCTCCTATGTCCCTACGACCAGGGTTCCAGCCTCATCTCCGGTTACACCCATATCCACCCAGTGGGCCTGGGACCCAGGGCTGGGCCCCCGGCTCCCCTCCTCTGTGACCCAGACAGTGGATGACTTCCTTTTGGAGAAGTGGCGCAAGTATTTTCCCTGTAAGCCTCCCTGGGCTGCCCTTGGTTTGGGCTGTATCTTCCTGCTTTCCTCCTCCTCCTCCTCCATTTTCTTCTACCCTCTTTGTCCTACTGTTCCTTTCTTCTTCTTGCTTTACCCCTTGTCCCTGCCCCCAGTTTTGGTCCATGGCTCTGTCTGTGGGTCCATGCTGAAGACCTTGCTGATGGCCCTGCCACCAGAGGCTCTGTGGGTGAGGATGGTTAACATGGAGCCTGGGCTGATTGGGACCTTTATTATGGATTGTAGAGCTCAGCAGACCCTAAAAGATCGTCATTGTCATCATCGTTAATGGCTCCCATCTTGTGCAGTACATGTGAAGGCCAAGCACTTCATATCTATCTGTCTGTCTATCTGTCTTTCTATCATCTATCTATCTATCTATCTATCTATCTATCTATCTATCTATCTATCTATCTTTCCCCCTTTAATCCTTATAATAATTCTTGGCAGTAGTAATTATCTCCATTTTATAGATGAGTAGGTTAAGTAATGTGCTCCAGGATACCCAGTGAGTGAGTAACAAATCAGGTTTTGACCCCGTTTCTCCATGACTCTAGGATTTTGCCTCTAGTCCCTTAGCTGTGGCTTCCCCTTAACTGTAGCCTCCCCTGGTCTCATAGCCCTGCAGGGAGTGTGAGGGGCCATAAAAATAATAATTTGAAGGAAAATATGGGGGAAAATCTCTTTTTTCTGCCTTAACCCTAATTAAAATGTAGATTAAATTTTAGAAATAAATAGAACATTTCCCGTCTGTCACCTGTCTCTCATCTCTAGGCTCTGACACCTCCCCCCCATCCCCCGCTTTTGTGTATGTGTTCTGGGGTGCTGCCTTATCTGTTTCTGGGGAGGCCAGAGGTTCTGTTGAGCAGTGAGGTATCCTGTGGGGCCTGAGTCTGGCTGAACTCTTCCCTTCCACTCCCTTAGCTGGCATCCCCCTGCTCAACAACAGCCCTACCCCCCTGGAGAACCGCCTGGGCTATGTGTCTGCCAGGTAAGCCTGCCAGTGGGCTCTGTGGGACAGTCAAGCTGTTGGCTCCACTCCCAGGGCAGATGGGACCTCTGAGGGCAACAGACCTCCTGGTCCTGATGGCCTAGGAGGTTAGACAGGTCCCCACAGAGCTGCCCACACCTTGCCTAGGACCGAGACCCCCCCCCCCCCCCCACAGCTAGGGAAAATCAGACGCCTGTTATGAGATCCCAGTCATGGTGGGACTGGGCTTCATGAGGAAGCTGCCCTGTGGCACCTGTGGGGAGAATCAGCCTGTGGCGGGACCCTGCACACTGCCCTGTAGTCTGGCCCCTCCAGCCCTGGAATCTGGCCTTTGTCTTTGCCATTGAGCTCTTTGTCTACTTTCCGCGGCTCCCTTCTTCCCTAAATCCTGCTGAGCAACATCTGGAGTGAGAGGGACACCCCATTGGGGAGACAGACGGGCAATTATTTAAACCTGTTATTAATTTCCCATTCATCTTCTTCCTTGCCAAATGTGGCTCCCCCTCCCTGAGACCCCAACTGTAAGTCCCCCACTGTCTCTTTGGGCCAGCTTGGGAGCAGAGGCTGAGCAAGTATTGAGTTGATAGAGGGGAGCTCCTTGCTGAAAGCATTTGCTGGAAATAGACAGATGTGGAAGCCCAGGAGTGGCAAGTAGCAAGCACCCAGGAATGGGCAGAGGGTGGCCACCACCCTCCCTTTTGGGAATTCAGTTTGTCTTTCCAAAGGGGCAGCTTCAAGTTGCTAAAGAGATCTCTGAAAAGGAGGTTTCTGGTAATGGTGAGAGGAAGAGCGAGGAGGCCATGGGTTGGCCTCTGGTTGGCTCTGTCATATGTCCCCTTTCATGCAACACCCTTGTTTACTCTTCCTCTTCTACCCTCTCCTTCCTCTTCCCAGTGAGCAGCTCCGCCTTCTGCAGCATACCCATTCCCAAGTCCCCAAGGCAGACAGCACCAACTTTCAGAGCATGATTGATGCTAACCGCAAGTGGCTAGAGCGTTTCAAGAATGACTCCAAATCGTATCCTTTCAACTGGTCCCTAAACCGCAGTGCCTTCCTGTTGTAGCAGTCAAGCTGGTCGGGCTCTGCTGGTGCTCTGGAGGCCGGAGGAGGATCACTTCAGCCTCTGACTCTTTCTTGGCTCCATCTGGACGTGCTCAGCTGCCCAGTTTTCCTTCACCTCATGGCCAGACATATATTTTCCTCAGTGCCCAAGCCGACGGCCACTTCCAGCATGGTATTACAGCTGGGCCTGGATGAGAACAACAGACTGCGGGTGTACCACGACTGATTGTCCAGTTGGCTTGGACAGCAGCCTCCTCCCCCTCAGGAGCCAGGTCCAAGGAGCCACCTGCACTTCCTGCTTCTGAGAAAGCGCTCTCCTGTCTGCTCTCCTGCACCCACTCAGGACCTGAAAGAACCACAGGGCTGGGTGTGGGTGGAAAGGATGGTACAACTGAAATAGTAAGCCATATTCTGTGACCATGGACCTTGTTTTGACCTGAAGTGTGTGAACTTCTTTGAGCTCCTGCATCAACATGGCAGCACTTATGGGCATCGCTGCTGCTGGGCATGCTCAGGGATGGAAGGCAGTTCCCTTCAGAGCCAAGGAAATCTCTCTGGAGTCACGTTGGTCCCTTGGACCTTCAGGGACCTGCTTGGTGGTTCCCAGCACACCTGTACCCTGGGACCTGGCTCTTTTGGGCCCGTACCTATCTCCAGTACCTCAGCCTTGTAGAGATCAAATCTTTTCTTTGTTCTTTCTTTCTTTTTTTTTTTAATGTCTCCTTTTTTGAACATTCTCTCCCTCCTATTGACCATCTCAGGATTTGGTTCAGCTGCTCAGGCCCTGCTGGAGGCTAGACCCCCGGAAGTTTTGCCTCTTTTCCCTCGGCCAGCACTGTGCTTTCCTCAGGGCTGTCCTCAGAAGCGCCCTCCAATTCTCTGGGGCTCCTCACCAGAGCCCTCCAGCTAGCATCTCAGGTCCCAAGCACACTACTTCTCTAGGAAGCCAAAAAACAACAAGAACAACAAAAACCAACCAACCAAAAAACACCTCAGGAAGAGACTGGGATGGCCTCTGATCCTCATCTCGTTTTTCTCTTTCTAGAATTCTTTCGGTGCATTCATGGACTCGGTTTCTACCTGTCTTTTCTACCTTGCCACCCCCTACCCCAATCCTACTGCTGCCTCTTCCCAGAGCTTAGTGTGAAGACTGGGCCAGTGCCCAGCATTGTCAGGGAGGGCCTTGGTACCAGGTGGAGCTGCTGTTCTCAGACATCTGTCCCATTGTTTAAACAAAATATCCCCATTTTTCATGTCTTGAAAGCTGTGGGGTTGCCCTTGCTTCCCTGACCCACAAAAACCAACACTCGCCGCCCTATAACTCATTTCTTTGCCATGGAATAAGACTGAGATCCAGTTGGCTTTTTTACCCCCTCACATACGGTTTAGGCATCAGCCTACCACATAGAAAATGTCCTATTTGTTATTTGGCTTATTCTGTGTGCTTTGGGAATAGCTCGTGTGATACAACCAGCTCTGGTGACAATCCTGTGTTTTACGCATCAATTAAAATCTCTGCAGGTCCATTTTCTACAAAGCCTGTGTGTGAATGTGTTTTCTCTTTAGAGGCCTTTGCCTCCTTTCTCCTGAGAAGAAGGCAGGAAAGCAACACGGGTATTCACGGGACACCTCCCTAGGCATATGATTAAATCACCACAACAATGTAGATATTGATGTAGATACTGTCAGCTCAGTTTTTATGGATGAGGGGAAACCAGGGTTCAAAGATGTTGAAGGCCTGGGGTCCTCAGTAAAGTGTAGAGCCCCAGAGTCCATCCCTGTTTCCCCGGAGCACCCTCTGCCCAGCTACGAGTCCTTGGGAAGTGCTGATATTCTCCACCTTTCCCATTGCCCCCTCCCCGCCCTACCAGCTGGAGACCCATGATGCCATTTCCCAGAGGCCAGTGCCTTTCCCCTCATGCAGGTGAATGAAAGATAAATCCCCACAAGGTGCTAAACTGGCAGTTAGGTGAGTCTTTTCTGTTCCATTGGTATGAGCAGCAACAAAACTGCCAGGAGAATCAACTGAGATGGCCCTGTTACACAGATTTGCACACAAAATCCAACATACAGATAAAACATATAATAGAAATTCCTACACTTCCTAGAAAGGAAGGAAAGAGCAAAGGGAGGAAGCAGGCAACTAACATTTGTTGACTGTCTTGTTGGCCAGGTGCTTTTCATATATCCTTGCTTGCAATCTTTACCTAATGAAGTTGGTATTCTTATTTTATAGATGAAGGAATTTAGGCACAGCAGAAATTAGCCCATACACCTAATGACCAGGATTTGAACCCAGGTCCATGGGTCTTGGAAAGTTGAGTTCTGGTGCCCCTGCTCCACTGTGTCAGCACCCTCTGTCTTCCTCCTAGGCAGCTTCGTCTAAAAACCTGGGTTCCAGGAAGGCAGTGGCTTCTAATTGGGTTGGGGGCTTCGTGGGACAAGGTTTATAAAGGGACTTTTTCAAAAGACTCCAAAATTGTCTCATTCTTCCTCTTGTGGATTTTCAAATCTAGTTAGGAGACTAAAATCATAGACCTTAGGAACTGAAAAGAGCTGTTAGTCTGTTTGGGCTGCTTTAAGAAAATGCCACAGGGACTGGGGGTGTAGCTCAGTGGTAGGGCACATGCTTAGTGTGCACAAAGCCTTGGGTTCAAACCCTAGCACTCCTCTTCCCAATACCACAAACTGGATAACTTTTTTTTTTTTTTTTTTTTTTTGGTACTGGGGATTGAACTTGGGTACTTGGCCACTGAGCCACATCCTCAGCCCTATTTTGTATTTTATTTAGAGACAGGGTCTCCCTGAGTTGCTTAGTGCCTTGCTTTTGCTGAGGCTGGATTTGAACTCTCGATCTTCCTGCCTCAGCCTCCTGAGCGCTGGGATCACAGGCATGCGCCACCACACCCGGCAAACTGGGTAACTTAAACAACAGAAATGTATTTCTTGCTAAAGGCTGGAAGTCAAAGATCAAAGCACTGGCAAATTTGGTGTCTGGTGAGGACTGCTTTCTGGTTCTTAGGTGTGTGACTTTCCTCACATGGTGGAAGGTAAGATGTCTCTGGCTCCTTATAAGGACACTAGTCCCATTTGTAGGAGCTTTATCTTCATAGCCCGATCACCTTCCAAAGGCCTCACCTCCTAATGCCACCATGTTGGGGACTGGGTTTCAACCTGTGCCTTGTGAGGGTGGCATAAATGTTGAGTCCATAGCTGAAACCTAGGAGATGACTTGTTCACCTCATGCTTTGCAGTAGAGCAACGGCCTGGAGAGGCTGCAGGAGCTGCTCTTGTTTCAGGCAGTGTGTGGCAGAGGCGGGACCTGAGCCCAGGAGTCTTGACTTCTCAGCCTGGGGCTGCAGGAAAAAGCTATTTTTTAAATGATCTTTATTTTGACTTGTTCTTTTGTTCACATGGCTCAATATTCAAATGTTGCAAAAGTCATTTTGTCCGTGAGCCATCTAGTGTTCCTCCTTGAAGGTAAAACATATTACTAGTTCCTTCTAGAGATTTCATATTAACACGGGAAAAGAAGAAACATCTTTACCGTTGGGGTATGGGTCAATTCTCACACAGGGTCAGCTGATTTCCCAAAGCTCTGTTGTGAGGTGATTACTGATTGTTCTTAAGGGAGGCATAGACCACCTTCCCACACCCACACAATAACTGCACAGGGCCTGGGGAAGTAACCCTGGCCTTTGGACATGTGGGTTTGCTTTTGGCCCTGCCATCTGAACGGTCCCCTGATCTCGAGTCTTCCCTGGACCAGACCTAATTCCACACTCCAGGGACAAAGCAGTGTAGGCGCCTCAGCTCCAGCACCCCTGAGGGTGGGGAGCCAGAGGGGTGCTGTGGCTCAGGTGGGCAGGGGTGTCAAGAAGGCACTCCTGGTTTCACCAGCAGCCTTTTCAGGGTGGGTGGAAAAGTGATTGTTGAGAGGTGGAGGACCTGTCACCAACTTGTCCTGATGAATTGAAAGTCCCCCCGTTCCTGCTTTCCTCCCTAATCTTCCACATATTTGCCCTGCCTGCCTCCCCTCTGGAATTTGCAGGTACATCACAGAATGCTGAGCTAAAAAAGGGAGTGTGAGTCAAACGAGGGTTCACATCTTATCCTCTTGGTGACTTGATATTCACATCCATAAAATGGGGCTAATAGTACCTGTCCCATCAAGTGGTTGTGAGGATTCAAATTCTCAGAAGAGTGCTGAACATGTAGTAAGGACTCATTAGCTGCTGCTCTCATGGCCCCTGTAGGTAAGTCAGGAGCCACGATTGAGGTTCTGGGAATTGCAGTGCCTCCTATGCTTAATGGCAGAAGTCTTGGACACAGGAATAAAACAGAAAGGAACAAGATTATTAGAGGACTGTGTCCCCCTTCAGGGCCAGTTGTGTATGAGGACACAGGCTCAGCCACTCTGTAGAACCACTGCTGGGACCCACGTTGGGCCAGGGCAAAGGTAGGGAGGAGAGAATGGACTTTGTTGCTTACTATTTATGTTATCTTGGGATGAAAGTTTGTCTCTGTTTCTGTGTTGTACCTTCAAAAATCTTGGGTTCAAATTCTGTCTGCTATTTACCAGTGGGGCCACTTTGGGAAATGATTCCTCTTCAGGTCTCAGTCTGCTTATTTGTACAATGAAGCTGAAAATCCCTCACACCGAGATTATTAGCGTAATGACCTGCATCAAGTGCGCTGGAGGAAGTGCTCTATAGACTGCAGCGTGCTACAGAACTGCTAGTTGTTACCCAGCATCTGCTTGAGTGCTTCCAAGGACAAGGCACTCTTCACCCCAGGAGGTGCTGATTCTGCTGTTGGAGGGCTCTGAGCTGCTGTTAGGAGTCTTCTCTCATTTCAGTCCTGGACTCACACAGCCCTGTTGCCCCATTGCTTCCTGGAGAAAGTTCCAGGCCCTGGAGCTACTAAAGCACTCATTGGGCTGTAGCCAGAAGAGGTCAGTGGGGACAGTGCCTGGCTGCTCCTCACTCTCAGGAACCTCTTCCTGGGGAGGGAGGAGCTGCGGGATGGGGCTTGGGTCGCAGAATGGTGCCTCAGTCAGTGAACCACCTCTGTGCTTTGACCAGTTAACCATCCAGAGACTGGGCCTTGGCATCTTTATCTGAGGGTCGATTCCAGGCCCTCCAGGGAAGCCTGCTAGACTGCCTGTCTCCCTGACCCCAGCCCCTGGTGCCTGGGGAAGAGAGAAGCACACAGCCATTCCTCTGTAAGCAGCAGGCTTTCCTTCACCTAAGGCCGGAGTCCAGTCCTTCCCTGTCTCCTGGGCTCTTCCCTTCAGGCTCCCACTGCCTGCTGCCCCGGCGACCCTGCAATGCCCCATCTCCTAGGCTGAAGCGCTGCTGGGCTCTGTAGGCTGCTCTCACCAGGCTCCATGGCCAGGGGTTCTGTGGGATCAGGCAGGGCAGTGGCAATACCCCTGCTGCCAGCCACGCCCCAAACCCACCTCTGATATCCACCCAGAGGGATGGCTCTCTTCTAGTCTCCATCTCCCTGAAGGGTCTCAGTCTCAGAGGTGCAGGGAAGAGGGTGTGGGGGGTCACATGCTATCCAAACACCTGGAGAGGAGAAGGCAAGAGCTGCAGGTTTGTAGCCCTCAGGTGCCACAGCATCGTGCCCCTCTGTGTGCTCCAGGAGGGGTGACAGCACACAGTGCCTGGTGGGCAGCTTGGGCTTGGCCTTTGCGCTGAGCATTGGCTCTGAGCAAGGTGGCCATAGCGGTGGATGGTGGTGGGTGCTCAGGTGCTGAGCCTGAATGCATCTCTCAGAACCCTTCTGGAGATGACCATGTATCACCAAAGCACTGGTGGGGCCTGGGCAACCACAGACACATAAGGCCTGGCCGGGAATGGCAGGGTAGCCTCCACCTGCCCAGAAGTGTGGCACCGCCATCTCTGTTCTCCCTATCTCCTTCTACCCATATTTCCCACTATCAACCTTCATCCCTCTACATCTAATACGTGCCTAATAAATCAGGCGCTATCATGGGTGTAACTGGGAAGAAATGGAACTGTTCTTTGCCTTTGGGAAGTTTGTCAGCTAAAAAGAGTGTTCGCAGACCATGGTGGAGGGCTGCCATGTTGGGGAGGAATGAGACTGTTGTGTTGGCCCTGAAGGAATGTGTGGTGGTACAGAGTATTGTGAGTGTAAGTCAGGGGAGATGCCCATGTTTAGGAAGATTTTGGAAGCAGAAGTGTCCAAAGGTGAAATGTATGTCAGGAGGCATCTAATTTTGTTTTCTGTTGCTATAACAAAACACCTGAGACCATGTAATATATAAAGAATAAATGTTTATTTGACTTGTGGTTCTGGAGGCTGGGAAGTCCGCTCGGCATCGGGCAAGGGCCTTCTTGCTGCATCATAACATGACAGAGGGCATCACATGGCAAGACAGAGCAAGTGTGCTAGCTTGGCTTTCCATTCTCTTGTTTACTTTCTAAAAGCCCCACCTCCAAATACCACTAATGAATGACTTTAGGGCTAGTTTCCAAACCATGAACCTTTGGGGGACACATGCAAACCACAATGGGAGGTATATGCATGAAGGCAAGATAGCCCTTGCTGATTGCAGAGGAATTTAAGATTTGGATGGAAGCCTGGACAAGGTGACCTTGAAGGACTCTTTGAGCCCCAAGAGGCTTTGATTCTGAGACAATGAAATCAAACATGGATCACCTCCAGGGTAACACACAGCTAGCAGCTGTTCCCTCTTCTGCCTGGAAGCTTTGCTGTCACTGCCTGTGAGAAGACAGGTCTCTAGAAGGAAGGACAAAGCCCTGACTCAATGCTCCAGACCAGCCTGGCCCTCCCTGGCTTTTTGTCTTAACAGCCACAGATTCCCTCCTTTTCCCTGAGCTTACAAGTGATGATTCCCCGTCCCTTTGCACTGGAACACAACATACAGGGGAGGGGAGGTGGCATGGGGGAGTGCCAGGACTTGGGTTATCAGGGAGGATTTCCATGGAGAGCCAAGTCCCTTCATCTTCTGCATAAATTAAGACAATGCTAGCTCTTCACTCAAACACCAGTGGATTAATACACTAAATGTTTATTTCTTGCTCACATAAAGTCCAGTTGGGATTGGTGGGGGCAGAAGGGCCTCTGCTCTGAACAGATGTACAGGCTAACAGAAGCATTGCTGTCTTCACTAAGTGGCTTTTTTTTTGTACCAAGGATTGAACCCAGGGGCACTTAACCACTCAGCTACATCCCCAGCCCTTTCTATATTTTATTTAGAGACAGGATCTTTCTAAGTTTCTTAGGGCCTCACTAAGTTGCTGAGGCTGACTTACTTGTGATCCTCCTGCCTCAGCCTCCTGAGCTGCTGCGATTACAGGCATGCGCCACCACGCCCAGCTTCAGTAAATGGCTTCTAAGCTCACTTTGGGTATTGACATTCAGTCAGAGAGAGTGGAGGGAGAATGGGAAGATTTTTAGGATCCAGCCTGCAAGTAACACCTCTCTTCTGCCACATTCCACTGGTCAGCACTGTGTGGTGGCCCCATCTAGTAGTCATAGGGTGGGGAGAGGGGGAGGTCAGCCACTTCCCAGAAAGAACCACGTACTATGAAGGGGAGCGTGAGGCTGTGGCAGACATCCTAGCCATCCTGGATGTCCTTCCCACCACAGGCTTCCCTCCTTGGGCCTTTGCTAATTTGCACACCAGTGAGCCCTCGAGGGCAGGAAGAGACAGGGCCTTTTCATCTCTAGGGCTTAGCTCACTGCCAGGCTGTTGGAAGTGGTCAGGGATGTTTTGTGAATGAACAAATGCTTGGGTATCACTTTGCTTGTTAAAAATACAGATGCCAGGGGCGGGGGCTATGTGGCTCAGCGGTAGAGCGCTCATCTCGATCCTTAGCACCACATAAATAAAAACAAAGGTCTAAAAAAAATTTGTTACTTCTTAATTGTTTTAAACAAATACAGATGCCTGGTAAAAAACAGTTTGGCAAAAAGTTAAAAATAGAATTACTCTATGATTAAGCAAACCAACTTCTGGGTATAAACCCCAAAGAATTGAAAGCAGGGACTCAACAGATACATACACTCTCCTGTTCACAGTAGCACTTTGTACTCTTGAAAATGTGGAAACAAACCAAGTGTCCATCAACAGATGAGTGGATAAAGAAAATGAGGTAAATACATACAATGAAATAGTATTCATCCTTAAATACTAGTTAGATTCCAGTATAAGCTTGCAGACAATATAAGACCATGGAAGAAGCTTCCAGACATTCTGCTAAGTGAGATAAGCTAGATATAAAAAGACAAATGCTACATGTCCACTTATATGCGCTACTAGTATAGGTAAATTCATAGACATAAAGTAGGACAGTGGTTGCCAGGTGCTGGGGGGAGTTGTTGGTGGTACAGGGTTACGGGATGGTAGAGAGTTGGGGGTGGGGGGGGCAGAGTTTCTGTCTGGGGTGATGAAAAAGTTCTGGAAATGAATAGTGGGGATGGGTGTACAAGATGAGTGTACTTAATGCTGCTGAATTGTACATTTTAAAAATGATTAAAATGGTAAATTGTATGGTATTTATATTTTACCATGGTAAAAATGTAAGTATCTGGGCTGCATGATAACAAATTCTGATCCAGTTAAAATTGGTAAGAACTGGGCTTCTATATTTTTTAACAAGCTTTTCCTGTGAATCTGATATGCTGCTAAGTTTGAGGCCCAGTAGTTTAGCTCTGGCTTTGGCAGATGGGAAAGATAAGAGGTGGTCTTTCTATGGCCTTCTAGAAAGAAAGCCTTTTTTTTTGGGTAGTACTGGGGATTGAACCTGCTTCCTTGCACATGTTTAGGAAGTGCTCTACCATGGAGCTATATTTCCAGCCCTCACGGCCCCCTAGAGGAGGGCTTCTTAAACTTTAGTGTGCATATGGATCCCCATGGGACTGTTGCTAACATGCAGCTTCTGAGTCAGTGGTCTGGGTTGAGGCCTGGGAGTTTACATGTCTTACAAGCTCCTGGTGATGCTCAGACTACTGTTCCATGGACCACACCTTGAGGATTAAATCTCTCAAGGTGGCCTTGTCTGTAGGGGACAAAATAGAGATCTGAAAAAGAGCTATCAGATGTTTAAGGTGATTGCTCCAGAAAGAGTTTGGCGATGCTGATCTGGGGATGAGTGACAAGGAGCAAGGTTTCACTGCTTTGCTTTTTTCACTTCTGAGTGTGGTTCCAACAGTCAGCCTTTGGCTTAGTTAATATCAGGTTTAGAGATTATTAGCAAATAAAACTGCCTTGATTTTTCACAAGCCTGTCTGAATGCCAGACCTTATACTTTATATTAAGGGTCCCAGTTCAGTTGTAAGTTAAACTGGCTCATGTTTTGCTTTTCTCACCCCACCTTAGTCCTTCTCAAGCCTCAGGCCTTCTCCAGCAGCACCCCCAGAGCGGATCCCTCCCTTCTACCATGTCCCCTGAGTAAAGTGCATCAGAGCTTCGTGTTGCATCCAGACCTGTGTATTTGCTCACCTGCTTGAATCATTTACTAACAGTTCCATGTCAATTGCTTACCTACCGTATGTCCAGCGCACACCGGGATCCGGCAGACTCTTCACCTGGCAACATCTTTGAAGCAGAACTGAAACTCACACTTTGAATAGTGGAACATCAGGTAGTATGGCTCAGGAGTCAAGGAAAGACTCACTTATGATTTAGGGCTCATTCCACCTCTTCTTTCTCCTCTAATCTTGGATAAGTTACCTAACTCCTAAAAGCCCCAGCTTTCTCATCTGTCAAGTGGAAATCACACCTTTCTCTCAAATTTACAATGAGGTTACAAGAGGCAGTGTGAGGAATGTGCTCTGCTCAACACCTGGCATAAAGTGAGGCCTCCACAATGTATTTTCATGACAGTGTCCCCTTTGAAGCACTTAGGCTGGTGACTCCATCTTCTTTCCACTCTGGCCTCTGGGAAGTTGTTCATTGTTCTGACAGGAGTTTGATCTTGTTCCTGAGTGTTTCTTCAGTGTCCAGCATGCAGGGAAGTGTTGAGGCCGGTTGGGGTGAGGTGTATATTCTCAATCAACTTCTAGGCTGGACTCCTAGATTTGGTCATTGTGTTTGCAGTTCTGGAGAAGGCCTGCAGATGGCGCACACAGCCCTGAGAGGCATCCAGTCCTAGAGATGAGATGAAGATGAGCAGGCACCAGGCATCTGAAATGTAGGGCCTTGGTTTTCAGGATGCAGTTCCCTGGTTTTCCAGGGTGGGTCCTGTGTGTGGGGGCTGACTTGGACATTTCCCCATAAGCCTAGGAATCGACACAGAACATAGGAACTCTGCTCCTCTTACAGTGTTGACCTCTCTTACCTGGTAATATTTATTCACGTGTGCAACTCCTCTGCATCCTGTACAGGTGAGGTGCTCAGAGAATGTTTGTAGACTGGACTGTTTATAAGGTGCTTCTGTTAAAGGTCATGCATCCCAGGCAGGGTTTCATGGTGGCCCGGGCTGGTGGATGTGATCCACCTGCACAAATTCCTTTCTTCCTCTCCTGCCTGTTAGCTTCCTTCCCAGCTCCTCTTTCATTGACAGGGGGGCAGTAGGTCCCAGACTCACCTTCCTTCCAGATTCCTGACCCACAATTCAATTTCAACTTTGCTCAGCTCAGGAGCCCACTCTGTACTTCTTAGATGCATTTGCTTTTCACCCAGGGGCTGGACACAGTGGAGGTAGGGGAAGTTCCATTAGATCACGGAATTCATGTCCCTGGGCTTTTTTCCTAGTTTCCTGCTCAAGGCCTTTCCCTCCCCTCTGCCCCTGCAAACCTGCTTGTCCATAGAGGCTCAGCTCACAGGCCACTTCTCAGTGATATCTTCTGGACCCCCTGCTGGGAACAGCCCAGCTGCACACCACAGGCCCCTGCTCCTCCCTAAGGATGACTTTCCTTCTACCTGACCATCTAGTCACTGATTGCAGATCAGGGGAGATGCCTTGTGTACCTTCTGGCCTTTAGCTGAACTTCATTCTATTTAGCTGAACTTCATTCCTCCTCCCCTTGAGCTCCTCTGTCCCTCTGACCTCCAGAGATCTCTCTCCTTCTCCCTCTGGCCTCACTTTGGCCTAAGAGCCAGCCCAGAACTTCAGGTCATGCCTGATCCCCAGGGTATGCATGACCTCTTCCTCTCCACTCCCAATTTACAGGCAGCTCACACACAGCTGCTTGCTGGTGGTTCACCTAGCTGGGTCCTCTGGCGTCTCTGCATGTTCCCCCACCCCAGGCTCCCCAGAGCTCTCACCGAGGCTGCCTTATTCCATGGGCTACAAGTTTCCCTCAATTTACACGCAAGGACTGTGGCTCAGGGGAGTTAGGCACTTGCTCCAAGCTGGGTCTTCTTACGGCCCAGCACAGGTCTGAGAACAACGGATGCACCTTGGCTGACTGAAGCCTTTTAAAAAGCTTCACTCGCTGAGCAGCAAAATCTCAGACCTGGTACAGGGGTCTCCCCATCCTCCCCACTGGCCCTTGCCAGATGGGAAAAAAGCCACCACGTAGAAACATAACCTTTATTGCACACGGCGCTGGGTCTTTTTTCATAGAAAAAGGTATTAACACATAAGCATCTGCAAATTGAAGCAACTCCTGGTTTTCTTGGAACAGTAAAATCGCATGCAGTGTCTCTGAGTTGGGATTTTGGTCTTTGTCAAAACCACCTAGATTGGGGGGGGGGGTGAGTAGAAGGGAAAAAAATTGCTGTCTTTGTGCCTCTGTCTCAAAAGAAGGTGAGAGAAATATATAGATATATAGCTTGTTGGTGTGTTCCTATGTCTCTATATATGTATATATCTCTCCACACACATTTTGTGGGGTGGGGGATTTGACTTGTACGGTCAAATTCTTTGTGCCCTGGCTTCATGGAGAAGAAGAAAATAGTTTCATTTGTACAAAAAGAGTTCTATGTACAAGCGTTCATGACTTGGGGGGGGGGGTTCTTTTTGTCGTTGGTTGGTTTTTGTCTGTCGGTTTAATATAAATAATGCAGGAAACAGCCCAGTTGGTGAGTGAGGGCTGGAGACGCAGAGGTTGGAGCATGGGGTGCTCTGCTGGCGGCGCCCCTACACCAGGGTGTAGGATTTGGAGTAGGCCCCGGCCCCCTGCTTCTGTGACCGCCCTACCCCTGAGGTGCTCATCTCGAGGAGTGAGTCCCTGGAGCCCCCCATTTTGGTGTGTGGGCCCCCGGCCCGCGGAGGCTCGGTGCTGGGGGCCGGCGGGGCAGCGCTGGGGGCAGCAGGGGGCTCGGCGGGGGTGGTGCCGGGTGCTGGCGGGGCCGTGGCAGCTGGGGGGGCTGGCATGGCCAGAGTCCTCTGAGGTAAGGTGGCTGTGGCGGCAGCAGCGGGGGCCCCTGGGTGTGGGAGGCCCAAGGGCTTGCTGGCAGGGTCCAGGGTCAGGTGGCGAGCCTGCGTGTGATAGGTTCGAGCCAGGTTCCTGATGGAGGCCTCTCGGGGCGGGACCACAGGGCAGGGCTCACGCCCGTCAGCCTTTCGGAAGAAGGCCTCCGACTTGGCATACAAGGGCAGGTTGCAGTAGTCACCTGGAATCAGAGGCAGAGGATGTGAGAGACGGAGGCCTTGGGGAACATGCTCATTCAACCCCAGTCCCACCCTGCTAGGTATGTGACCTCCCCAAGCCTCAGTTTCCTTATCTGTGAAATGGGGATCATCATTCCCCACAGGATCACTCTGAAGAGTGAAGGATTCCGTACATGAACTGCTTGAAAACCGTGGCTGGCACATAGAACAGTGGCTCAATAAATTGATGTGTCCCGCTTGGTCATCACTGTAGGCTGGTCAGCTCCCAGTGTGGAGGACCCATGGAGGAAAGGGATGGCACTCCCTGTCACTTCCCCCAGTGAGCCTGACTCTGTCCTCCAAGGGAGGCAAAGCCTCCCCCTCTTTCCCATGGTAGCCTTCCAGTGTTTGAAGTCAGCCACGTGTCCCCAGCCCGCTCCGGGTTCCTTCTTCTCCTGGTGGAATGTTCCTGATTTCTGAAACAACATGCTCCCAGGACTTCTGTGTGGGTCACTGTGCTCTGTGCGTACCTGCCTGTGATCGTGCTCTATCCATTGGTGGCTGTGCCCGGCCCCTCCCTTATGCTGTCTGGGTTGGTTAATGCCTGCCTGAATTTTGCAAGTGATGAAATTGCAATCTTGAGAGACTAAATAATCTACTGACATTTGCCCAGCTAGAAGGGGTGGGGCAGCATTGAGGGCCACGAGTCTCCTAAGTCCTTGCACTTTTCCTGACTCCAGGCTCTTCTAGATGAGCCTCAGCACAGCTGGGGTCAGGCAGACTCTACATTGTGCATGGTGACGCCCGTGTCTGCTGCTGGACCACCTCTGGTAATCCAGACCCCTCACCCCATGAGGTCTGAGCACTTGTGCTGAACTTCCAGCCTTGCTCCTTTGGATCTGGATTAACTTCAAGCCACACTGAGACCAGAAGCTACTGGGCAGCTCATCCCATAAAGAGTCTCTTTCCGTGTTAGTGCAGCCTTGATTCAGGGAATGATCAATGCTTAATGAGACCCTCCGTGTATCAGTCATATACATAATTTCTAATGGCTGTTATGACAAGGCAAAGTACATCTACCATTTGCATTTTTTTTAAATACAAATGAGAGGTTAAATGACTTGCCCAGGGTCACAGAGATCTTAAGAGGTTGAGCCAGGATGTGGGCCCTTGGCTGCCTGCTCCCAGGTTCTTCCTCTCTCCACTACCCTGCAATGCCAAGGAGCCATATTGGGCTAGCAGGATCCAGGTGATAGCGGGACAAGGTCTAACCAGGTTCATGGGGCACACGGCAGGGGAGGTGATCTGAGCACTCACTCTTGTTGGCCCGGTGAGGGATGGGCACAGCCACATTTTTGCCCCGGTCAGCATCCTGGGGCTTGGGTGGGGAGGCCGTAAAGCGGCAGATGCCAGGCTCTGAGGGTGTGCTCATGGACGTCATGCTGTCTGCGTTCTCGTTGGTGCCCGTGGTCATCTGGTCAGAGGAGCTGTCAGAGATGAAGCACTCGGTGATCTCGAACTTGGCGTGTTGCAGCTGCTCCTCCAGCTTGGCGTGCTCGTAGGCCCGGGCCAGCTCCTCGTAGGTGGAAGAGGCACTCTCAGTGGACACCATGCTGTTCCGTCCTTTGTCTGGGCACAAGGAAAGTGTGGAGTTAAGAGGAGAAAGGGCTGGTTAGGGAGAGAAGGGGTGAATGAAACCAGACGGAGCAAATTCCTTATCCCTGACCACACCAGGCATCTGAAAGCCGGGCCATGGAGCCTGAAAGCCAGGCTAGGAGATTCTGCTCCTCTCTGTGAGGGCGGCAGCAGTGGCATAGTATAATCATTGGCTAATAAAGGAAAAATAGCCTTCATTCTTTTTTTTGATATATATTTTTTAGTTGTAGGTGGACACAATACCTCTAGTTTATTTTTATGTGGTGCTGAGGATCAAACCCAGTGCCTACCGTGTGCTAGGTGAGTGCTGTACCACTGAGCCCCAGCCCCAGCCCCTTCATCCTTGAAAATCAGCAACTAGAACACTCAACCTGTTCTCCAACAAATATCCAGTGCATCATTTTCTCTAACAATATTTGGAGAGAGCAAAATAAAATCCTTGACCAAGTGTGTCTCTGTCCCAGCTGCACAGTGAGTGAGTGACAGCTGGGAATGAAAGTGACATGTGCTGTGGACACCACAAGCTGGTGGAATGGAGTTGGGAAGAAGGGAAGGTGCAGATGAATGAGGGAGAACTGGAGGTGGATGGGCAGGGTGTAGGCAGGGCCATAGGCACACCTGTGTCCTGGGATAGACTGGCGCTGTAGCTGTCACTCTCTGTGACAGTGACACCATGCTGGGAACCCACAGTGCGCCAGTCCGAGGTGAGGGTGCGGGCAGGTGTGGAGGCCTGGCACTTGGTCAAGGTCCACTGGCTGGAATACCGGTTCCGGGTGCTGTGGGCTGACTTCACATTCTTCCTGGACACTGGATCTGCACAGAGGGAAGCAAGAGATAGCAGCCTCCAGCTGAGGGCACCTGGGCACGGGCAGCTGGCGCTCAGTACAAAGGGCAGAGGCAGAAGCCATCACAGGAACTCCCTGGGAATGCTGACCAGGCCACATTTCCTGCCTTATCTGGCTCCAGAAGAGAAGAGTCAAGGCACAGGTGCATCGGGCAGCACCCTTCCCCCACCCCATGTTTTCCTTCCACCTGGGAGAGACTGTGGTGCCCTCTCCTGCCGCCTCCTGCCTGTCCATTCATTCCCGACAGTCCTTGACACATTCCACCCTTGTGTCCAGAGTCACAGTGTTTGAGACAGAGGGCCCTTGGAGAGCAAGAATATCTGACTCTTGCTCCAAATTTCTAGGTAAGGAATCTGAGGCCCAGAGAGAGACAGTTAGTGATACGTCCGAGATTGCTGCTAGCAAGTCCGCAATCAAGGTCTCCAGACTTGAATTTCAGCTCCCTTTCTGTTCTTCCATTTCATTCTCTTCTGCCCTAACTTTTTATTTTATTTTATTTTTTTACCCCCTTTGCCCCTTGCTTTGCCCAAGAACCCCTGTGTGAGAAGAGGGCTCTCCCCCTGGGGCTATTGCATACTGGTTCCTGGCCGGATGTCAGACATGTCGATGAGGGGTCCTGTGCTCTGGATGAGGGCTGGGTGGTGCAGGGAGACACCAGTACAGAAGCTCTGGGGGTTGACAGCTTGGCTGAACTCAGCGTCCGTCACGGGGATGGTGGCCTTATCATCTCCTAGAGGAAGAAGGACAATCATGAGGAACCTTTCCCCAAATTTCCCTTTGTCTTTATCCAATGCTGAATCCCCCAAATAAGAAGAAACAAAGCCTTGAGAGGAGTGGCATGAGCGCCAGGGCTGCTGAGTTGCCAGTGGGGCTGCTGCTACATCCCCGGGTGCTGTCAGGAAGGTTGCTGACTGTCCCCGCGGTGCATGGCCTGGGAAAGCACACCTGCAGTAGGACAGAAAGCTGTGGCACCTGTCACTCACCCAGCTGTTTGATGCCCTCCTTGTCCTCAATGAGCAGCTGGACCCTAGGGATGTCAATGTGCAGCCGTGGGCCCTGGGGTGGCCCTTTCACAGGGGTGTCGAAGCTTCGGTTGTTCTTGCTGTGGGAAGAAGGGAAGGAGCCATAAAAGATTGAGAGAGGGTGCTTTGCAGGAAAGAGGGGTCTTAGAAGCCTGTCTTATTCTGGGAGTGCAGAGGGAGGGTCCTGTGTCCCCTGCATGGGAAAAGTGGAGGGGAGGAGAGAGGAAGCAGGTATATGATCCCTACCTTATCAGCATTTCTGCCAAACTCTTTGCATCTGCAAAACAGTAGAGAGAGAGAGGGTGGGGTGAGAATGGGGTTTGAGTAGGAAGACAATGGAAGAGGCATGGGGAATGAGGTGGGAGAATTCCCTAAAATAGGAATGATCTCCTAAGAAGCAGAGGGAGATGATACAGCCCCATACTTGATAAGGGTTCCCAGTTCCCAGTTCAGGATTTGACTCAGGTCTGCTTTCATTCTATCAGATATTTTATCCATTAGGAAGGTCTTTCTTTTTCTTTTTTCTTTTTTAAAAAATATTTATTTATTTGCTTTAGTTGTACACAATAAGTTTATTTTGACGTGGTGCTGAGGATTGAACCCAGGCTGCACACGTGCTAGGCGAGCGCTCTTCCACTGAGCCACAACCCCAGCCCCCAGGGAGGTCTTTCTTGAAGGACAGGATTCAAAGTAAGTGCTCTATTGCTTTGTGAGCTAACTGTAGTTAAACAAGACACTATGGCAGGCTAGAAACAGGCACCAGTGGAGGATCTATCCTCAGTTGTCTCCTGGGGAGAGGAGAGAGAGGAGGATGAGGTAGAAGTGATCAGTGGGAATCCCTAGATGACTAAACTCTCATATAAACAAAGAGCTTTCACTTCTTCCTCTAGAGTATTTGGCCCCCAAAATTTCATGCATGGATTTGGGAGTCCATACTTTATCTCAGAGGGACTTTAAGTAGGCCCTTTGATTCTCCTCTCTTTCAATATCATAACCTGAGAGTTCAGGTTGTATTCAATCTGTTAGATTCCTGACAACTGAGAATGATCTATCAGAGTGAACCCTGATAGCTACATGCATGTATCCAGCCTTCCAACCATCCATTCATCCATCCGTCCATCCATCCAACTATCTATCCATCCATCCACCCACCTATCCAAGTGTTCATCCATCACCTACTTATCTATCCATCCATCCATCATCATCCTTCCATCCATCCATTTACCCATTGATACAACTATCTATCCAACCATTTAATCACTCATCCAATCATTTATCTATATCTATCCAACTATCTATACATCCATCCAACCATGCATTCAGCATACATACAACCATTCTTCCATTTATATATTCAGCCTTCTACCCAACTGTCTAAACCATTATCCAACCACCCATCCAATTATCACATAATTCCAACTATTCTTTTTTTTAATTTTTAAAAATATTTATTTACTTTAGTTGTACACAATGCAATGCATTTATGTTTATGTGGTGCTGAGGATCGAACCCGGGCCACGGACGTGCGAGGCGAGTGCTCTGCTGCTGAGCCACAACCCCAGCCCCCAACTATTCTTTTATCCAACCATACAACCATTCATTTATATTGCCACCTATCTAGCCATCAAAATATTCATCCATCCATCCATCCATTCATCCATCCATCCATCCATCCATCCACCCATTCTTCCTTCCTTCCACCCAATCTATTTAATCATTTATTCAAGGATACTATGATCCATCCATCCAACCATCTAACCACTCATCCATCTGGTCATCCATCCATCCATCCATTCATACTTCCACCCAATTCCTGAACACTCTGAGAACATCAGACATTTCCTCTTCCATGCTACTGTTGCCCCCGGTTTCTCACATTGGATGGAACTCTTTAAAGGCATGACCTGTCCCTTCTTCATTCATCTCTATATCCCTAATGTCTGGCAGTATCAATGAGGCAGTGGACTCAATAAATGTTTCTCAAATGAGTAAGTGAACATTCATACATAGCAACAAGTAGGTGCCAGATACAATATTAGGCCCTGAGAAATTTGAGGTACTAGATACTCATTTTTTTCCAGGATGGGGTATTAAATGCTGGAAATACCTGATATTCAAAATATTTAACACCTGACATGGAAATAGCATGGAAACAGCCCAGGCAGAGCTGAGAAGGTCCTAGAAATATATATTTACCAACCAACATGTAAATGTTTAAATATTTTAACAACTCAAATGACTTCACCAGTGTGTACCAATTTGTGCCCTGGCTGCTACAGGCACAAAGTTCCGGGGGTATAGAGAAGAAAGCAAAGAACGACTAAAGAGGCTTCAGAAGTTTTGAGTGGCAGCTCTTCCTTCAAGGGAACATGGGCACTCTCTCTTGTCCAGATGGTGCTGTGAGCCACTGAAAGGTGGCCATTGTGGCCGAGCCAACACCCTCTTCTGGAAGCCCCTAGGAAACTCCCCCACCTCGGAGCCGCTTCAGCCGCTTCTCCTTCCTCTTCTTGCGTACAATGAAGAGCAGTGCCACCCCCAGTGTAGCCAGGATGACTGGGCAGCCGATGGTGAACAGCTTCTTCACATCGTCCCCTTCACCTTGAGCAGACTTGATGGGTGGGATGGTGCCTGAGTGGGGTAAAGAAGAGAACTGGGCGTCCCTTATGAGCCAGGTGCTGTGCAGAGTCCCACGGAGAGGGAAACCCTATGACTTCTCTTGCTGTCCTGGGCCTTGACCTCCCCGTCTTGGCACAGAGCCCCGATCCTCTCCTATGCTTCCCCACATCCTAGTTCCATCAGGACAGCCACAAGCAGTTGTGTAGTTTTTACACTGTCATATATCGAGGGCTTCCTGGTACTGTTTTAGAATCATCCCGAAACTTCTCAGAGTTAGTTCCCTTCCTATGGTGTTCAGTGTTCAATCCTAGAGGGTGGGTTGGTAGGCTGAGGGTGGGGGAGATGTTAGGGCAGTGGGACCCTGGGTTTGTCTCCTGCATTCTCTTCCTGCCTGCCCCTTCCATGGGCAATATCCATTACATCTAGGTGCCTGCAGGGAGGCAACGACGAGCTCTACTGCCCATGTGACCCTCTGCCGAGCCCTGATCCTTGCCCCCTTTCCAAGTGCTGCTTAAGAATCATCGCCTTCATGAAGCCCTCCTCGTTTAGGACCATCTCCCACCATCACAATTTTCTTTTTTTTTTTTTTTTTTCCAGACAGGGTCTTTCTGTTGCCCAGGTTGGCCCCGAACTCCTGGGCTCAAGTGATCCCCTGTCTCAAAACTCCTGAGTAGCTGGAACTGTAGGTGTGTACCATTGTGCCTGATTTCCCATCTTCTTCTGATACTGCATTTATTCTGTCTTTCTGACACATAGGTAGACTTATGGGACAGACTTATGGGTGGACTTAGCTTGTAAGAATTCAGCCTTCAATGTCTTTTACTGTATCTATGTGCATATGTGTGCAGGCATGTGAAGTATTCCTACGTGGTAGACACCAGTTAGGTCTTCACCAAATATTTACATACTTGTCTACATTTCCCAGACTTCCTTGCAATTAGATTAGAGCCACATGACTAGTTTGAAGAACAAAATGTGAGCGGGAGGGGCTGGGGTTGTGGCTCAGCGGCAGAGCGCTCGCCTTGCACGTGCGCGGCCCGAGTTCGATCCTCAGCACCACGTAAAGATAAATGCATTGCACTAAAGTAAATAAATAAATATTAAAAAAAAAATGTGAGCGGGAGTGATGAGCACCACCTCCCGGCCAAGGCAGTTAAGAACTGAGAGTCCTTTTCTCTCTTTTTTGAGGCAACTTGCAGGCTCCATGTTCAAGATGGCATAGCTAAAACGTTGTGGCCAATCAACCCTCACAGTCTTTAGGAAAGCAAGGAAAAAAATCTTGATTGGATGAAGCCACCACACTTTTAGTGTTTGTTACTGCAGCAAGGCTATCCCATCCTGGCTAATACATCGATAAACACCAATCAGCTCTCTTCTGCCTGCTCCTTCACCTGTCTACCAGTCCTTTCCCCTGATTGTATTCCTGCCTATTTTTCTCCTTGTCCATCTCTGCCATTCTCCCAGCTTCCTTGCTCAACCTCGGGGCTGCCCCCTCCTGCCCTTCCCGACTCACTGCCATCGTAGTCCAGGGTGGCAAACTGGGCCGACTCGTTGCCACAGCCAGCGCTGTTGCAAGCCCTCATGCGAAGCTCGTACCACGTGGCCTCCCGCAGTTCAGTCAGAAACACCTCTGTGGAGCTGTTGGCCCGGAGGCCCTGCCAGGCCCAGGTCCCTTTGGGCCGGTACTCCAGTACGATGGCCGTGATGGGGCAACCCCCGTTGTTCCAGCCCTGCAGGTTAAGCCGAGCATGTGTGGAGTTGATGTGGGTGAAGAGGTGTTGGTCTTTGCTGAAGGAGGGCTCTGGGGGGCCGGAGGAAGAGAGAGGTTAGAGAGCTGGAGAAGGGAGGGAGCATTCCTTCCGGCTGGAGAGGATCTCCCTGGGGTGGCTAAGGCTTCAGTGGCTCTGCGGGATCAGTGGACAGCACAGGTGGGAATGGGGATTCCCCAGGGAGCAGAGGAGAAGAGGAGAGGGAGCGGAGGACAGAGAAGGGAAGGACCTGGAGAGGTGCCTCAGCATTGGAGGATGAGAGATGGGGAGGAAGGAAGAGGACTGCCACCCTTCTGTCACCTCTGTGGGGAAGTGGGACCATGTTTTTCCTAGTGAAGATTATTTTGGCCTCAAGATGCTCTAGTGGTGGGAACAAGGCTGAGGTTCTGCCCTTCAGTCCCCAGTGTTTGAAGGTTTGGAGGCTGGGTCCCTCCTTTCCCATGCCAGCTGTCCTCCACCTCCGTGCCCGGGGCCCCACCGTTCCTCCCCTCGCTCCCACCCCAGGCCCTTCTCTCCATCCCCATCCTGGACTCCACCTCACCCCGCCCATGGGTCTTGGCCTCGATGATCTCGCTGATGCGCCCAGAGCCCACGCTGTTCTTGGCCGCCAGCTTCACCTTGTACCACGTGCCACACTTGAGGCTGTCCAGCTTGAAGGACCGCTCACTGGAGCTGATGAACACGTCCTTCCACTCCTCGCTGTTGTCCACTGAGTACTGGAGCACGAAGCCTGCCGGGAGGGGCCTGGCTCAGGTGGGCAGGGCAGGGCAGCAGAGGCCCAGCCTGGACTCCCCAGTGGGCACTGAGGGGGGAGGCTCGGGGGTGAGGGCAGAGTGGGGCCTTTGGTCACTGGGAAGGGCATATGCAATTAGATGCCAACCTGAGGGACCTTGGGTCCAGCCTTGGGTGTTTACTGCTCACTTTCCTTAGCTCTAATGGTAGGATCCCACAGGAAACCTAGTTGGGAAGCTTAAGAGGGAGCCCATTTATATCCCTGCTACTCCATGGTGTGGGGGGTCACCTGACCAGAAGTATCCCCATCACCTGGCAGCTGGTTGGAACTGTAAATTATCAGCCCCACAACAGACCTATGGAATCAGCAACGGAATCTTTCTAAGATCCTTGGTGATTCACGTGCCCATTCAAATTTCATGGATCCTGTATGTTGATCTATTTTGACAGATTGGGAAATTAAAGGCCAGAGAGGGAAACAGACCTCAGGTCCACCCAGCTCAGGAGTGGCAAAGGGACATGTGAGATTTCCATGCACCTGCGTGCCTCCCTTGTGGTCTGAATGCCCCCACCCCAGATAGCTTCCTGGGTGCTACAGGGACAAGTGGTCAGATTGGGAAAAGCTCCTCTCCTGCCAGGGGCCCAGGATGCCTTCCCCTCCTCCCTCCTCACCCAGACCCCTTCTCACCTCGGATGGAGCTGCCCCCATTGTCACCTGGAATCCAGGTCAGAGTGATGGAGGAAGCTGAGGTTTTGGAGACAGTGAGGCGGGGCTGATCCGGGGGAACTGTGAGGGAAAGCCACCAGCCCTCAGCACAGAGGCTGACCCCATTGACGGGTCATGGGGTCCCCGTGGTAGGAAGGCGCTGGCTCTTCCATGTTCGGGTCCCCCACTCTGCTCATGCCCTTCTCCACCCCTCCTGCCTCTTTCCCCTTCCACCTGTGTTCCACCAAGGTCCGCCCTCTCCTACCTGAGCTCTGGCTTTCTCTGCCATCAACTGACCCTCTCTTTCTAACATGGTGGAATTTCTAATCCTTCTCCATCCTGTCCCCACCCAAGCTGCCTGCCTCCCAGGGCCTCACCTTGCACCAGAAGATTGACGATGATGGTGTCGAAGCCACCAGTGTTGGTGGCCGTGCAGGTGTAATAGCCCGAGTCCTCAGCCTTCACAGCGCGTAGCAGCAGTGTGCCATTCGTGTGGATGAGCCGGTGCCCGTCCATGGACACGGGGATGGCCGAGTCTTCACTGACGGGGGAGTGAGCGGAGGGGCTATGGCAAGCATCCCTTGTCCTGGCCACCCTCCCCAGGTATGTGGGAGCAGAAGGAGGCTTGTTAGGGGCCCTGAACTCTTGGGGGTTTGCTCAGCATTTCCTGTGGGTATCCAGTAACCTTGGCTCCTCTACCACACAGGGAAGGGAGGTCCTTGACTCCACACAGACGGAGCCGCCGAGGCCACCTGCTGAGAGCAGCGCCACGCACTCTGCAGGGCCTCCACAGGACCAGGAGGCAAGCAGATCAGCCGAAGAGAGGACACCCAGACTCTCCCTTCTCTGGGGGTTACCCTCCCTTCAGGGGCCTGCCGCTCACCTGTCCTTGGTCCACTTCACAGCAGGGGCTGGATCTCCCACTGAATTGCAGGGCAGCCGGACATCTCTCATCCAGGGTGTCGTCACGGTACCCCCAAATGAGATGATCTTTGCTGGGGCTAGAGGGAGGAGAGGATGAGGGCCACTTGATTTCTCCCCTTTAACACTCCCCTGGCCTCTTTCTCCGGGCTCCCCGGATTTGAAATTCAAGTCAAGGGAAATTTTGGCAACCCCCTGACTGCCCTGGTGGAGGTGGTCTTGAAGGACAGGCTGTGACAGGATGGGCTGGTGTGCTGGCTGGAGGCCGTGTGTGGCGGAGGGAGAGGTTAGGGGCTCAGGACAAGGACTGACAGGACCTGGGGGCTGACTGGCTTTGGAAAAGATGGGGGAGAAGAGAACGACTCCCAGCATTCAGGCTGGGCCGACAAGGTGGAGCAGGTGTCTTGGCAGTGACAAGGCACGGTGGAGGAGGGCCAGTGTGGCTGGAGAGGGTGTGGGGCAGCCAGAGTCCAGCGGGGTCTGCATGTTCTGGGGCATGAGACAGCTGTCTGGACCAGAGGCTGGTTTGGGAGTGATGGGAAGGGTGGGGCCACCATCCTGGGGTCATCGACATGTAGACACCGAGGAAAGAGCAAGGAACACCCTGAGGGGGCTGGGAGAACTCGGTGACACCACAGAAGGCACAGGCAAGTGCAGGGTGTGGGGGCCTACCAGGCGCCACAGAGATCGCCAGGCCTGACTGAAGGGAACCAGGAGGCCCAGTGCCCCAGAGGGCCAGAGTGGCCAGGGACCAGGGCCTCCTTGGTCAAGGAAAGCGTGACGTGGTTGGGCTCTGTGGAGAGGTTCGGGTGCAGGGCGTGGAGGTTGGTTTCCCTGAGGATAGTGCTGGGGGCTGGGGGAGTAGGGAAGGTCTGAGGGAGCTGCTAGAGAGGGAAGAGGGACTGCCTGGTGGCCAGAGATGGTGGAGCAGCGGGGCCTGCATTAGGACGGCCTCCATGGGGCCAGAGAGACGCCTCAGGGCCTCAGGGAGGACAGGCTTCTCCAGAGACCTGGTTCCAGACCTGGTTCTGACACAGGCGGGGGCTGTGTGTGTGTGTGATGGTGTATGTGGGTGAGCATGTACGAATGGGGAAGGGGGACAGCAGTGCGTGTCTTTCCTGCTTCTCTGAGGCGCCGTGAGGGGTGTGTAATGTGTTCTTGGAAGTACAGAGCCTGTAAGGCCGCATTGCATTCAATGTCTACAGGGGCAGGGGCCAGGCTTCAGCCAAGAGCTGGGTCCTCAGACCCTGCCTCTGGGCTAGTGCCAGCTGTCCCAGGAGGATCACAGGCTCTAGGCCCCTTCCTTCCCGAAGGAGCTGAGTTCTAGAGAAGGGGTAGGTAGCACCTCTGGGGGGCTGTGTGGAGAGAGCCCAGAAGGGCTAGTCCAGCACTGCGTGGCTGTCTCTGCTGGCCCGGTCACCATGTCTTAGACTCACAGTCACACAGGGGTATAACAGTGCCTGCTGGCTGGCAGGTGGGAGCCCTGGCCAGCTTCAGGACCTCAATGGATGCTTGCTGGCTCTGAGCCAATTGCAGGTAGGGCTGAAGCCTGCCTGAACCAGGGGAAGCCAAAATCACTCCAGGAAGGGCAGCTGGACTGAGGCACCACCCCATCCTCGTCCAGGCCCTGGGATCCCAGGGCTGCAGAGCCAGGGAATAAGAAGGGACCGGGGAGCAGAGAGACTAAGAGGAAGGGAGACCAGAGCCAAGCGGAGGACCTGGAGTCCTGGGCTCACTGGTGATTCCTATGCCCCAGCATTGGGACAGGGCCTACAGCTTCACCTATGTGGCAGCCTGACTTGGTCTTGGGCTCAGAAATGCCATTCCTCAGGAGCGTGGGGGTGCATCTCCATGCCACACCACACCCTGGGCAGGGATTCAGTGGGGCCCACCCTAGGAAGGTCTGACTCAGGCCTAGAACCTGAGCCGTGGCGGGAACCCTCTGCCCACGTGTCTGGGCTGCAGCATGGGCTCTAGCGCCGGCTCTCCAGGGAGCCTCGCAGCTCTGTGGCAGCAACGCACCCTGCTGAGTCCCCTCTGGAGGAGCCTGGTGACAAAGGCTCAGCTTTAGGTGAGGGTGAGGGTGAGTCCCCTTCTTTCTAGCAGGATTAAAATCCAACCGGAACACGCTGCAGAGCTGGGAACGGGGCTCCGTCAGCCTGTTGTGTGGTTTTCCTGGAGTCAGGGGGCAGCAGAGGCCCAGTCTTGGTGGAGGCAGGAGGGAGGCAAGTGGCCAGCTCCTCACAGCCACAGGTAAGGCAGAGGGGAGAGAGCCCCTACTGGGGTGAACCGGAATTCTGGAAGGGAGCTTCTAGAAGCTTCTGCCCGTCTGCCCCAGCCCCACGTTTCTCACCCTTGCCAGCAGGCTCGATGGTGACCTTCTCGCTGCTGTTCCCCCTGCCGGCGGAGGTGACGGCAGCCACCCACAGCAGGTACTGCTGCCCACGGTTCAGGTGGGCGATGCGGTAGAAGAGCTGCTCTGGACTCGTCTCGTACTCACTGGGAGCCTGCGGGGCAGAGGTGAGGCAGTGCTAAGAGCGGAACTCAGCCCTGGGCCTCCAGCCTGCGATCTGCCTCAGTGCCCTGGAGGAGGGGACGGTGGCCCCGGGTGGCGGTGGCTGGAGGCAGAATCCTGCCCAGCTTGCCCTTCCCCAGTTGTGCAGCAGCAGTGGGTGGCATCGGTGCCCTTGACGGCAGCTGGCAGGCCTGTCCCGGGGTGCTGCTGGGTCAGCCTCCGTTCCTGTCCCTGAGTGTCAGCTATGGCTTCAGGCCAGGGAAGGTGGTGTTTTGGGTGAGATGGGGGTAGTCAGAGAAGGAAGAATGGCGGACAGAGGGTCCCAGGAAAGCCCCGAGCAAAGAGAGAGTCTCTGAGAAGAAGGGAAATGACTGCGTTTGCCTTATTAGGGTTGTGGACGGGCTCCCCCGGCTCAGTCAATCCCAGCCCTGCTGTCTAATTGCGCCCCTTCCTTCTGTGGGAAGGGGTGGGACAGGGAGCTATGGAAGCTTTACCGGGCAGCACTTGATTAGCGATTATTAGTAGTATAGATCGCCATATATATTTGTAGGTTACATAAATCTATAAATTTTTTTAACCAAATGACAGTTTTGACAAGTTGCCAACAAAACAATATCAGATCCCAGTGGTTTTACCAGTTGCTTTGATGAAAAGATTATGTTGCCTTGGAAACCAGAGGCTCAGATATTGAAATGAATTTGAGAAGGAGCTTTTGATAAGCGCTAGTTTGCAGACCTCCTGTCAGCCTCTTCCCTGGTACAGGCGGGATGGGGCTGACTTTCATTTTATTTTATTTTTTGGTCAGCCGCGGGGAAGGGAGAGGAGGACAGCACCAGGGCCCTTTTGAAATCAGGGCGGAAGTCCAAGGAGGGGGAGCATCCCTCGGAACAGATGGGGGGCCCTGAGGCCAGAGGGAGCTAGTAATTAGCTATCTCTGCAGTCATGGGATCTCACACACACGCTCACACGCACACAGACATGTAGATGCATGCGTACACATGCTGAGGACAGACTCAGACAGATGTGTGGTCACAAGGGAAATTCTCCATGCCCCATGGGAAGACTGAGGGGTCTAGTGGCTTCAAACAGGAGAAAGCATCCTTTTGGGCCATCTGCAGAAAAATATTAGGGAGAAGGTACAGGCGTCCCCCACATGGTGCTCCCCAGCAGACTCCTCCTCCTGCCTCCCTCACGGGAATCTAGCCTTTAATCCAAGACCTTGTGGAGACAGGTGCAGAGCGACCCTGAACCATGGTGGTTGGGAGGCCATTTTAAGCTACAGCACCCTTGGGTGGCCTGGCTTCATTCAGCACTTGTCTAGCTTTTTACTAGACATATGACCCATCATGTTGCCCATGTTCCCAGGCTGTCTGTGTTCTTTCCTGCAAGCTAGGAAGCAATACAGCCCTGCCCACCCCCGTGTTGTAATTGTCAGGGTGTGCCAGGCCTTTGAGGACTGAGACGCATTTATTTTCAGTGAGGGTGGAGTGTGTGCGTGCATGCATGTGTGCATTTGTGTATACATACATGTGCATGTGTGGAGAAAAGCTGAGTGTACTTGCTTGTGTGTCAGTGTGTACTGAGTGTACCTTTCTGTCTACACAGGGCAGGAAAGTTTGGCTTCCCCTTGAAGATATTAGCATCCTTCCCAGATCCCAGGTGCCTTCCTTTTAATCTAGACTCTCTATGAATCTCTTAAAATCACTCTCAAAAGCACTCAGTCATATCTCCAATTAAGTCCCAATGGATCAAAGGTTTTTTAAAAAAAGACAAACTATGAAAGAAGAAACCATAGGCCAATATTTATCTGTCGTTCTAATCATAAAATAAAGGCAAAAATTATGAACAGAAATGAATAATTGATAAATTTAAATTCTGTAAAAAGAAATACTATGGTACATCAAAAACAGAATCAAAAGGCAAGCAATAAATACCAAGTACTTGCAATTTGTATGATAGAAAATGGTTATTCTCCTTAATATGTAAATAATAGTTACAAATCAATAAGAAAAGCATGAGCAACTCACATAGAAAAAATGGGCAAATAACACAATTTGACAATTATCTAAAAAAGAGAATGGTAGCCAATAGAAACAATTGATTTAACTAATAATCAAAGAAAGGTGATTTCAAATAAGGTATCTTTTAAAAGTAAAAATCCAACTGGCAAAAATGCAAACCAAACTAAACCAAAAGTAAACCCAAATGAGCATAGATACACAGGACAATGGTGGTCCACATCATCCACAAGTACCTGCAATGTTGGTGGAAACATAAATTGGTGAAACTTTCCAAAGGACAATTTTTAAATATGTAAATAGAACCTTAAGAATATTTACTCTTTGTGACCCAGGAATTCTTATAGAGATTTACCCTAATATTAAAATATGTGCATAAAAACTTTTGTGAAGAATGTTCACTGAAGCATAACTTACATGGTGAAAATTTGAAAGATACATTAAATGTAGACTAACGGGAGACTTGTTAAATAGATGATGTACAAATGGCCATTCAAGATCATGTTTCAAAAGAATATTTGATGATGTGGGAAAGTGCCTAATGAATTACATGAAGAAAGCAGATTATATAATATTATATAAAATTTTATTTTAATTATGGAAGAAAAAAGCAAACCCCAAGACAACTCATAATCTCTATGCGGATCAAAGACCAGAAGGTTATATACCAAAATGTCACCAGTGTTCAGGGAGTGTGAGCACTTCAACTTTTACTTTATTCTTTTCCATAATGTGCAGAATTTTCTAGAATAAAATAGTATTATTTTTATAATTAGAGAAAAACAACAATTGCATGAAAGTAGTTGGGGAAATTTCTACCCAGACTCAGTGCAGCCCTGGCTGTCCCCGGTGCTTCCTGAGAGCCAGCTCCATGCCCAGTTCTGCTCTGAGGATTCCATGCATACACATGCCCGTACTCCCATCAGTGTGCACGAGTGCTTGCAGTCTCAGGGGCATCTGTCGCTAACTCCACACTCACACCCAAGGTTTTGCATTATTGCCTGTATGTGTGTGCCCTCACCCCTAGCACCCCACCACAGCTGTCTTTCATAAATGACTTTGTAATGCAGTTGTTTGGAAGTTGGAATATATTTGTGCCAAGTGATTATGTCACAGGTAATGGTTGGGTCCCTGGGTCCCTTGCTGAGCTTAGCCCTCTTCTCTTCCCTCATTCCCAGTCCCCCTATGTGGCTGAAGCAGAGTTCTCATCATACTAGACCTTGTACGACACTGGCTGATGGGAAATCTCTCCTGGACAGAGGAAGTTCCTACATGCTCAGGACACAAAGAGGACAGAGGTGGGGCCTGGCTGTAGCTGGATATTGAATGTCCCCAAAGGTCCATGTGCTGAAAGCTGGGTGCCCAGCTCGTGGTACTACTGGGAGGAGGTGGGGCCAACTGGAAGGAAGTTAGGTCACTGGGGTGTGTCCTTGGAAGACTCAGGCCCCTTCTGTCTCTCTTGTTGCTTTCCAGCCACCATGAGGTATATCACACATTCCCTGCCATGATGTTCTGTGTCCCCCCAGGTCCAAAGGCAATGGAGCCAAGCAACCATGGACTGAAAACCATGAAACTGTATGCCCAAATAACCTTTCCTCTTTTTAAGTTGATTATGTCAGGTGTTTGTCATAGTAATGGAAAACTGACTAACACGGTCTCAGTGTCTCCAGTGGCCTGAGGAGGGGATGGAACCAGGAGTTCTGTGCTGGGGTCTGGGAGAGGATCCCCAGCCAGTTGACTGAAGGCTCCTGAAGCCTGAGCTAATGAGGAGGCTTCCAGACACTAATCCCTTTGAAGGGCTTCATTATCAGAGAAGAAATGACAGCAAACCCCAAGCCAGAGAATGGCTACCTTCTCTCCTCAGTTATGAAAGGAAACTGAGACTTTACAACTGCCAGGCTGCTACTTATTCACTCATCAAACATGTATTCAGTGACCATGATATTCCTGGCACAGTGCTCCACAGCTGGAGACTGAAAATGTTGATGAGAAAATAGCCAGGCCTGTGCAGATGTGGAGTAATGGAACTCTTATCCCCCACAAGTGGGAGTGTGACCGGCAGGAGCACCCAACAGTGCAGGGTGGTGTCAGCTAGCATCTGCAGGCCTGGGACCCAGTGACTCCTCTCCTAGGTACACACTGAGCAAAGGCACATGCGCACGAACATCGAGGGACATATTTGAGCCCTTCCCCAGCAGCAGCATGAGAACAGCCCCCCACCGAAAACCAACCCGAGGCCTTCCAGTCAGGGACACCCACGCATAGCACAATGGATGCAGAGAAGAAGTGAGAATGAGCTACAACCACACACAGCCATGGGGATGGAGTTCACAGCATTGAGCAAAGAAGCCAGGCAAATGGCGTAGCTCCAGTCACACTGAGGACAGAAGAGGCAGCACTAATCTATGCTGTTGTTGTCAAAAGGAAAGCAGGGGAAGGGGTGGCTGGTAGGGCACAAGAGGTCTTCTGGGGTGTTGTGATGTCCTGTCCCCTGCTCGGGGTGTCATGCACACTACATTGCCTATGAGGCAGTGGCCAATGAGGATGGCCAGGAGGGGTCAGTGTTGGTGAGCTTCCTCCCTGGTAAGAGAATTCTGGACTTAATGGTGAGAAGTTGGGCCACCTACCACTGGGAGAGTAATTCAGAAAGACCGTGGGAAAGCAGAGAGGACAGGAGAAAATTATAACACAATTACAGGGCAATTTCAGAGCAGCTTCCCTGGTGGCCAAAAGCTCATGCAGATGCTCGGGCTGATGACGGGCTTCCTGCCCCCGCTCCCCACCCAGCCCATCCTCCCGATGGCACTCATGGCCCTTTGCACTCCATCCCTCTAGACTGGAAGCCTGTTGAGGGAAGGTGTCTGCACCTGCGCCTGCATGCAGAATAGGCATGCTGCACAGATGCCACTCAGCAGGACTTGGGTGCACATGTGCATGGAGATCACCGAAGACGCAGAGGGAAGGATGCATATTATGGGATATGGCTGCATACACCACTGCACCCACCTCTGATCTGTCTTTCCACCCCATGGAGCCCCTGAGGCACTCATTGAGCTGGCCACCTGCGCTGCACTTCCACTTCAGGGCACCCTCTGCTCCCAGGGGAGAACCAGATGTTGCAGACTCCCCTGCTGAAGCCCAGGCTCCGGCTGGAGAGACGCCTTGCCTCTCTGGGGTGCCCCCATCTTTCCTATCCCTTCACCTGTTTCCATGCTGAGACAGCCACTCAGGGCAGAGCTCCAGCAGCGCCTGCATGCCCAGAGTGACCCTGCTGAAAGGCCATCCATTCCCAGAGGCCACCGAGCAGCCCGTCCCCAGACATCAGCAGGGAACCTGCTAGGAGCTTCCACAGACAGAGCAGGCTGGCTGGCTGGCTTCCCTCTCACGCTGCCCACTAGGTTGTGAGCCACCTGACTCCAAGCTATGTGACAATCTTGCAACTTCAGGAGCAGAGGGCTGACCCAAGATGGATGGTAGGCCAGGCTGCAAGCCACTTTGGGGCGACCAGCCCATTCCTGACTAGGGTTCCCGATAGAACAGATACAGGCAGCCTCAGGGTTTGGTCTGAAAGCCAGATGGTCCTGTAATCCCCCACAGGATCTTTTCTCCTGTTCCCCTCACCATGTGGCCCTGAGGTCCCCTTACCGGCTGACCAGACCCGGGGCTGGAGCAGAAGATGGTGTACTTGCGGATCACGCCATTGGGCTTGGTTGGGGGGAGCCAGGACACGACCACACTGCTAGCCGATGAAGGGACAGCTTTGATGCCAGCTGGGGGACCTGGAACTGAGCAAGGAGAGGCCTGGTCAATTTAGACAAAGGAGGAACACAGCCTCTGGGAAAGAGTGATGGAAGGGAGAGAGTGGGGCAGAGCAATCTAGGAGAGCTTCTTGGAGCAGGCATCCTTGATACCATCTAAAGGGAGAGGGCCCAGCACAGCAAACAGGGGGGAGAAGAAGGGTGATCATTTGGGCCATTGGAGTGGCCAGCTTCAGAACTGGCCAGAGTGGAAGACTTAAGGTGGGCCAGAGAGAAACAGAGCCCATGAGGAATTCGTCTTGATCCCTCTGACTTTAAACCCTGCCCCCCAATATCCTTACTAACCATTTAGGAAAACCTCACACTGGCACTGGTCATTTGTTCTTTTGAGCAAGCTACCCCTCAACACACCACCTAGCAGGGGCCCAGGGGCTCTGCCTGGGAGGCCAGGCACTCCCTGCTCTCAACCACACTTCAACTCTGCACTATGTTACTGTGTTCTTGTCTTCCCTCCTGGGAGCTTTTATGAGGATGGTGATTTCAGCCTATTCAATTTGTTTCACCTCTTTGAGCCTCAGCTCATCTACGTGATGGAGATAACCACTCTGAAGAGTTGTGGTGGGAAGTAGTATTAATTAAGATAAAGCACCTAGCACAGTGCCTGCCACATAGAATATATTCAGTAGGTTGTAAGAATTATTATTTTTGCATTCCTTCCTCCAACTCTCAGCTTGTGGCACCTCCCTCAGTGGTCTCCCCCAAACCCCTAGTAAGTGGTCAATAATGTGGGGTTAAACAAAATAATCAAATATAGCAGCATCCTCCAAACAGGGGCCCGAGTCCAGAAGCTGGAAGTATCCCTGACCCCCACCCCTTCCTCCATGTTCCAGCCCCTTCCACCTACGTGGGTATCTCTACAGTTGTGAGGTTCAGGGGTCTATGGACGGCCACTGGGGTAAGTGTGCTAGGTAGTGTTCAGGCTTGTCTATTTCTACATACATATCCCCCACCAGATATTGAGAGAGGTATGTTAAAATCTACCACAATTGTGTATTTGTTTTTTCCTGGTAGTTCATCTTTGTTTTCACATTACTGAAGTTATGTTATTAGGGGCATACAAGTTTAAATTTGTTTTTATTTGCCTAGTAAATGGTGCCTTTTATCATAAAAAAGCAGCCTTCTTTATCACTAACAATGGTATTTTGCCCCAAAATATACTATATCTGATATTAACATTCCAGTTTTCTTTTAGTGGTTTGCATGATATGATTTTGTTTTCATCCTTTCATGTTGAATCTTTTTATACCTTTATGTTTCAGATACCTTCTGTAAACAGCATGTATTTGGATTTTGGTTTTTGCTAGCCAGTGTGACAGTTTTTATCTTTTAATTGGAGAATTTAGTCAACTTATCTTTGTTGCAATTATCACATGCAGGTTTGAATATACCATCTTACTAAATATTTTCTATTTGTCCCACCTATTCTGTTTTTCTTTTTCTTTCCTTTTGTGGTTTCTTTTAGAGTACTGTGTCTGGCATACAGTAATAAAATAATGGGCCAACTGAACAATATCCTTTGGGGTGGGGGTAGAAAGAAACAGACTCAGAAGGGTTCCAAACTTGAAATGATCAAATGTGGAGTTTAAAGCAATTAAACTTGACAAGCATGGCAGACAGGAGGTGGGAGGGGGCAGGGGACTCCTCCCCTCCCCTCCATCCTCACGGCTATTCTCCTAGCACAGTGCCTATAAGGTTTTTTTTTTTTTTTTTTGATGTACCTTTATTATTTATTTATTTATATGTGGTGCTGAGGATCGAACCCAGTGCCTCACACATGCTAGGCAAGTACTCTGCCACCGAACCACAACCCCAGCCCCCCTATACGGTTTTTTTTAAAAATATTTATTTGTTTACTTTAGTTGTACACAATGCAATGCATTTATGTTTACGTGGTGCTGAGGATCGAACCCGGGCCGTGCACGTGTGAGGCGAGCGCTCTGCCGCTGAGCCCCAGCCCCAGCCCCCCTATACGGGTTTTAATAGGTCAAGGACACTAGTCTTTCCTCTCCTATCCCCTGCTTGTGCCCAACAAGGGTTATTCTCCTAAACCTGGGCTTAGTCATGCCCTTTCCTCAGTAAAGTTCTTTGAAGTGTTATTTTTATTGTTTTAGTGCTGGGGATTGAACAGAGGGTCTTGCACATGCTAGGCAAGCACTATACCACTGAGCTATACCCCCAGTCCTAAAGTCGTCTTAGATTCAGCTCAGCTTTGTCCTGGGAGGCCATGTGACTCTGTTTGGTATTCACAGGGAAGGTGAGGAGTAGGCAAGAGGCTTTGTAGCTCAAGAACTGAGTCCACCCAAGCTAACCTGAAACCAAGTGCAGACTAAGACATTTGGATTTAATTAATGAACTCGAATTCACATATCTGAACTTTCTCTTTCAATTCATTTTTCTTTTTTCTAAATTTCCTAATTTTTTTTCCTTAGGAAAAATGTTATATCCCCAGAGCAGGGTGTGTGGGTGGGGTCACTGTGACTTCAGATTAGGGTATTTGCCCACGGCCCCACTGCAGGACTGGAAGGAACATGAACCTGTCTGCTTTCCATGCCACCTGAGGACTAATGGCGATAACTTGCACCTGAGAAAGGAAGAGCCTGGTGAGCTGGGGCAGTGCCGTGGGCAGGCAGCATGGACGGCCATTCCTTCCTGGCCCCTTTTGCTTAGGTTTCCAAGCTCCTCAGGCAGTTTCCTCTAACCCTTCCCCTGCTTGGGGTGAGCTGGCCGAGATAATTCCACTTCCCTTTTGGTGACTAACTTAGCAAGCAAGAGGTATGTGGCCCCATTCTGGCCAGTGGGAAATGAGGATAAATTTGAGGAGGGGGTTTCTGGGAAAGGTTTCTTTCTCTCCAATGAGAAGCATGCCCACTGGAAGGGACTGCGGCTTCTCCCTCTGAACACTGCCTTGACCTGTGTGAAGCCCAGAGGGCAGCCATCTTCAAGTCATGGGGGAGCAGCTGCTGCCATGGAGATGGCAAAGCAGAAAGACAGAAAGATGGAACCACTGACTTACCTGGCCCTGAGCTGCCCTACACGGGGCTGCTCATTACATGTGATGACAAATGTGCTGTTGCTTTCCTCTCTCTCTCTCTTTTTTTTTTTTTTTTTTTTTTTTTTTTGTGGTACTGGGGATTGAACTCAGGGGCACTCGACCACTGGGCCACATCCCCAGCCCTTTTTTGTATTTTATTAGAGACAAGGTCTCACTGAGTTGGCTAAGTGCCTCGCCATTGCTGAAGCTGGCTTTGAACTCGCGATCCTCCTGCCTCAGCCTCCCAAGTGCTGGGAATACGGGCGTGCACCACCACACCTGGCTTTTCCTCTCTTTTAGTTGGACTTCCTATTATACTGGAAGGTTCTTAACAGATCCAACAGTATAGAGAGTATGGAGACCAGAAACCCGGGACTTGCTCTTCTAGGCTGATTGGTATTCATAGAGTAGCTTTGGTTCTCTAGGCCTCAATTTTCTCACCTGTAAAGTGGAAATGACACCTGCCTCACAGGGTGGGTCATCTGTCAAATCATGTTGTGACAGCATGTCACCCAATGTTGAGTTGGCTGCTGTTGTGCATGAGACCTCTTCTGACACTGGGCTCTTTCTGGCCTATGCTTCCCCTGGTGGATCTAATTGCCTCACCTGTCATTTCATTGCTAGCATCTTGGTAGCCATAAAGCAACCAGCATTTGCTACTCCCTGACATTTTAGGAAGGACTTCGCAGCTACCTTATTCCTTACATCTGTCCCCATTTTATCAAGAGGAAACTGAGGTGCGGAAAGGTTAAGTGACTTATCAATCAGCAACAGGGCTGGGCAACTCTTCTGCTGAATGTACCAGTCCCCTTTCCATGCTGTGAAGCCACTTCCTAAAGGTGGTGCACTGACTCCCGGGTCTGACTCCTGTTGTACACTTTCCTGTGGCTCTGTAAGTGCTCTGGGTGCAGGCTGAGGCTGTTTGCAGGGCAGGGTGAGGTTCTTGGACCTTGGAACTCCCTCATGGGCCTCACCTTAGTTAGACACATGGAGATACTCATGGCTCTGGCTTTGGCCAGAATAGGGAGTAAGAAATCTAGGGACCCCAGTGATCCATTTCTAAGGGCCAGGAAGGTTCTGTGTTATGTGGAACCCAGGCCTTGAATGGGATCAGGCTCTGGGCACCATCTCAGCTCAACCACCACACAAGAGCAGGTGGTGTTGCCTGGAGCTGTCCTGGGAAGCCTTGATGGGGGATTAATGACAGGAAAAGTAGGGCAGGCAGGTTGGTAAAATATCAAATTGCTCAGAGCTTAGGGGGAGGGGGTGTGGTAGGGAGGAGGGCTGAGGGAAGGCAGGGAGATTAAGCTGGGCTGGGAGCTGGTCTAGTCACCAAGCGCAGGGTTGTATGTGCAATTTCTCTCCCCATCACTCTCAGCCCGAGTCGAACTGTAACACCTGTAACTCTCCCAACACCTTTGCCAAATCGTGTGGGTAGGGCCTCCACTCTGGGTCTCCACATGCCTCTGAGAAACAGAGGCTGAGCAGGAAGTGCCCACTGTGTGCCTGTGGCTCTTCACATAAACCAACCCTTCTAAGAACAGAGCACCTGGCGCAAAACATCCAGTTAAGAAACACCCGAGTGACCGTGGAAGGAATCGGACACAACTTTCCTGTGTTCATACATGACCAGTGTAGCTCCACATCATGCACAACCACAGGAATGGGAAGTTATACTCTGTGTGTGTATAATACGTCAAAACACAGTCTACTGTCATGTACAACTAAAAAGAACAAATAAAATATTAAAAAAAAAAAAGAATGCTAAAAAGAAACCCCTAAGTGATGGGGCAGGTGGGGTGGGGGAGAAAGCAGATGGCTGGAAGCAGGAGCCCAGGCTTCCATGCCAGGTACTCACATGCCTCCTGTTCCAACAGGGGCCCCTGGAGGGGTGTGGCTCCGGGCCCTGGTTGGAGGTCTGGCCCTTCCTTCTCCCTATCCTTTCCTTTCTCCTGCCCTTACTTGGTCACTCTACCCTTGAGTTTGGTCTCCTGTCTCTGGTTTTCCTCTAGTTCCACCCCATGAGGAAGGGCTTTGGGATCTCAGTTCCAGATGGAGGCACACCCCGTTCTCCTCTTTAGGGTCCGGGGTCTGGCCTGTGCTGGAGTGACCGCCAAGTTTCAAGCTCAGGATGTGCTGGGTGGTGCGCCTGCACCCTGCACCACCCCCAACTTTTGTATTTAGAGGAAACGAAGGGGGTACACCTCACAGGGAGCAGATTCCACAAAAAAGAATGTCCTTGGGGCTGGGGGTATGAGGGGGAAGGTTTATCTGGAGGGTAACATGGTGCTTCAGAGAGCGGTCGGGGGTCTTGGATGTTCACGCATTGGTCCAAGGAGAAGACATAACCTATGGTCAGCGATGTCCTCCCCAAGCAGGACCCAAGTCCTCCAAGCCACCCTGCAATGGCTCTAGGGGACAGGAGAAAGGCTGGCGCCCTGCTCTTACCTTGCTCCCAGGGTGGGGCCCGTGTGAGATGTGGGCAGCTCCAGGCCTGGACTCACCGTCTTCCTTGGTCTGGATGTAGAGCACGCTGCTGCGCACGCCGTCCCCAGCCTGCGTGTAGGCCAGCACCTGGACGCTGTAGTTGGTGAACTTCTCCATGCCCCGTAGCTCCACCCGTTCCCGCGTCGTGGTGATGTTCTGCATCTCGCCCCACTCTGTGGGGACAAGTGGCCTCTGAGTGTGGGCAGCCCTGCCCTGCCAAGGTCCTTGCTGCAGCACCTCCGCCAGCATGGGCTCTGACCTTGACTCTGTGGGGGCCAAGACTAGAGAGTCTTCTACCTCAGAGTACCTGGGAGCAGATTTAGGCCACTGCCCCTAGGTCATGTCTCTCCCTAAGTGGACAATCAGGGTGAACCACATAGAATGGCCTGGTACCAGGCCCCGGATGACCTTGCCAACTTCAACTTGATTTTCACCCTTTAGAAGACCTCAATCCCCCCATCTCTTCCTGAAGTGTGTCCCCTCTTGACACCCAGAGTCCTGGGATATCTTGCATCCCCACCTCAGCAGCCATTCCTCTTTGCTGCCCCAGCCCCTCCTTGGGCTCGGTTCTCCCTAGGCAGCGTGTCGATCTACAGATGATGGATGGCAGGCTGAAGTGATTGCTCCTGGGCCACCACTCTGGTCTCTCAGAGTAAGGGGCTATGTGACCGAGCAGCTTTCTCCCCAGCATCAAGGACACACAGCCAGCCATTCCCTGCAAAGAGCCTGCACAGAAAACCTGGGCAGGGCTGGGGGCCTGGCAGCCTTGGCTGGGAAGGGCCCGGTCATTTGTCAGGCTCGGTGAGGCCCTATCATCCTGACTCTGCCAAGGAACTTCTCAGAGACTCTAAAGAAGGGCAAAGGGACAGGGTCCCATGGGAGGGCCAAGGTCATAGGTGAGGAAGAGATGTGGGCTCTTGAGCCCCTCACTGCCACTACTGGCTTGTCTTAAAGACAGGCACAGACACTGGCTGAGGACAGGCCTGCAAGAGGTGAGCGATTGCAAACCAGCTCTCAGCACCTATCTGGTGACCGATGCAGGCAAAGCCTCAAGGCAGAAAGCCTGGCCAGGGGAGGGTAGTCATCTGCCAGGGCCCAGAGGGTGCCCAGCATGAGGGGACTCCAGTCAGTGCAGGAGGGACCTCAGAGGCTTGGTCACAGGGGGCAGAGTAGCCTGTCCAGGGCTGTGGCCAGAGAAAGACCCAGGAAGAGGGCAGTGTGGCCAATAGTCCAGGTGGTCCTGGACCTTACTGAGGGCAATGTCTTCCTTGAGGGCTGTGCTGGGGAAGCCTGGCACCTTAAAAAAAAGGAAGCAAGTTCTGGAAAATGAGGGTCCACCCCTTACATGGCTCAGCTCAAACATGAACGTGGTAGGGGCACATTTTGAGCAGTGCAGCCTGGCGTCTCACAGCACCAGAGCTTAGGAGACCCCCAGGGACCAAGCCCTGGGCCAGAGGCCTCTGAGCTTTCATAGGAGACAAGCGAAGGTGGGAGGTCAATTCTACTGGTGGTATATCTGGGCAGAGTAGCATCCAGGTGGGGAAAGGGATGCTAGTAACCCTGGACGGATGGCCATGAGCTGGATTCCCAAGTCCTCTGGAAAAGGAGAGCAGGACACAGGGAGCTGGGAGGAAGAAGGTGCAGCACCTTCCAGCCCTCGTGCTGTTGAGGTGGGCAAGGCCTGTAGAACCTAGTTTGGGATACTGGCCTCTGGCTTGCGTGGACTAGGAACTTCCTGACCCCTGAAAGGTCTTTGCCTATACCAGCAGGCAGTGGCCTGGTATGTCTGTGTGGGCTACACAAACCTGTTGGCACAAGTGCACCCCAGGGGAAGGGAGCCACCTCAGCGGCTGGGCCATCGTCTGGGTTTTCTCCACCTGCCACTCCTCTCCCCTTGCTCCACAGTGCATGCCATCCTGCACTTTGGGGCCTAGATGGCTCCCTGCATAGGCCACACACGGGGCTGGCTGCCTGGTTCCCGCTGGGTTCTGGTAACTCTGTTACCTCTTTCACCTCTTTGAGCCTAAGATGGTGATGGCTTCCTCCCCTGCCCACTTCCTCCCTATTCCACTGAAGTAGCCCTTCATAAAATTCTTCAGTTGTCCTATCTGAGTGTGACACTTGCTCCTTACAGCAACCCTTGCTGATATGGCCATGAAGGCCTTATATCAAGAAAAGCAAATGTGCCCTTCTCATGCTCCAAACACCCCACACACCGTTGTCTAGGAGTGGCAGGACGTCTTCCCCGCCCATAGGTGACCCTATATAGGTACCACCATCCACTACCCCGCCCTTGGCTCTGGCCCCAGGGTGATGTGGACATGTGCCCGTGGACCCGAGCCTCTTTCACACTATCTCCTGGCCCCATCACCATGATGCCCCTTGTGGCCTCCACTTGTGGTGAAGAGGGAGGCTGCGCTTCCACTTGACATGCTGCAGCCTGGCACCTGTGCCAGCTGTCCTGAGACCCAGCCCTCAGTCCCATCAGACTCACCTCCATCAACATAGAGTGACCAGAAGATGACCCGATAGCCTTTGAGGACACCATTGAGGGTGCTTCGTGGGGGCTCTGACCAGGAGATGACAGCCACATCAGAAGTGATGGACAGGGCCCGGACATTCTCTGGGGGCTGGCTGGGCACTGCACAGGGTTTGGGGAGAAGCAAGGGTCCAGTCAGTCAGGGGCCTGAGTGACAGCACAACATACATGACCCAGGCCAGGTCCTGCTGCCAGATCAGAGGAGCGTCCAATTAGACAAGTGGAGGGACCACCTCATGAGCAGGAAGACCAGTTTGAGAACCCAGTTTTTGCTGGAGAATGGAGTAGTCAGACATCTTTACAGATGTGGATCCTTGCTCCTACGTCAGTGCATTCCTGGCTTTGGCTAAATCCTGGTGAAGGTGCTGAATTCTGGACAGAGTCCCTGGTGATTTACCAGTGGACCACCACAGCCAGGGGACAGAACCTGGAAGACCACTGAGATGGCCCCATAGGTATTTGTCATTTAGCATCTCATCTGATGGCTGCTGGCCCCTCTGCGTCCACTGTCTATCCACAGCCCGGCCTAGGGCTCAGTGTCCTTGCGCCAACTGAAGGGGAGGCAAAGAAGGGAAGGGGGTCTTGCATAACCCTGACGCAGGGAAGAAGAGTTCCCAAAGACCTCTGGGACCATTACCCCTTTGCCCTGACCCTGCACAAAAAATGCCACCATGCCTGGAAAGATGGGCACCCTTCTCTGAGACCAGCTCGGGTGGCCCCATGCCCTCAACCCTCTCCCTCCGTGAGCTCCATCTTTGTGTAACCTACATTCCCTGTCCTGGGTTGGCCCGGTGCCACCTGCCCTTTCTGGATGGCAGATGGTGGGTGCACCGGGCCCCAAGGCCCACCTTGGCTAAGGAGGACTTGGGTGGCACTTTCTGCTGGCTTCTGAGGAGCCAGGGACAAAGGTAAAGACGAGGCTGCTCTGGTGTGAATGGGAGAAAGGAGGCCCAGGCTGGAGGGAAGGTAATTAGATCCCGTTGCCCCACAAGAGGCAACTCTAATTTTTATGAGCATTTAAATGATAATACATCATCCTAACGATCCTCTTTGAGAATGATTATTGTTTCATATTACTTAGGTGTAAAAATATAAGCACCATGTAATTAGGGACCCAGTGTAATAAACTAATACAGATCGCCCGTTCGAACAAAATGAAGGTAATATAATTATGGAAAAGACACTCTTGCTAAGGCAGGGGCCCTTGAATACCCCAGGAGGAGTGCTAATATTGCCAGGAAACGATCAGGATCTGACAGGCTAACGAGGGCCTTAATTAAGTATGAAAAACTGCTGAGCAAATGCTGCTGGAAACTTTCTTCCCCCCTCTCCTCCTTTGTTTTGAAAAGGACTCTGCAGCCGAGCTGATCACTCCCTGTTGGAAATTCCAGGGGCCCCACTGGTCAGGGAGTTGGTGCTGGGCAGAGACTGTGACCTGGCCCCCTGAGGGCTCCGGGGCTTAGTTTGGGTGGCAGGCCTGGGCTTGGGGCATGGTCCCCTGGACAAACCTTCCTAGAGCATGTTGTACTCAAATCACTTGTTTCTGCTCCCGGCCTCGCTTGGGGACAGGGTGAAGCAGAAAGAGTATGGACTCAGGGTGAGGCCTGGACTCTGTTCACTGGATGGGTTTATCTGGGCGGATCACTTAAACTCCACAAGCTTTGACGGCCCTTTATGGATAATGACCCAGCTGTGGTTCTCACAGGTGCTGCGTGGCCCAGCAGTATCAGCACTCTGAGGGAACTTACTAGAAAAACACCAGTTCCTGGTGCCTCCTCAGACCTGCTGCAGGGGGCTCGGGTGGGGGTGGGCCCAGAAATCTGTTTACCAGACCTCCAGGGCATTCTGATGGAGGTGAGGCTTTGGAACCACTGTAAGGTACTGCTTGGATGAATGCTACTGGGACCAAAAGGTGACAAGCTGGTGTTTCTTAGCCCAGCCAGGCCTGGGGCAGCGCCTCGAGGTGGAGGGGCTGGGGGGCCGGCCACAGCCTGGCTTTCCTCCCATGGGCTCTCTGCACTTCTCTTCTGTGTGTCCTTCCTCTCCTTTGTGGTCTCCTTTCTTCTAGGTGCCCAGGGGCCTGGGACTGTTGAGGTTGGCTAGGTCTCAAAGCCCAGCTTGTTCTCGAGAGAAACGAGATGAGACTCTTTGGGGATGAAGCCTGGGCATCAGTGTTTTGAAAGCTCCCAGATAATTCCTACTTGCAGCCAAAGTTAATAAATGCTGGTATGAGCCTACACACTCTCAGGTGTTTCTGATCTCATGCATCCTCCAGCGCAAGAGGGCTGTATTTCCAGAGGACGAGGTAGGAGAGGGCACAGCGCAACTAAAGGAATGGCTCTCTAATGCTGGAGTGCTCCTATTCTGTTGGGCCATGGGGCAATGGCGCTATGTTCTCCAGGAGTTGGTCTCCTCCCTCCACCAGGGGCAGATGGGCAGGCTCAGACTCCATGATGGGTTTACTCCCCCACCCCAGTTTTGGTCGGGGGCATTGAGAAGGGAGCTCAGGAAAATCCTCTGTCTCTTTATTCTGCTCTTTGGGGCCTGTGGTCACCCAGTCCCCTCTCTGGGGCATCAAGGCCACATCCTGTTTTTGACCTGCAGGCTTAGGGACCAGCAGGTGCCCTCTTTGTGCTCAGACAGAGGGCATATCCTGGCTACCTCCCAATCCCCTTTCCCTGGAGCAATGGGGTCTCTTAATTTGCTAATCAGTGGGTTCCATGTAGTCATCAGAGAATTAAGTTTTAAAAACCAAGCTCTGATTCCCCTGCCACATGAGCAGTAGAATTTCTTAACTCTAGAGTCGTATTTCACTTGCTCAAAACAGATGAGAACAGCTGGGCGTGGTGGGGCATGCCTGTAATCCTAGCAGCTCGGGAGGCTGAGGCAGGAGGATCGAGAGTTCAAAGCCAGCCTCAGCAACTTAGTGAGGCCTTAAGCAACTCAGTGAGACCCTGTCTCTAAATAAAATACAAAAAAAAAAAAAAAAAAAAAAAAAAAAAAAAAAGGCTGGAGATGTGGCTCAGTGGTTAAATGCCTCTGGTTTCAATCCTTAGTACCAAACCAAACCAAACCAAACCAAACCAAACACCCAAACAAATAAAAAACAAAATGAAAAAAACTACCTAAAACAAAAAACAAACAAACAAAACAAAACCAGATGGGAACAGATTCCAGCCTAGAAGGACAATGGTGACTTGGCTTTGCCCTTTCCCCAAAAAGCTGTTGGGAAGGAGAAACAGGACCCAGGATGTGGAGGGAAGAGCTTGGTCAGAGAGAGGAACTAGGGGACCAGAAAGAAAGAGGGAGACGCAGGGATGGAAAGACAGGTGCATAGACAAGTGCTGACAGGCTGACAGGTGCGCAGGCAGGCTGAGGGGCAGGCAGCAGGGGAGGAAGAGGGAGCTGCTGGCTTCCCTCCTGGAAGTTGGACCAAGGCCGGGTGTGCTGGAGTCTCCTTTCAGAGGCCAATGAGCAAGAGGAGATGGGGGAGCCTGTGTCACCCACAGGTCCAGATGGGTCCTCTCACTGGCAGCCCTGGCTGAGCCTGGGCCAGGATCTCACCCCCCACTCTGATGCTGCCCTCACCATCCTCCAGGGTGGTGGCGTTGATCTCGCTGGAGGAGGGCCCTGTGCCGGCCCGGTTGAAGGCCTGGACCACCACCCCATACTGGGCGAACTTCTTGAGGTTGTCTAGGGTGTAGACCTCGCTGTCGCCAGTGGCCTTCATCTCCACGATGCTGTACTGCCCGTTGCTGCCAGGGCTGTTCTCTCTGTAGCCGATCTGGTAGCCCCGGATGACGCCATTCTGCAGCTCCTTCTTGGGTGCCTGTGAGCATGGGCAGGGCCGGGGACAAGACACAGTGACACTCTGAGATGACACTCTTAAAACCAGTCAGGTCGTGTTGTTCCTCTGTGCCCCACCCTTCAAGGCTCCTGTCTCTATCAGAGTGAAAGCCCTGGTCCTATGTGGCCCTCCGTGACCTGAGGCCCATGCTCCTCAGACCCGTCTCCTCTCTCCCTTGGTTCTAGGCCGCAGCGTTCTGGCCCCTTCTCTGCTCACACCCAGCCTCTCTCCCACCTCCGGAGGGAACACCCCTTGAATATCCACACACCGGTCCCCTCCCCTCTGAAATGGCTCCTTCTGCCTGAGGTTTCCTTAGTTCCTTAGCTGGATTGCTCCCTGGCTCTGTCCAGCACTCCTGGTTTTTCTTCCCTGCTTTATTTTCCTCCGTGGCACAACTGACATTCTGTAGCTCTTACTAAAGTGTGTGATTGTCTGCCGCAGTGGAACGTCAATGCCGCGAGGATGAGGAGAGTTGTCCATTTTGTTTACTGTTGTATCTCAGTGTTGGGAATGGTGCCTGCATAGAGAAGTCCCCAACGTGTATTTATTGAATGAATGAATGAATGGATAGGGATATCATTTGGCATGGATCGGGGCCCTGGGAGAATCAGAACTGTAGGGGAAGGGAGGTAAGCAATGAGTTTGAATAGAAGAAAATATCTGGCTAAGCATGGTGATGCATGCCAGTAATCCCAGCTATTTGGGAGGCTGAGGCAGGAGGATCACAAGTTCGAGGCCAGCCTGGGTAACTGAATGAGACCCTATGTCAAAATGAAACTTAAAAAGGGCTGGGGATGTGGCTCAGTGGTAGCACTTGCCTAGCATGTGTGAGGTCCTGGGTTCAATTCCCAGTACTGCCAAAATGAAAAGAAACAAAAGAGAAAAAAAAAAAAAAAAGGCCTGAGATCTCAGTTCACACCTACTAGTATGACCATTATAAAAAAATGAAAATAATTTAAAAAAGCACCGGAGAGGAGGTGGAAACATTGGAAACTTGTACATTGCTGGTGGGGATGTCAGATGGTGCAGCCACTGTAAAGTTGAAACACAATTATCATATGACCATGCAATCCTGGTAGATTCAGAAGAACTGAACACAGGGGCTCCAACAAGTACTTGCACACCCATATACATTAAAATAAAAAAAAGCCCCCAAAGAGTACTTGACCCAGGCCCTCCAGGGACACTAAGGCAGGACTGCCCTAGACACATCAGCCAGGGGCTTCTGTGCAATGAGGACCAAGGCCTGAGGGCAGCCCCAAGATGGAGGGACAGAAATGGTGTGGACACGGGTCTCAGAGGGGACTGGCGGGAATGAAGGGCTGATCTGAGGGCCAGGCCAACAGAGAAACGCCCAGCAGCATGGGTCTTCCCCGGGCTTGGGTCCTTACACAGACTCAGCTGCACACAGTGCAAGCACAGACGCCCTGAGGGAAAACTCGACCCATAGGTCCTCACTGACACATGACAGCCTCACACATGACCACCCACGCACGCACACACCAGCATGTCCACTCGTGTCCAGAGCCAGGAACACACACCTACAGATGCGCCTACATCCCAATCCACCCACCTAGTCACAGCTGGACGTGCTGAGCCCACCACCACATCCCTTCACAACCGAGCCTGCCCACCTATATAAATTGAGACAGAACAGCCACCCCAGTACATATAAAAACAGCTTGAATCAGTGTTTTCAAGACAATGAAGTTAATTTAAAACCCCACCTTTTATTGTACTAAAAAATAAATCAAAAACAATTAAGTTAGTAAAACTGCCCTACTGTTTTTTTTTTTTTTTTTACTTCAATGAACGTTTTAAATGAACTGCATTTTTAGCCTCACTGTTAACTCAATAAAATGACATTTTTAATTTAACATAATTGTTTTGAACTCACTAAATAGGTGTGTGTATGTGTGTGTGTGTGTGTGTGTGTGTTTAATTGAGTTGACTTTCTGTTTTGTCTGAAGAAGGTTTCTCTGCACTTGGGCAGTCCTGCGTGCTAGTCTGTAATTGGGCACAATTTTGAATTTGGGTCTTGTAGCAGCTCAGGTTATGCCTGTGCACAATCACACACACACACACACACACACACACACACACACACACACACACACGTATTAGAGGCATAATCACATCTTGAACAGCCCTATGCCCTGGTCTTCACACTAACACACACTCTCATATTGCTGGTGTGCATATCCATACTAACACACATTTGAGACCTTGGACAGGCATCCAGGCAACCCTGATGAATGTGTGCTCACAGACACACACACACACACACACACACACACACATTTATACAAACCTCTGCAGATCCTTCCTCCCTCGCTCCCTCCTTTTCTCTTTCTCCTCCTCTGTCCCTCTTTCTCTCTTTCTCCTCCCCTGTCTCCCCACCTCCTAAACACGACACTCAGGATTTAAATCAATCTTAACAATATTTCTCTGAAACATTAAGAAATCAATAGGGCTGATTGCAAATTTATGTCATAAAGCAGGGGTGATCCATCTCGTGGAAAGAGTCTTAAAATGAAGTGACTTATCTTTCAAGTGAATCTTTATTTTTCATTAATCTGTTTCTTGGTGTTAAAAAAAAATTCCCTGAGAAGTCAGTCCCAAAATTTATTGACCAGCTGGTTCATTCTGAAGTTCTAACTTTCTAATCAATTTTATTTTTCATTATGAGACTTTGGAGAAATAAATCTGATTCTAAATTTTTATCGACCTTCGGGTCAGAGCGTTATAGCCAAATGTCTCAGTGTTTTACGTAGCTATTCGTTCCCCACCCCCACGTCTCAGCTCCCTCAGCGTCTTCCCAAGAGACGGGCCCAGAGCCAGGATGCAGACGAGACTGGGGGACTGGACTCCGTGCTTCACCCCAGTTTCTAAGAAAAGTCCTGGAGCCCAGATCTGAATCTGGAGGGGAACCATGGCTGAGGATTTCCCAGGGTCCCCAGGAAGGCCCAGTGACCCAGCTCCTCCTGGCCACTCCTCTAGTGGGGGAGGGAACAAGTCTGCTTCTGCTGGTGCTTTGCACCGGCGGCGTCTGCAAGCACGTGTTATGCCTTGTCTTTTTAGGGGAAAGTCACTAGGCCCTTCTGACTCTCTCACTCCCAAGTCTACCCTCCTGAAAGAAGGACTAATGTATCTGGATTTTCCTATCAGTAGTTAAAGTCAGACAATGACCTTGGACTATTGTCCCCTACCCCCCAAGAAGATGAGGTTACCCCCAAGGCCCACTGTTGAGATGGGACTGCTCTAAGAAGAGCAAGGATGGGCACTAAGAAGGCTCTCTGTTCCAGAACTCTCTGTGGTGGGCTATAGTGGGGAGATGGGGTGGGGGTTCCAAATTATGTGTGTGTATATCCTATAACTAACTGTCTACTCGAACAACCACAGGCAAGTCACCTTGCATCTGCACCTGTGGCCTCCTCTGATGATGGGGATGAGAATACATCTTCTGGTTACCCCATAGCAGCAGGGAGAGGGTCAGGCAATTTTGTTTAAGAGCAAAATTTTGTGCTCAGAGACTGGAAGACACAATGGAATGGGAAGCCCTGGGATTGCTGGCCTATCTGTGCACATGGAGAAATATGTGATAGGGCCAGAGCTTCCCAGGGAAGCATCTCTTAGGTCTTGCTTTGTCCCTGCCCAGCTGTGGAGTCTCTCTCCTAAGGCTTTCTTGAGTGACAGATGTTTCAGCCCCTTAGAAATGGCTGCAGCACATACTGGTGTCTTCTCCCTGCCACTTCCCTAGTCACAGAGGGAGGGCGGTTATTTTCATCCTGATGTTATAGAGGGGAAATTTGGCACAAAATCAAGTCCAATTGCTATCCTTTGCCACACATGGGGTTTGGGGGTGGGCCAGCATGTGGGAGAACTCTTTCCTCATCTCCCTGGCTTTGCTGAGTCCTTCACCCCACCCTGGGCATGGCCCCTCCACCAGATAGCCATGGTGGGATGGGAGTGGGGATTGGTGGGGGACCTGCTCTTTACCCTCTTTTTCTGCTATCCCCCAAATTCACTGGGTTTAGTGAAAAAACAGGCATGGACATTATATGAAACCAGAGACAAGCAAGCCTGCCAAGGTTTCAGTTCTGGATCAAGCAGGAAAGAGACAAGATGGTGTTTCACTCACCTTCCAGGTCACTTGGATGCTCTGTGAGGTCACTGGCTGCAAGGTGACATCCATGGGGGGCCCATCAGGAGCTGGGGGTGCAGAAGAAGCAAAATTATGAGTCAAGTCTTGGCAGAGGAGAGTCCTGTGTCCTCACTCGCACCCTCCCGAGCTGGAGGAGCTCTGGGGAGGAAGGAGAAGCTCACATGCAGATCGCAGAGGACTGGCTTGAGCTCCGTGCTGGTAGTATTGGTTACGCTTTTTCACTTTATGGTCATTTGTTACAGTGCACATATATGTTTTATGAGCTTTTCTGCATTATTTTGTTTCACAATAACAAATGAAAGAATGTATAGCAAGAGAGATCTTGTTTAAATTTTTATTAAAACTCCATGACAAAGGCCACAGAAAATGATCTAGGGGACTAGGACTCCTACATCCTCTGTAGATGCAGTACATCTGTCTTTTCCACATCGACTGGGGCTGGGGGAACGGGGACAGAACCATGGACAGCTCCCCAAAGCCCAGCATCTAGAGCCCTACCCAGAAAAGGGTTAGGAAATGAAACAGACAAAACAAGACACCAATTATTCCAAGAGATAAGGCTGGGATCTCTCTCCGCCATTTTTTTTTTCTTTCTTTCTGGTACTGGAGATTACACCCAGGACCTCACACATGCTAGACAAGTGCTCTACCACTGAGCCATATCCCTAGCTCCCCACCCCTTTTATATTATATATATTGACAATCAATATATGTGTGTCATATGATTGTCAATAGACCTTTATTTTATTTATTTGTATGCAGTGCTGAGAATCGAACCCAGACCCTCACACATGCTATGCAAATACTCAACCACTGAGCTACAACTCCAGCCCATCCGTAGCCCTTTTTATTTTTTACTATGAGACAGGGTCTCCCTAAGTTGCCCAGGCTGTCGTTGAACTTGTGATCCTACTGCCTCAGCCTCCTGAGTAGCCTAGCTTCTTTCTCCCTTCTTCTAACCACAAGCCCACTGCTAATGGACAAGGTTGGTGGGGGCTCCTGGTGTCCCTGATCCCCCAAACCACGGGCAGGGTAAGGTGCTCACCAGCCTCCTCCGTGCTGACGGTGAGCTCCTTGCTGGGCTCGCTGCGGCCGATCTTGTTGAAGGAGTACATACGGATGCTGTACACGGACGCTGGGTGCAGGTCCACGATGTTGGCCTGATTGATGGTGGGGGAGATGTTGCGTGTGGACTGCTTGAAGTCCCAGGAGTCTGTAGAAAGACACCCATTTCCAGACACAGCCAGGCAAACTTCAGGACCCCTCCCAGCATCACGCACCAGCCCATCCCAGTCTTAACTTGGATTCTGGCTCACATGGACTGCAGAGGGGACACAGGCCTTAACTCCACAGGGAGCATAAGGGGCCTGTCCCATGAAGCTCCATATTGGGAGCACTGGCCAGCTTGTGAGCTAAAACCTCAGACAGGGTCTGACAAGGTCCCTGCCAAGATCACCCTTTGCTCAGACCCCTGAGGATCTGATTGCCCGTGCTTTTCTTCCTGGGCCTCTCAGTACCTCAGTGGCCTGTTTCATCTGAGAGACAGCCCACCCTCTCAACTGCCTCGTGCAGAGGGGAAACCGAGTCCGGACCCCCTTCCTGCTTCTCTTTGTGTGCTTCTGTGTTTTCTTTCCTTGTGTGTTTGTGAGGCTACGATCTTGAGTGTTACATGTCAGGTTTGGAGGGGATAAAACAGAAGTCCCCAGCCCCAACATCACCCTCTTTCCTGCACCAGTGATAAAAGGAAAGATCTCTGAGTCTTTTGGATCAGGGACCAACAAAGGGATTAACATGTTCATGATTCATCCGAGGGGACTGGCAGTCCATGCCAGGGCTAATGTTTAGCAAAATTGTAGAACATGGAAAATACCAGATAAGTGCCACTCAGGGATCCTGTGACTGCAAACAACCTGCATCTCCAGAGGAATCCAGTCATTCATTCAATCTATGCTTGCTACACACCTACCAGGAGATTCCAGGGGAAATGAGAGGGTTACAGTCACTGTGAGTGATGGTTCAGCGAGGGCCTTCCCAGCTCAAAATTCCTAACCAGATGCCTTTTTTGGCACTTGATTTTCAAAAGAAAAGAAAAAAAGTATAAAAAAAGCAAAGTACAAGGAAACAAGTTGATAATATAGGGCTTAAATATGTTCCCAGGGCATATCCGGATATCACTATTCAGTCTAATTTTCTACACCTTTTAAATCCACAGTGGAGTATCCTGAAAAATTCTCAATAGAAAATATTAAATTGTATTCACTATAGTTTAATTCCTAATCCAGGAAAGGAAGCTTGCACCTGCTAGACAGATTTTTTTTTTTTTTTTTAAAGAAGAAATTTTTGGAAGCTGATAAAACAGGAGAATATTATCCCCCCCCCCATTCTGGTTAACCGAGGTCTTGATGCTTTTTGAAACATGGCTCTCAGCTGCACAGGCTTGACATCTGTGAAGGGCACAGGCCCAGATCCCATCTGTAGTTTTGCATTTAATTCTTTGGTTGCATGAGCCAAAGGAACAAAATGGCAGGCTGCTGATGCTTGAAAACAAATTATTTTCTTCTCGTCTTTAAAAACACCCCAGCCACCCCAGAGAGTCACTCTGTGGCTGACAGTTTAAGCCAGAATTGCAAATATGCAGCCTCCTACCTGCTGCGGGCACCTCTTTGGTTTGGGATAGAACAGGCTAAAATGTGGAGGCAGGTGCTCACTTCTCTCTGTGGCATCCTGGGAGCTGGTGCCAGCTCACAAATCACATTTGATTTGCCCGTGTTTAGAGGAGTGCGAGAGTGATCAGAAGTCAGTGCATTCATTTTTGATGAGTGCGGGCGGAGGGGAGGAGACTCATGGGGACTAAGGAGACGAGGCAGTAACATTTACCAGGCACCGGGGGCGGGGATGGACAATTTAAACGTTCGCCATTTACTCCTCACACCCTCCTATGACGTCAATGCTGTATCTCCAAGGTCCATAGGAGACCTCTATATCACCAAGCCCCACTTCCCATTTGGCCTCTCAGGTGTCACTTGCGCCTCTCTCTTTATCTTGAAACACTCCTCCCTTGGTTTCCTAATAAAGCTCTCTGGGTTTTGACTTATTGCGGGTCAGTTTTTCTCTGTCCCTTGGCAGCTGTGCCTCCTCTGTCTGGATGGTCAGGGTTCTTCCAGGCTCCATCCTCACCTCTTCCCTTGTATCTGTCTCATTTCCCACCCATGCTTCTTAGCTCCCTGACCACTGTCCATCCCCAGGCTTCTCCTTTGAACTCCAGCCTCTTATAGCCAACTCTTTACTTGACCTCTTCTCTTAGAGGCTTCAAAGGCACCTCAAACTCAACCTGTCCAGGACACAGCTCTTGACTGTATATCTGGTCAGCCCATCTCTTTCCTGGCTCAGAATGGTGCCACTGTCTGTCCTGTGTGCCAGAGTGAGGTGTTATTCTTGACTCTTTCCTCTCTCTTCTTTGCTATCATGCCCAATGGCTTTTGTGTCCCATGTAACTCTCGAACATACCCATGTCTCTCCAACTCTATCCCTCTTGAGATGCCTGTGGCCAAGTCACAGCCTCCCTCACATGGATCGGGGAAATGGCCTCCTAGCCAGCCTCCGAGCATCCACTCTGTGCTTCCCTCCCTTCCATCTGTTTTGGACACTGCAGCCATCATTCATCCTGCAAACATGACTGAGCTCCACTCCCAGGGCAAGCACTCTACCCTGGTGCTGAGAGTAGTCCTCTCAAAACATAAGCTGACAATGCCAGCCCTCACATAAAACCCTCCACTCAGTACCTTTCTCTTGCTGTTGGGTTGAAGCAACATTCTGTGACATTTTGGAGTTTGGTGGCGTAGAGGTCAACTATGCACCTTGGAGATACAGCATTGATGTCATAGGAGGGTGTGTAAACGGCGAACATTTAAATTGTCCATCCCCGCCCCTGGGGCCTGCAGCAAGTGGCTCATGCTCCCCTTCCCACCTCATCACTCTTCTTCTTTTAACTTTACAGCATTTAAAGCCCTCTTTGTTCACAGTATTCCAGTGGCCACTGCCCAAGGACAGGCTAAGCTCCCCTGAAGGCAGGAACCAGGTCTAAAATGTTGGTCCTATCCTTGCAAGTGCTGGGCATTTCACACCTGTTGTTGGTTTTAAATCAGTCACTTTTTTTTGTCCTTTACTTTGAACTTGGAGTTCCTCTGCATGTTGTAGTCACACTGGACACCCTTTGCCTTTTGCCTTACTCAGCTGCCAATCACAGGGAGGTGGTGGGAGCTAGGGTGTCCCAGAGAGTGGCTCCTTTTTTCCCTCTCCTGCTTTTGCCAGTATTTTGTAGGTGGATTTGACCTTTTATTCCCAAATCATCTTTGATGTTGGCACGAAACAACACTCTCCCCACAACCCTTCCAGGCTATGCAACGGAGTCAAATCTGGAGGGCCCTTGCTGATTTTTCTTACTTGATCACCGCCATCTCTCTGACCCTGAATAGCTGAACTGGGGGCCCTATCTTCTTCCCTTTCCTCTTCAGCTCTCTCAGGGTACTGAGCTGGCTCTGGTGAATATCGTCTCTTTTAATATTCCCTTTCATATGAGCCTGGCTTTCCCAGATTAACATATTTCATTAAGGGTTCTCTCTCCCTTTCTTCATCAAAGGGTTTATGATGCAAAATATTCTTCTTAAAAAACTAAGGATGTGGCTGGGGAGATGTCAGCGCCTTCTGCTCTGTGGGCTGCTTGCTGAGAGGGGACCTGGAGTCTGGATTTTCAGGAAACACATTCACTGTAGAGGGGGAACAGCTTGGAAGAAAGCCACATCTGGAGCAGTTAGCTGCCTGAGCTGAGGAAACAAATCCATTCTGCATCTATGATTTTCTCCTGCACCATGGTTCTGAGCCCCCTGTGGCAATCTCTCTGCAGCCCAGAGAACAGGTTCCCTGGGTCACAACAGCAGCTCATAGCATCCCAGCACCAGCCACACTCCAGTTCCTACACAATGACATGCCATACCAAGCTGGCTCCCGGAACCGGGGCCAGAAGAGCCCCCAAGCCAGCCTTCTGGGCTTGGAGGGCCAGCCACAGACAACACACCCCTGCTCCTTGCTTGGCAAATAGGGGCAAAATGTAGTGTCTGCATTTTAAATCTGCACAGCGCCATCTGATAGATTTGTGTGGACGGTGCTATTTATCATTCAGCATTCATGTATTATTACTCTGCTGCCTGGGGCCTGCAGAAGTCAGCATGAGTGGGACGGCTTAGAAAGGGCAGACTTGGTAATTTCCCTTGGAAAATTAACACGATGAGCAACGTAGCAGAAAACCCAGCAAAAGCATGGGGAGGGGAAAGAGGGGGTCAGGCTCCAGGATGGGCGTGGTCTGGGGCAGGAGGCAGAGGGGGAGGGGGATGGAGGCACACATCCAAGACTCAGGGAAGGTTCCGATGGGCCAGGTTCTGTGTCAGGCTTTTCTATGGGACATCACTCTCACCCTCATCCTCTCAACCACCATGCCAATGAAGTGTCCCTGTCTCTGTTTTATAGAGATGCCTGAAGATGTTGAGCACTTGCTGAAGGTCACACAGCTCTGACACTTGGTCAAGCCAGGCTTTGGCTCTGGAGATGAGTCTCCTTCCACAGGTGCAAGGAGGCGCAGACCCACCACACACCCGCACCTGCACCCTCTCCTTCCTTTGAGTCATCCTTCGGTTCCCTTGGATACCTTCCACAGGTCTCACATAATATGGTTGTGGTGTGTTTGGCTTGCTGGAATAGTGCTGTGTAATGGTTCTGAAAGTGTGTGTGCGCGCGCGCGCGCATGCGTGTGCGCACGCACGTGTGAGTGTGCGCAGTGTGTGTTCTCCCTCCAACTTCATCATGTGCTCCAAGGGCAACATTCTCTCTCTTATTTCTTTTCCTTTCCCTGCCACATGTCTGGTGTATGATTCTGCAAAAAAAAAATATTGGCACGCGGTACATGTGGCTGACTGACAGACATACATTTCAGCCTGCGAGTCCCACAGGACTCTAAATTGCCGCATGAGGTATTTGAATTAGAAGGGAGAGAGGAGCTCACATTCATTAAAGGCTCCCTCTTTCTCTTTAATTCCCAAGCAGCCCCGTGAGGAGGCATTCTGCTCCCACTCTGCAGATGGGGAAGCTGAGCCGAGCCGTGGCCTCTGCCTGCATCCAACAGCAACACGCTGCACTTCTCACGGCCCCCTGCTCCTAAATGCCAGGATGTGACAGACGCCCCATCTGGGTGGGCTCCCAGGTAGAGGAAAAGACCAGCTGCCTTCGCAGGGCTTGGTATCCTCAGAGTTTTTCCTTTAATGGCGCAAAGCCACTGTGGGAGGGGGAGTGTGCCACTGAGCTTTCCCCACCCCCTCCCCTGCCTGCCCCTCCTGCCACTGCTCACTCTGGGGTGGGCGATGGCAGTTCCTCTTCCTTGGGGGAGCCAGAGGGATTGGGGGAGACGTGTGAGAATAGGTCTTGCCTGGCTGCCTCTCCTCTGTCTTTCTCCCCAGATGTGTGATGTTCTCAGTGCACCCTGCTGAGCAGAGCCCCAGGAAAGTTTCCCACACATTAGAGGGGTCAGTGGAGGGGGAGTGGGCAGCAGGGCAGCGTGGAGGAGGGGCGGAGGGGGAGGGGCCGAGCTCAAAGCTAAGACCCAGTGGATGAGTGGGAGTTGGCAGGCGGGGTGGAGGGCAGCTGGGGAGGAGGGGCTCTCCAGCCTGTTCCTGTGTTCCCTTTTTAAGCTATTTTGAGAAGCTAACATAGGCTTGTTGTGCTGAGTTCAAAAGGTATACCAGGATCCAGAGCGAGAAGTGCTTTTCTCTCCTACCTTGAGGCCACACAGGGGCCCTTTGAGGCCCCGCTGTGTCATTCCTGCTGCCTGACAGTGGGACCCACCATGGTTTCTCCAGACACTGAATGCCTGCCCCACAGGACCCCGTGGAGCCAGCTGGGCCTGAGAGAGGGCTCTGGAAGAGTTCTGGGAGCAGGAAACTTAGATCCAAGCATTTCCAGACTCATAGATCCCCATGACCCGTTCTTGGGAAGGACCTGATTTCTGATCTCCAATCACCCTCATCACCCAACACCAGGAGAACCCAGGTGACCTGGCAAACTGTGACACCCCAAAGATACAGCCCACAGCTTTGACCCAGCACCTTTAAATTGCTTTAAATTAGATCACCCTTGAGAGTGTTTCCCTGGGGACAATCTCCCCCATCACCTGGGGGTTCCGTGGTCTGTGCCCTGGGGTTTCTAACCTGATAAGAGACTGCAGGCACTTGTGCACTGGACGGTGCTGGTGTGTCTGCCTTAGGTGGGCACTTGCCAGGCACTGTCCCACCAGAGGGGTAGAGGCAGGGTGTGTGACAGGGGCCCATGGTAGGCCAAGCCCTGATCCTCTGACTGGGCACCGACCTGATTTGTTCTTGTATTCAATGTCAAAGCCCGTAATGATGCTGTTCCCATCGAATCGCTGGGTCCAGCGCAGGTTCATGCTCCGGGCCTTCACCTCCCGGATCTCCAGCTCGGGGGGGTCAGGGGGCTCTGGAGTGTAACAGGGAAGGGACAGAAGTGAGGATGGCAGCAGGGAGCTTGGGCTCCAGATTCCACCTGGGGTTTGATGTCATTAGTGGTCTAACCAGGGACCTTGGAGCTGGGGGAGGCCAGCAGCTGGGCTCAGAGGCTGAGAAGCCAGGTTTGGTCTCCTGCATTGAGGCCTCTCTGCCTTGGCCCAGGAGAGGGCAGACCCCTTTTGCAGGGATTCCTCAGAGCTGAGGGCCTGCTGCCCTCATCCCCCACCCCATGCAGAGCTCCCAGTTTTCTAACTTGAATTTTCCTTCCCGCACCTCCTCTAGGGGCCTGTGCCCAGAACCAGGTCCCTGACCCCTTCTGGAACCAGCAACTGATTGATTCTGTAGGGGCTGCAGTCCCTGCAAGTGGGGGCTTCTGAGGTACCTGCAAAGGTTCTATCTCCTTACTTTGGGCTGGAGGGATGGGGCAGGGAGGAAGCTTTCCCACAAAGGCCATTTCCTGTCACCCCCCACCATGGTGCTGGAGATGCCCCCTGCTTTTATTTTTTCTTCTTCTTGGTCTGGGCATTGAACCCAGGGGGGCTTAACCACTGAGCCACATCCCCAGCCCTTTTTATATTTTATTTAGAGACAGAGTCTCGCTGAGTTGCTTAGGGCCTTGCTAAGTTGCTGAGGCTGGCTTTTGAACTCATGATCCTCTGCTTCAGCCTTCTGAGCTGCTGGGATTACAGGCATGCGCCACTGCGCCTGGCTGCCCCCCAATCTTTCAGGTGGACTTGGCTGCAGGCTGCTGGCCCCCAGGGAGCAGACGTGTGTCAGGAAGGTGGGCAGGGAAAGCACCTTGCACGGTGAGCTGGATCAAGCCCCGGTCTTCCCCGTAGGAGTTGATGGCGTGGCAACTGAAGAACACAGAGTCCCCACGGTCAGCTGGCTTGAGCTGGGAAATGGCCCACAGAGGCAGGAGAGGGAGGAAACGGGGAGAGCCTTTTAGAGCCCAGCAGCTGAAGGGGGCCACTCCAGGGGGTATCAGCAAGGCCATCTTGTTCTGGGAGGGGGACGCATGAGGGGCTTCCTCAAGGGCTTCTATTCCCAGAATGTTCCAAGGTAGGGAGTGTGGAGGGGTCCATGCAGGGAGGAAAGGGTTGGGGGGGGGGTCCTAGGAGAGGGAGTGGAGCCCAGTGGTTTCAGAAAGAGGCTGAATAACCCACATAGTTGGTGGCTGTGGGATTGTTAGAAAGGGGATGTGGTGAGGTCCAAGGGAGAGATTCTTGGGCGGAGACCAGAAATAGGTGGGAACAGCTAAGTGCTTTTTGGTGTAGGGCAGGACTCCCAGACTCCTCCTTTACCTCTGGATACAGATTTTACATGGTGGGCTCTCCACTTTCAGAGAGTCAGGGTCCCTGGGGCCTGGGGGCTGGGGCTGGGTGCTCACCTTCAACGTGGAGACAACCTCATCGCCGTTGTCCTTGGTGGCTATGGCATAGCGCATGACTCGGTCGGGGTCGATGACGGTGTCCCCCTTCTCCCAGCGGATGATGATCGGCCGCTCTCCTCGCGCGGTGCAGTTCAGCTCCTTGGAGTGACCCTTGATGGCGATGGTGGTGTTGGGGTGGGAGGTGATCATGGCCGGGACTAGGGAGGGGAAGAGGGGCACAGCACTGTCAGGGTCTCTAGATCAACCTGGGGGAGGCACAGGTGCTGCAGAAGCCCCGCCCTCAGCTGCCCCGCCCCCAGGCCCCTAGAGAAGGTCTGATAAGGATGAGAGCCCGTAGGGGAGCCTGTATCCCTGTCCGTGGTTGACCCATGCATCTGTGCCTGGGGAAGCCTCCCTCCTCACTAGGACTTCTTATATTCCCTGGACCCCTCTGGTGATGTCAGTTGACTTGGTTTCAGAATTCTTTTACATGCACAACTTATATAGAATTAAAAGGGAAACTGGTTATTATAGAAATATAGTTATGTAAATATTAAAAACATTAAAAAGCAGACTTTGGATATTGTATATCACATATTCGTGCTTCTCTAGTACTCACAAAATAAGATCTACCAGTAGGTCTTATAATTACTGTCTTATTTTGCTGTGCTTTTGTGCTGGTGATGAGCACAAATGAAATTTTGAGATGTCTGCAACAAATGCGATCTGACGTGAAAATATCTGTGGATTTCTACTGGTGACAGTCACACATACTGCTACTGCTGTGGTTTGTGGCTTATGTTTGCAATGGTAGGAAATGCTAATTTTCATTTAGAGGTTAGAGAATCGAAGATGTGATCTCCCCACCTCTAACTCAAATTTGCCAGTCTCACCAAATCAAATCTACAGACCTCGTGGGCCATCTCTGGACCCCAGGTCAGGACCCCTGCTCTGCAGCTGGGGTCTCCATTTGTCTGTATAGCTAAAGCTTCTTTATTTCCATCCTGATCTTTCCAACAAAATGCCACGGTAAGCCCTTGAACGGCACCGCCACATCTGACATCCCTCAGCGGCACTAACAGGGTCCCTGTTCCACCCCACCCTGACCCTTGTCCTGAGAAAGTCACCAAGAAACCACCCAGGCTGGTCATCCACCCTCCCACAGCCCTGACAGGACATTTGTCAACCACTGCTCCCTCCTCTGGGCCTGAGCGCCTGGCCAGCCACAGGAGGCGGGGAGGGCAGGGGAGGCAGGGCAGGAGCCCTTGGAGTCCTGTCCCTTTTCCTCTGTGCAACTGAGCACTCAGGCCATCATGAGGCACCTTGCGGGGCTTGGGGGTACATGTGACAATGAGTCAGGGTTCTTGCCTCCTGAAGGTACGGGCGGGGAAGACCTGATGCCTGGCGGGCAGCGTGCACGTTGAGGGCGTGCGATGAGCGCTCACCCAGCTCAGGAGAAATCCACTTGACTGGGGGCATCCGGGAAGGCACCATCCTCTATCTCACAAGCATTCATTGAGACCTACTATGTGCCAGGCCCTGTGCTGGGTTCGGGAGTCACTGAACAGGAGGAGGTGGTGGCAGGGAGTCGCATTCCAGGGTGAGAATAGGCAACAAACCAGAGGCCACAGCCCGGAATGGCAGCTGGCGGTAGTGCACCGTGCACCCCTGGGGACCTGAGATGAGGAGGACAGAGGCCTGGCACTCCAGGGAGCGGAACTGCCTGAGCAAAGGCTCGGAGGCAGCCATCTTCAGGGCAGGCCCAGAAAGTGAGTGGTCTGGTGCGACTGGGGACGATCCTTGTGCTTCTCTTTTCCTTGCCACCTTTCTGGGGAAATCTTGCCTCTCAGAGTGCAGGTACCCGCTGGCTCTTGTGCTGGGAGGGTGGTCCAGGAGCAGATCGGGGAAATCATGTCCTACGCTGCAAAAACCAGATACCCCTCCCACCAGCACATTCAGGGGAGGAGCCCTCCTCACACTGGGTTCTGCCGCGCAGAGACCTGTCACCACAGCCCCGTCGCTGGCTGGCTTGGGCAATGGTACCAAAAGGGGCTCTGTCTTCTCTCTGCTCGGAACTGGTGCTCTGCCCCAATTTCTGGCACCACGTCTGGTGCTATCTCAGTGGCTGGCCCCTTCCTTCCCAGTATTCTCGGGATTTCTCTCCTCTCCAGTTTTAAAGCCCTTCTCAAAGTTCTTCCCAGCCGACTCTCCAGGGACATCTGATTTTTATGGACAAATACGCCTTTGGAGAAAGGAAGGAAGCCATAGGACTGGAAGGGTCTGACCGAGACACCAGCCAAGGGATAAGGGGGACATTTGGAGCAGGTGCCGGGGGATGATGGGCCCTTTCTGTCTCCCTGAAGTCACGCCATGCAGACAGCCACCCCTTCTGCCGTCTTGTCATGCGGGATTGGATGTTGAGGCCGGCCTTGGCCCCAGGCCCCAGCACATTCCCCAGCCCCGGCTCATCAAATAATGAAGCAGATAAATTTTATAATGCACAGCATTACACTAGGATATACAATAAAACGCGAAAGACAAATAACGAGGTGCAAGTTATAATGAAGAAAAAGCCTGCAGTCAGAGACATCCGAGTATGAATTATTGACTAAGGTTTTACACTCTCAAGGATGTGCGGAGGAATATTTTTCCATCAAAGATTTGCATAATTCACTCGTATAAACCTGGGTGGAATATAGAGTGAGGCTTTACGTCAACAAGTCGGGCCTCGCATTGCAGATGCCTCCATTTTTACTGGAGGATTGAGATGCTGGGGTGTGGGGGGAGGCATGGGGCTGTTTCTGCTCTTCCCACAAGGAGTGATCCAAGGCCTGGGGCCTGACCCTGGGTTGGTTAGGTCCTGAGGCTGTCCCATTGTGGGGAGGAGGAATCCTGTTCCTGGGATGGACTTCGGAGCACTGTGTGTATGTGTGTGTGTGTGTGTGTGTGTGTGTGTGTGTGTGTGTGTGTGTAGAGAGAGAGAGGGAGAAGGAGAGAAAAAGGAAGGTGGAGGAAGGGCCACGCCTCAGCACGGGTCAGTGTCTGAGAAAGGGCAGGGGAAGGAAGCATCTTTCCCTGGCCAGAGGACTTCACAGCTCTGCACCAGCGTGAGAAACTTGCATCTCTGTTCTGCTTTCCCAGCTCGCCTGCAGCAACCTGTCTAGGGCCTGTGTGGGAAGCATAGAGGGTGCTGCTGGCTAGATGCAGCCTGGTGCCAGGAGGCACAACTTGGCCAATGGAGCAGAGACCAGATTTCAGACTCCATTTACCCCTAGGCTATGGATCTTTGAGCAGTGCACAACTTGTGTGTCCACACATGTCAGCACCACTTCAGGGAACTTATCTTTCCTATCAGGGTTGTTCAGAGACAGACAAGTAGATGGACAGAGACAGCAGGGTCCTCAGAGATCCTTTGTCCCTTAGTCCTGCATAAGGACCCCACCTGGAGCCTAGGGCAGGCTCCCTTCTTCTCTTTACCTGCTGGCCAGGCCATCCTTTCTGCTGTGTAGCTCTGGACTAGCTCAGGGGACCTGGCTATGCAGAAGAGCTGGAAGAGCTTGGGGGCAAGTGGACCTGGAAGTTCTGATTCTGTCAGTACCAGCTATGTGGTCTCCATCCCATCCAAGTCAACCTCTGCACCCCACAAAGCAGTTGTGAGGATGAATGAGTGCATACATGTACAATGCCTGGCACGCTGCCACGGCAGAACCCTGGTTCCACAGCCACCCCCACACAGCTCTCCTGCCTGCTCCTGTTCCAGGGAAAGCATCAGATGTGCCCACGTGCACCAGGCTACTGGCTGAAGATGTCACTGGCTAGACTGTTCTACAGGAGCACTGCACATGGATGAAGACCTGCTCTGCCAACTATGGAACCTCCAGCCACACGTGGGTTTGGGGCTCTTGAATCCTAGCTGCTCTGATCACGCTGCAAATGTGAGACACCGGATTTTAAAAATGTGAGAAGAGAAAAAAAGAATGTAAACTGTCTCATGAATATCTTTTACATTGATTACATTTTAATATTTTAGAGAGATTGAGTTAATATTCTATTACCACTAATCTCACCTGTTTCTTTTTCACTCTTTTGAACATGAAATAACTGGAATATTTTAAATTCCGTATATGACCTCTGCTATGGCTCTGCTGAATGGCACTGGTATAGAACATCCACACTGACCCTTCATTTTACAAATGGAGAAACTGAGCTTGCATAGGAAAGCAATTTGCTCAAGGTCACTTTGCTGGCAAGCAGCAGATTCTACTGTCATGTATAACTAAAAAGAACAAAAAAAAAAAAAAAAAAAAAAAAAGGAACCAGGTGGGTTGGTACATACCTCAAGTCCCAGCTACCTGGGAAGATCACCTGAGCTCAGGAATTTGAGGCCCAACCTGTGCAATGTAGTGAGACTCTATCTTAAAAAACCCAACCCAACTCAACCCAATCCCAGATGGGAGAGGGTGGTACCCCACACCCACAGCCACGCTACTAATGGAGGGTGGTTAAGGCCATGTGGGCAGACCTACCTCCCATTTCCGTAGAACTAACAGTTATAAGCTCTGGCTGCCCATGAAATGTTACGTCCTGTTCTAGACACTCTCCTTGACAGAAGACATTGACCACCTGGGGTCTGGCCAGGAAGATGAACGGATTTCACAAGGTTCTAGAATCTGGGAATGTGTGAACTGCAGGGAGTGAGGGGTCATATTGCAAGGCAGTGGAGTAGGCCTCCTGTTAGGCTCAAGAAGGAATTTTCTAGCAGTTCCCGCTGTTTAGGAAAAGGACCGCTGTGTGGGGCAGCAGCTGTCTGTACCAGGGGTGGAAGACCAGGGAAGAGAAGAGCTGAGGGCCTGGATCTAAGCCCTTGTCTCTGGGTCCTGGGGTGTCTGGGTCTCAGGGGAGAGGAATCATGGCCCTGGGGAACTGGCTCACTGTTTAGGAAAGTGATCTCCATGACTCAGGATACCCAGCTCCTGGCATATAAGGGTCTTCAGTCCCTTGTCCTGGACAAGCAGCAGGGACCACTCCTCCGTTCTCCCTGCCCCATAGTTTTCCCACCAGCAAACTACAACAGAGACCTCTCCCCCATGCCTCCCTCCTCCAAGGTCTGCGGTCTTCTCCTGTGCCCTTGAATGGGGGCCTCAGCCCTCCTGGCTGCTGCCCAGCTGAGCCCCGGGCAGCAGGTGCCCAACCCTGGCCTCGCCTCTTGCTCTGGGTCACGAGGACTCCCTGTTCCACAGAACGGCAGTAATGAGCACCACCATGGGTCTTCCCTGTATGGAGACCCTCTGGGTTGGAGGGAGACCTCAAGGATTCCCTGGCAGGTGTTCATGTGCGGACACCCACCTGCTAGAGCACGGATCCCAAGTCACAGCCCCACACGTTGACACACACGTGCGCATGGAGGCAGTGCCAGGACACCGGCAATCAACACTCTCCACTGCTACTCCCTTGCCATGAACCCACACGCAGCATTGCACACACGACCTGATTCTTGTAAACTGCACGTCCATGTCCCGGTGTATTTGATACCCGTTCCCACACACAAAGGCAACGCCTCTGAGCACCCTCCCTCTACATGCATGTGCGTGTGCACACACACATGCACACTTATTTTTTTTTTGGTACTGGGGATTGAACTCAGGGGCACTCGACCACTGGGCCACATCCCGGCCCTTTTATGTATATTTTTAGGGACAGGGTCTCACTGAGTTGCTAAGTGCCTCACCATTGCCGAGGCTGGCTTTGAACTCGCAATCCTCCTGCCTCAGCCTCCCAAGTGCTGGGATTACAGCGTGCGCCACTGCGCCTGGCTCTCATGCACTCTTTTTTTTTTTGGTACTGGGGATTGAACTCAGGGGCACTCAACCACTGGGCCACATCCCCAGCCCTTTTTTGTATTTTATTTAGAGACAGGGTCTCACCGAGTTGCTAAGTGCCTCGCCATTGCTGAGGCTGGCTTTGAACTCGCGATCCTCCTGTCTCAGCCTCCCAAAGTGCTGGGATTACAGGCATGCGCCACCGCGCCCGGCTTCTCATGCACTCTTTTACAGTCCCCTGTGTTGTGGAGCATTGGCCGAGTGCTGGCAGTGCTCTAAGCACTGTACATGAACCAGCCCTGCTGAGCGAGGCCTGTGATCACTCCCTGCTATGAAGCCTGGGTCCTGGCCTAGCTCCACGGCCTCCCTGGTGTCTGTGATGCTCGTGATGGAGCAGGCAACCAGCTGGATGCCTTTGCCTCTTGGCTCATTTTCAAGGATTCCTCCCAACACCACCATAAGAAGTGTTATGATGCCCATTTTTCAAACAAGTAAACCAAGGCTTCTGGCAGGGCAGGCGGGTGGGTGCAGGGGCTGGAGGCCTGTTGCCAGCCATCTATCTGCCTGTCTGCCCCACACACGGTCTCACAATGGGAAGTGGAATTTGGCTGTGGTCTCACTGTGGCATGGCAGCCTCAGCAGGTGACTGCAGCCTTAGGGGCCCAGGTAGGGGAGCTAGGGGGTGGGAGGGGACTGTAAGCACAGGGCTGAGTCCTGCGTGGAAAATGCTGATGACAGCCACACGGGCAGCAGCGCAATGCTCCCGCAGGACACGGGAGGCTTTAACCAGACAAACTTGGTTGCTTCCTGCAATGTGACTCAATTAACAACCAGGGAAAATGAATTTCTCTGTACAAAGACGGGTGTGGGGGAGGGGGACTTCCTGTGGCCTTGGGAGCTGGAGGGGTTGGGCACAGGAGCTTGGTGAGCTTCCCCTTGGGGGGTTGCTGGGGGTTCTCTGAGGTCCTGGGGGAGGCAGGCCCGTCTCATTCAGAGCTGTACAGCCCGGAGTTCACGCAGCGTTCTGCATTGCGAGTGGCCAAACTGGGGCAAAGTGCGGAAGAGGGCAAAGAGGTGTTCAGGCGACTTCCAGGGATATCCCAAATTGCGAGCAGACGCTCTCTGGAGTCCTCCTATGGGGCATGCCCTTAGGCACAGTGCCTGTCTCCAGGGTCTGACTGTGAGCTGTCCAGGGCAGCAGCAGCCCCTGCCTGGGAACCAGCTCCCATCCATGGCAAGGGGGCTCCTGCCCAGGGCTGCTGTCCACTCACTGCAGGTCGGGGAGGACCCTCAATGGCCTTAGGTGTCAGAAATCCCAGGATCTGTCCCACTCTGTCGGGTGGGGCCTTGCTGGCAGGAGCCCAGAGCGAAGGCAGCAGGACTGGGGAGGCACGGCCCCTCCCCTCACCCCAAGGCCCTCCCAGGGCTGCAAGCAGAGGGGAGAGGAAATCAATTTCAGGAACAAGACAGTTGTCAGAATCCGATGTAACCGGTTCCCGTCTGTGAAATTACTCGCAGGCCGGCTCCTGTCACCCCCAGGTCCTGCCCGGACCAGCTGCTATTTACATTTTAATTTGATGTGAGAGGCTGATAGATTTTTAAAAGACCATGAGACAGCTCTGCCGCCTCACTTACCCCCCCACAGCCACACACTTTCCCACCAACCCCTAGGCTTGGAGGTGGAGTCCTTGGGCCCCAGACACTGCCCTGGGGATGACAAACTCTGTGCCTAAGTAGACCCTTATTCCTCAGCTTCCCGCTTCCTCTGAGGCCCCACCCCCTGAGCAGGTAGGAGCCTGCTCCTTGCAGTTTAAAAAACACTTTTGCACCAAGCTTTATCTATGTTTAGGAGGTGGCCTAGGGCCTATTATCTCTGCCATTATCAATGAAGAAATGAAAGCTCAGAGAGGTTAAGTGATTTGTCTGAGGTCGCATAGCTAGTGACAACAGCAAGAAGACCACGTCCCTTTTCTTTAGTTTTAGCTCAGCCTTCTCCTGCCTGTTCCCCCCCCCCCCCCACTGCTGTGGATGAATCTTGGGAGAGGTACAGAAGGAGGCTGAAAACTAGTGTGAGGCAGGCCGGGCCCGGGGCAGGAGTGGGGGCAAGAAGCCAGGCGCCCTGTGTGTCTGTCTCCCTGCCTTTCTTCCTTGGTGATTGGAGCTCAGCTGGTGTTTCTGACAGTCCCCAAATCACCAGGGAGGGAAGCTTCTGTTGTGAATGCCCAGAGGAGAAGAGCAGTGTGAGTGGGAAGGGGAACGTGGAGGGAGCAGGAGGAGGAGACCACTGGCGATCGGAAGGGGCTGACGTCATGCGCGAGCGGCCAGGAAAGTCATCTTCCACGGGGCACATCATTACCCGTTCTTGGGCACGGGTAAGCTAACCAGCATGAGGTTGATCTCACGGACGACTCGCTGCACCCACACGCTGTTTGGAGTTCTCAAACACTCACAGTAACCCTATTTTTATTCCCACTGTACAGTGGGGAAACTGAGGCTTGGAGAAGCAAATAGCCCAAGGTCACATAGCTGGTGAGCAGCAGAGCCAGGGCCCGATCCACGGTGTCTGAGGTCTTATACACTGTGACACTGGCCGAAGGACAGCAGACGCTGGAGCAAGTGCCAGGGAGTGGGAGGGCCGGAGCGGAGCTCACGAGAGAGCTGCAGGCTGGCTTGGGGATAAAGGATGGGCCCGGGAGATGGGGGGTCCTGGGTGATGCTCTCTCATCTGGGTGGTCTGGGGAGGGGGTAGAGGAGGTTCTCAGGCCCAGCTGCACATGAGAGCCACCTGGAAGTTTTGAAAGATACTGTGGCACAGATGGCACGTGCAGAGGCTCTGGTTTAATGGGTCCAGGGTGGGCCTGGGCGCCTGCATTCCTTAGGAGCCACCTCCAGGAGGGTCTCACATGTGCTCTGGCGGAAGAGCCACAGGGCTGGAGGGACCCTCTTCATGCCCTCTGGTCTTTCCCCTGCTCCAGCTAGGTCAGCCCCAAAGCTAAAGGATTGGAAGAAGGCAGCAAAGTCCTGGGATTCTTCACTGTCTCCAGGGAAGGGCCTTTGCTTTCTCAGGAAGTTCTTCTGAAAGCCTAACTGAAATCTCTTCAGGAGTCTCATAGAGCTTTTTGCTAAAAAGGATGCCTTCGGTATGCCGAAATGCACTCCGGCCCTCCTCTTCTTTGCCCTAGGAAGAGGCTTTTGCTGGAAACAACGGGTGCCCTGAAGCCTGAGAGCTCTGCCAACCCACCTTGTCGGGGAAGAAGGCAGCCCCTGGCTGGGCTGGAAACTCCTTTTGTTTCTGGGAGGATTACAGGCAGCCAGGAGAGGTGAGGGGGCCCTCTCTCCGCAGCACAGCACACTCCCCTCTCTCCCCCCAAAGGCTGTGTCTCTGCTCCTTGTTAACAAGCTCCTGACAAGAACGGAACCCTGTTTGGCGGTGTGAGATAAGCCGCCACAAAGGGGCATTGTGGGCACGTGGGGCGCTGGGCCTGGGGTGGGTGGGACGGGGCTTTGCTCAGCCTGGGTGGGGGCAGCTCTGGGCTTCCCCTGGGAAAGGCTGGGGGGTGGGGGCTTCTGGTGGGCTGCTTTGTTTTCCCCTTCTTAAAGAGCCAGGGCCGTGGGGTTGTTAATTTGATCGCACCCACTTCGGTGTCTTGTCTCCCCTGATTAGCCAAGCTCCACCTGAAGCATGAGATTAATTCAAATTGCATGGAAGCAATCAGCCTCGCCTCTGAGAGCCAGTGGGGAGGTGCCCGGGGAGCTGGGGGCCCAGGGGACCCTGGCTGTCCACTGCCTGAGTACTCAGGGATCAGAACTGGCAGGAGCAGTGTGCGTGAAGGGGGCAGAGCTGGGGAGTCGCAGGACCTCAGAGACTTGGACCACAGACCTGTCTCTGCTGCATGGTGGGCCCAGCTGAGACCCTTGGACTTGGCAGGCCTTACTTTGTCCAGCTATAAAATGGGGCCAGTCACTTCCTGGAATGCAAGAGTGGGAGGGGGGTTGTTCTCAAATGAAGGTGCGGATGGGTTTCCTGCCTGCATCTTGTCCTCTGTTTCCCTGAGAATGTTGGAAAAATGATAGTAATAATAACAGCTAACATTTACTGTGTGATTATTATGTGCATACGCCATGGTTAATGCTGTACATGAAGTAGCTCATTAAACCCCCTCCTGCCATAGCCCTCGGAGGCAGGAGGCTTTAGAGATGAGAGATCATATGATCATCAGAATCCTTTCAGAAACAGAAGGAGGTGGGCCATCTTTCTTTGATCACTTGGGGAAGATACTTCCCGGTCATTGGTGTGAATATTCTAGAAATGGGGTCAGCAAACTTTTTCTGTAAAGGGCCAGGTAGTGAATTGTTGAGGCTTCGCGGGCCACAGGTCTCTGTCAGGACTACTCAGCTCAGCTGTGGCACCTCCAAAGCAGCCATAGCACGGCCCAGAGGAGGAGGATGTGAAGAGGGAGATGGCCCTGTGGCGGTGGGGTCGAGACCAGAGTGACCTGTCTACAGTCAAGGACCGCCCAGGACTTCCAGCAGCAACAGAAGAGGCAAGGACGCTCCCTCCCCTAGAGCCTTCAGAGGGACACGGCCCCACAGATACCTGGATGTCAGCCTCCAGACTCCCAGAACTGCGGGAGAACAGTCCAAGTCATAAGCCACCTCGTTTGTAGGACTTTGTTTCTGTAGCTGGGGAAACCAAGGCAGGGATGCGGCCAGTCACTGAGGTTCTCAATGCTTGGTGCCCAGGGAGGGAGGCCAGCCTCTGCTCTGTGGAGCCAGAGGGGCTTCCTAAAGTGCCAGTGGTGTGGGCTTTGCTCTCCCAGCGGTGTGGGGGACTCAACCTGGGTCCACTCCCGGCCCCAAGGGCCCTGGCTGGCAGAAGGCAGGAAGCTCAGGGGTGTGCAAAGACCACCCCGCCCTGCCCCACCCACCTCCAGCCCTGGGTAGAGGGAGGGGCTCAGAGCAGGTGCTCCACAGCTACTGCTGAATGGTGAGTGAACAGATGACCCTGCCTCATCTCAATTCTCTAGACCTGAGAGGCCCAGAGGGCAGGGTAGGGTGGTTTCTGGGGGAATCTGTTCCCAGCTCAGGACAGGACACCTGCCAATCACACGTGAGTGGCAAATCACCTTGGTTGGGGGCCTTGGGGTCATCTGGTCAGTGCATGACTCTAGGGAGAGTGTCTGCCAGGGTCTGGTCACCTCAGGGTGTTCCCTGTCACCTCTTCGCCATAGCAACCCTGCCACCTCTCCACACCTACCTACTGCATGTCTGTTGGTGGCCCTGTCTTCCTCATCTCTCAGCCTCAAGCCCTCGATGCTCCCGGCTCCTTCTGTCTACCCATGGAGGCCTGATATTTGTTCCTTCAGAATGGCTCTTAGAGTCCGCTTCCTCTCCACCTCTCCCGCTGAGGATCCCGCTGTCATTCCCATTACCTTCATGCCCAGACTTCAGACCCGTTCTCCCATCCAGCCTCGGCCCTCATCCCTAGCTGCCACCTTCTGGTTTGGTGCTTGTCTTCTTGCTGCCTTTCATGGGAGCATCCCACCCCAGGGCCTTTGCTCAGGCTGTCCCTCTGCCTGGAGGCTTCCTTTCTTCCCCTGCGGATCCAAACCCACCTACTCTTTCAGGCTCAACTCATGGTCTCCTCCCTCCAGGAAGTTCTGCCTGACCCTGTCTGTTCATTCTGGGTTTTTCCTTCTCTAACCTAATGTCATGGCCAGGTAGTGCAACCACACTTTAGCCTGTGGCCTTGCCTTTTGTCCTGAAGGTTAGTTCCAGCTTTAGAACTAGCTTGTAAATTCCTGGAGGAGAGGACAGTGGTTTAATTTGCCTTTCTGCCTTGCAGGCTGCCTGGGTATGGTTTGGACGCGTGCCCCTAGGGTTCTTGTGTTTGAGTTTCATCCCCATTGGGAGGAATCAAGAGGGTGGACACTTCATCTGACCATAGTGTTCAGAGGTGAGTCCTTTGGGGAGCGATCAGGAGTGGATAAGGTCATCGGGCAGATCCCCCATGACTGAATTCTGGTGGCTTTATGAGAAGAGAGACAGAGGACAAACACACACTCATACCCGTGTGAGCCTGTGTGCACCCACACACACGCTGCCCATCTTACACTGCGTAATGCCCTGCACCACCTTGGGACCCTGCCAGCAGGAAGGCCATTACCAGTTCTGGCCCCTTGACCTTGGGCTTCCAGAACCATGAGCCAAAATAAATCTCTCTTTTTTAAGAGTCTTTGAGACTGTGATATGATGTCATTAACAACAGCAAAGGGACAAATAAGTAGACCTTGACACCGTGCTGGACCTGTGGGCCACTCAGGAACTCCATGTTCACTGCTTGGCTGATGTAACAATTTATTCTGCCCCATCTGGCAGATGGGGAGTCAATCATAACTGGGGAGCAGCTCTGGGCTCCCCAGGGAGGCTAGTGTTGGAGCTCTGTCATGCCTGCATTTTCTTACCTACTAAACCTGGCCACCCAACCATGCCTTGGCTGTCTCGCCGGGCGTGTTGACTGGCACTGCTACCCCGGATGACTTGCAGGGTGTGCACAATGCTGTAATTCCTCTGATTTGCCCTGAATGATGCCTTGAAGCCCACATCCATTTGGAAACTCCTCAGTGCTGTGGTCATGGGGACTTCAGGGGGGGACAGGTGATAATGTGCTTTACACCGCCACTGCCCAAAGCCTCTAGGAGGGAGAGAGGGCCCAGATGAGGGTCCTGGGGACAGACAGGAAGTGAAGGTTGCACCTGCAGGTTCCTCTCATTGGTCTCTTCAGTAAAGCCTCCTCTGCCCGGCAGGGGGCTTGGTTGCTATGGTGACGAGAGGGTGTGGGCGGGATGGGGGACTGTCCCACAGGGAGACTGTCTTACTCTACCTTGAAGCCTCTGCACCACAGTCCTCTCTGGGGTTAATTTGGAATGTGACGTGGATTGCTCCAATGATTCCCTGGGGGCACGAGGCAGGCGAGAGCCCATTTTTTGGTTTTGTTGGTTCAGACTTGTCTTTACTCTTTCTATGACCCCCTGGAATGGCAGGAGCTGTGGCCTGAACACCTGCTCCTGGGCCACCATCAGCTCAATAGAATGTGACCCACTTGTTGAGTTCTGTCAATGCTTAGTGGGTGTGGGAAGGTGACAGGAGGGTTGTGACCCCTCTGAACAGAGGCGCAAACCCAGTCCCAGGGAGAGGGAGTGGCGGGTCCCTGTTACCTAGGGTGCGGTGGGAGACACCAGCAGGAGAAACGGCTCCTCTCTCCCTGCTCAGGCCCTTTCTGTCCCTAAGTGAATGACTTGTTTTGACCTTCCAGGGTCCTCCAGTGGGTAGGGCTGGTCTGGGCAGGCCCAGGGCTGCAGCCCCCTTGGCCGGGGCTCTGGAAGGTTTGCTGACTCCTCCATTGCCCCAGAAGGAGGCACAGTGGGGAGCCTGGCCTGCTAAGAAGCTGTGTCTGGCCTCTCTCCTCCCCTCTGTTTGCTGAGGGAGATAAAGTGTTCCTTACTCCATGAAGTCTGAAAATCAATAAGGCCAAAGAGCCAGCTAGATAATCATCGCCATGGAAATCACCACAGTGCCTCGTTCCCTCTTCCCCTCCCTCCTCCTTCAGCAGCTGGGGAGGCCCCTGCTTGCTGAGCCGACACCCTGGCTTGGCATAGGCCAGCACAGGGTCCTCTCAGCCACCTTGAGGCTGGACAGGTGAGGTTGACCAATGACCATCACCTGGGAGGAGAGGGCAGGTAACGGCCCCTAAATTCCACAGCCGTGGTAGGGGCCAGCTGGCCTCAGCTCCCTGCCTTGGCCCCTGTGCCCTGCACACCACTGGGCTTCCCTGCCTCCTCCCCACTGTTTGCAGACCCAGCCCCCTACTCCTCACCCAATCAGAGTGGCTCACAGGGCCAAGGGAAGAGCCAAGGTGGTGGGCTACAGTGCCTGCTGTTACCAGACCCGTCCTGTGGGCCAGGGGGCCAGTCAGTCGCTCAGTCCCAGCACACAATGCCAAGCGGGCAGAGGCCTGTGCCGTACTGGGTGCCAGGGGTGGGAATTCCCACACAGACCCAGGAGGGTTCAGTCTGGTGAAGAGACAGAACCCACCACACAGAAAAGCCATGTGCCCACTGCGTGGCCTCTCTGAGCCTCAGTTCATCACGGGTCCTGTAAAGGGCCTTGTGTGGGCCATGCCCATCCACGTGTCTGGCTCCATCTACTTGCCTTCTGTCAGGTGAAGGGCCATCTGGTGGCAGGGCCTGTTGGGAGGACAGACTTTGGAGGAGGCCTGGAAGGAGTTTGGGGCGTTCAGGGAGGGAATTCCTTGGGCACCAGAGCAGGAAAGGGATTTGTGGGTTCTGGGTGGCCATTTCCTTTGGTCCATAGCCTCCTTGCCCTGTGGGAGGAGCAGGGGCCCAGTCACCCAGGCCTAAGGGAGGTGCTACTCCAGTCTGACAGAGGCATTTCCATTGGGCAAATTGGCAATCAGGAGCAGCTCAGTCAGCAGCTACAGTTGTGTTTTCTAAGGCTTTGCATCCGGACCTTGGTACCTGCCCATGGTCAGCCATAGCAGGTGACCTGGTCTACTCCTGTCCAAGGCTCCTTCCATCCCCCATTCCCTCGAGAGTTTGGCTCCGTCTCCTCTCTCTTGACTTCCTGTGACTCTGCAGGGGTGTGTGCTTGCTGAGGCTCTTGGATCTCATTTTAATTGGCCTGACATTTTGCTAAACAAACAAATCAAAACTCAAACCAAACAAAGAGCCCTCATGGGTTTAATTGGCCGTGGGCTTTGTCTGTGGCCCAATCACTGGAGCCTTCACAAGGGTGAAGGGACTCTGGGGGTAGTAACGAGACCTGTCTAATAAGGTAACCTGCTGGACAGCGGAGCCGGCGGGTCCCGGGAGGCACTGCCATGAGGAGGTGGCATCAAAACAGCAGCCCCCTTCTACCCTAGTCGAAGCCGCTCTGCTTTGTACCTGCCTCTCGATGAAGAATTCTCTTTGAAGATGCTTTATTTTTTTCCCCTCATGTGTCACTTGGAGGAGGAATTGCCTCCTCCTCCTTTTGGTCATTATCTCTCTTTTAAAATATATATATATATTTAAAAGGAGATAATAGGCAGCTCTGTGGATGTGGTATTTTCTTTTGTTAATTACATTTATTTTCAACCAAGTCCTGGGAGGTGGTCTGGTTTCCTGAAAAGACCAGGCATGCTGCTAGAATCAGAGCTTGTCTGAGCTGGAAGGGGCCTTGGGTCAGCTGGGGACTGGATTCTAGTTCAGGCCTCTTATTGTACAGATGAGGAAACCGAGGCCCAGAGAAGGGAAGGGACAGCTCATGAAGGCACAGCTAGAGTCACAGAGCCAGGATCAGCAGCCAGTCCTTGGACTCTCAGTCTGCACTCTTTCTTCCAAACCATCGAGATAAGTTCTGGTCTCAGCTGGGCTACTCTACTCAGTGACCTTGATCCAGTATCTGCAGTTCCCTGAAAAGGCACTATTGCCTACCAGCCTCACAGGCAGAGTGTCAAGTGCTGTGCACAGGGTGATGGGACCCGGCAGCATGCTCAGTGCTTGTGAGATCAGCCCACACCAAGACTCCGGGGTCAGGCGACAGTGGGAGCCAGTTGGGCCTAGTTGGTTGTCAGCAAGGATGTCCGAGGACTTGTGAAACTGCTTTCCCACTCTAACAAACCCTTAGCTCCCTATGATGGTTAATTTTAGGTGTTAACTGGAGTAGACTAAGGAACACCTAGGGTCTGGTAGAGCATCATTTTTAAGTGTCTGTGAAGCTGTTTGGCATGTGAGTTGGTGGACTGAGTGGGAAGATCTGCCCTCCTTGTGGGCTCCATCTAATCAGCAGAGGACCCAGATAAAAAAAAAAAGGGCAGAGGGAAGCAACTTCCTCTCTCTGTGGGGGCCGGAACGCTCCTCTTTGCCTGCCCTTGGACATCAGGTCTCCGGCTCTCTGGCCATTAGACTCCAGGACTTGTCCCAGTGGTTTTCTGGTTCTTTGGCCTTTCGCCTTGGACTGAGTATACCATTGGCTTCACTGGTTCTGAGACCTTCCTCTCGAACTGAGTCGTGCTGCTAGCATCCCAGGGTCTCCAGTTTTCAGACAACTAGTGGGACTTCTCAGCTTCCATAATTGTATAAACCAATTCCTCTAATAAATCCCCTCTCATCTATCTATCTGTCTGTCTGTCTATCTATCTATCCATCCATCTAATCCATCCATCCCTCCCTCGCTCCCTCCATCCTGTTTATTTACCTACATCCTGTTAGTTCTGTTCTTTTGGAGAACCCTGCCTAATTTAGGCCCTGAGGTGGGTTCTGTGTGGGGATAATTCTCCAAGAACCAGCTTTGGAATCTCAACCTCCACCAGATCTTTGGGTTTCTGAAACTCTGGTTTGTAGCCTGGTCTCAAAGTTTGCTCAACACAGGAAGAACCTGTATAGCTCCCAAAGCCCATAGCATCTCACATTCCATTCCCCCTGTCCATCCTCCCCTTCACTCTCTGCCAGACACCCTGAGCTCTTACGTTACCATATGACATTCATGGGCCTTCCTGCCCCATGACCGGACTTGTGCTATTTGCTCCTTCCTGGAATGGCATGACCTTCACCTCTCTTGGCTCTTCTCAGAACCCTTCTTGTCCCTCAAGCCCTGCTGTGAAGCTTTTCTTGACACCCTTTATTCACCCCCAAAGGTGAATTCATGATTTCATCCCTGATTATTATTTTTCTTCTTCTACTGGGTATCAAACCCAGGGACTTGTGCATGGTGGCAAGTGTTCTAGCACTGAGCTACGCCTCCAGCCCTGATTCTTTTTGAGTCTGCTCACTGGTAGCTTTTTAAGGCACTTATCACTTGTGTATTATAGTTGTTTTGGGGTATATGTCTATTTCCCCTCCATAATTCTAAATTCCCTGAGAAGAGCAACCCTGAATTACTCTAAACTAGGTTTCCAGCACCTAATCCAAATGATCACTAACAATTATTCAATGTGTATTTTGTGCAAAGTACTAATTGCTGTAAGTACATGGTCTTATTTATTTATTTGTGTTTTGTTATGCTGGGGATCAAACCCAGGGCCTCACACATGCTAGGTAAGTGCTCTACCACTGAGTCAAGCCCCCAGTCCCTCATTTAAAACTTACCAATGAGTAAAAAGCACAGATGTTCCTCGACTTACCATGGGTTTACATCCTGATAAACCCATCACAAGTTGAAAACATCTGAAGTTGAAAATGCATTGACTACCCCTAACCTAGTGTGTCTGGCAGAGAGTAAAGAGGAAGACGGGCAGGGAGGACGAAGTGAGGTGCCGTGGGCCCTGGGAGCCCGCCTGCTGAGCTCCCCAGCCTTCTGAAAGTTCAGAGAGCTGTGAGGCCTGGTGAGGTGGAGCTGTATTGGGTCAAATCTTCCCTGAGTGCTGGAGGCAAGCCTTCAGATTGGCTCTGCAAATGGCTGGCTCCAGGTACCATGTAGAATTGTTCAGGCTGCACAGGGTCCTCAAGGGCAGCCTGGACAGGTCACTGGGGAGAGGGTGTGCGAAAGGGCACAGTTGGAAGGAGGCTGTGCAGGAGGGCCTGGGAGGGAGCCAGGAGCCTGGTGCAGAGACTGAGAGGAAGTGCCGAGAGATGCCACCACAGCAGCAGGTGGGCCTGACAGGCAGGGAAATGTGACCCGGACCTGCTTGTGAGAGAGCAGACTTGAGAGGGGAAGCACCTGGGTCTTGCTGGGGAGAGAAGCAAAGGAAATGGCTAGACAGCTGAAATTAGGACAGCGGGAGGAAGGCAGGAGGGAAATGGTCCAGATTCTGCCCTGACTGATTGGTGCTGCAGGGAACGCCTGCATTCCCTGAAGGGCAGAGGGTGACACCAGTGTGTGTGTGTGTGTGTGTGTGTGTGTGTGTGTGTGTGTGTGTGTGTGTTGTGATGTGCCACCAGGAGGCCCTGGATTTATAATATTTGTGCTCTCCAAATACTTCAGTGTATCCCTGCTGCTGCCTAGTTTGGAAGACAGAAGGGATAGGGAAAAATACGCAGCCCCTAGGGGCTTGTCCAGACCCCTAGGTCTTCAGAGACCACCTGACATCAACTGGGTCTCTTCACACACAGCCCACCTGCTGACCCTGTGTCCTCTGTCACCAGAGTCCCCTCATCTCTATAGAAAAATCACATGCCACAGAACAGCAGCCACACTTGCTCAGTGAAAGCCTCTAACTTCAAGAAATATAGCAAAGACAGAAAAAAAAAAAGAAAGAAAGAAAGAAAGAAAAGAATGTGCTGCGAGGAGTTCAGGCTCATCCTGCTGACAGTGGGGAGACAAGGATCAAATACCAAAGATGGCTCCAGAGGTGCCTGCTCTTCCTCTGCTTCTCAGAATTAGCCAAGTTCTCCCCGGCTGAGGGATGTAGATTGATTGCCTGGTTTTATTGAGGACAAAGTGCTTTTTGATAGTGTGAGGGAAGCGGCTCCCCAGGGCGGGGATTCCGGCTCAGCTCGGAGCTCCCTGAGCATCGATCGCCTGGCTGGGCTTCCCTGTCTGTGCTGAGTGGAGTGCGGGCTTTGGCGGGTGATAAAGAAGCCACGATGGTTGGAGGAGGAACTCCGGGGAGGGGCGGGCTGGACCTGGCGCGGCACTGGGCCAGCAGCCTCCCCACGAGGCCCTGGAGGGATGGCCGGGAAGAGTGGCTACTGGTGGCTTGGTCTATGGTGCAGCAGGCACACGGCTGCTTATCACCTGCCACTTGCTCGACACAAGGCAGAACCCCACATTATCATGACCCTGTTTTGTAGATCAGGAAGGCAAGCTGCCACGAGACCAGGTATGCTCATCAAAGTCACACAGTGACCATGTCACAGCCCCCAGATCCGCACATGACTGGGTGAGACGCTACAGCTCAGGTGCTGACCTCTGCCTGCCAAGGTGCACGGCCCCAGACCCAGGGCCAGATGACACTCTCCTCCTGACACGATCCTCCGGGACCCGTTACATAGAACCCTGCGTGTGTAAAGGGATAGGCAGGCCCAGTAGGAATGACTCTGTGACTCTTAACAGGATCCTGGGCTAGCATATAGATGGTGGCTTTCCAACGCCTTTGAGGCCAGCTCTGAGTGTGGGGATTAGAAGCCATAGATACAGCACCAAATGGTGATAAGTTGTACTGCTCCAATGGCTTTTCCAAAGCATCTTCCTCTGTCCATCATAAGCTCCTTTGTTATTTATAACTATTCTGGGAGGTGGGTGGGCTGGGAATGAACCTCTAGTGCCAAGTGAGGAAACTGTAGCACAGAGAGGTGAAGTGACTTGACCAAGGTCACGCAGCTCATTTGGTAGATGTGGAATTGGAGCCCAGTTTTTGGACCACAGGTTTTTCTTCTATGTTGTCTATGTGGTATTTTCCTTTCTAAGCCACAAAGGGTTATACGCACAGAGGTGATATTAAGTAACAGAAATACTTTGGCATGAGTATTCAGTGAACTGCCAACCTACAGATCATAGTAAATGGGATGGCTTATGGTATTTCAGCACAGAAAATCATGAGCTTGCCAGGACTGGGTGGGGTGAGTTGGGGCCATTCAGGCTGAGTGCTTACAAATGTCCTCGGACAGTTCCAAGCCCACCTTGGGGTAAGGACCTTTCCTGTTGTCCCCTTCATAGATGGACCCATGGAAACCAAGGGGGCAGCCAGGGAGAGCACAGAGATAGGCCTCGGCCTGAGACCGGGGTGCAGGGAGGGCGTGGGGGCAGGACTCACTCTTGACGGTGAGGAACATGGACTTGCTGATGTCGGTGCCCACGCCGTTGCTGGCCTGGCAGAGGTAGTAGCCCATGTCCTCTTCCAGGACGTGGCGGATCAGCAGGGAGCTGTTGGGCAGGATCTGAATGCGGCCGGTGAGGGGCACTGGGTGGTACTGCTGGGGGTTCCCACTCCCTGGAAGGAGGCAGAGGTTAGGAGGGCTGGGGTCTTTGCTGGGGAGTGAGCTGGGTTGGGCGGGGTGCCTTAAGAATGACCCTGACACCTTTCTCTTGCTGATCTAAGGCCACATGGTAGCAAAGCTGCACCATCCCCAAGTGCTAGAGCCACACAGCTCCTGCTGGGCAACGGGAAAGACCCTCAGAGAGCTCTGGTCCTGCCCCAGCTCTGCGGCAGGGAGACGAGGTGGGGACATGGCCTCAGCCGATGCCCACCTTGCCACTGAGCTTTCTTGGGGTGCATTCCTGGGAGAGGAAGACAAAGTAACCTTTGGGCAACTTGGCAATAGGCAAAGACAGGACTGAGTCCTCAAATGGCAATTCCTGGTCATGGCAGTCAGACCTGGGAAAAAAAGGCCAGCTGTCCTTCTACAGGGGCTTTGGGGTACCTCCCCTGCCTCTCGGGGTCAGCATGGACATAGCCTAGGATGTGGGCCTTACTCAGATACTGAATGTGTTCTTGGGCTCTAAGAAGTTGAGCTCTAAGAAGGACCCAAATCCCGAATAGATAGAGTGGTGAAAAGCTAGGCATAGAGGCTCTGGGACCCTGGGGTGGACAGGGCAGGGTATACACTGAGTTTTAGGGCTAGAGCACGGAGAAGAAGGGACAAGTCTGTAGGGACTAGAGGAAATGTGGAGTCAAGTCAGCATGATGCTGTCCCTGTCTACAGACCCATGGGGGTGGCTGAGGATTTCTAAATCATTTGTAGGCAGGGGTCCCCTAAAGCTCAGAACCCAGAACCCCTTACCCCCACCCCTAGTACTGAGTTACATGTGGAGAACAGGCCCCAGTCCCATCTGAGCACCCTCCCTGGCCCTCCCCGCCCTTGTTGGAGATGCTGGCTGCTCAGGGCCTCACCCTTGGCATGCTTCCACATGACCTTGGGTGGTGGGTAGCCATCCACCGAGCAGTTGAGCACGCCAGCTTTGCCGTAGATGCCATCCTGGTTGTTGGGCTGCACCACAAATCGAGGGGGCACTGCCAAAAGAGAGGAAGTAGGGAGAGAAAGGTCATTTCAGCCCCTGAGAGGTCGCTTAGGGCTTGGGCACCTGCATTCAATGTCAGCCCTTTCTGGACCATCATAAAGTTGGGGGCTGGCAGCTTCTGAAACCCTAGAGGCTGAAGGCTTTTATTGAGTACTGGAACTGGAGCTGGGAGTCCTGAGTTCCAATCCTGCCTTAACCAATGACTAATTGAGCAAATATCTCCTCCACTGGTTTCCTGTCCTGGAAAATAAGAGGCTTGGGCCTCTCCATCTTTAATGGCCCTGCTACAGCCTGTGGTTCAGACTGGCACTCTAGAGAGAGGTCCTGACGCTCCTCCAGGCTGGCCTGACCCCACTTACCACGCACGATGAGCTGGCGCTCCCTGCTCACGGTGGCCGCCGCGTTGCTGGCGATGCACGTGTAGTTGCCGTTGTGCTTGAGGGAGACGCTGGAGATCTGCAGGGAGCTCATGAACTCCTTGCTCTCGATGGTCACGCCCGAGCCTGAGATGATCACCTGTCCGTCCTTCCTCCAGGTGATGCGGATGGGCATGTCCCCCGAGGACACCACACAGGGGATGTAGAGCAGCTGACCGATGGAGGCCGGTGGGAACTCGAAGGGCTGAATCAGAGGGGGCACTGGGCGGGCAAGGGGACGCTGCCGTCAGGCCTCACCTGCCCCAGCCCAGCCAGCTGCCTCACCTGGGGGCTCTGGGCTGGGACCAGAGCTCCCCCGGCTCTGGCACCTCATTCTCCTGTCCACACAGAGTCTCCCGGGCATGCCTGGGGGCTCTGCCTCTGTGCCTCTCTCCCATATCCTTCTCCAGCCTGGACCCATAGTCTCTGTCGAGGCTGCAGCCCTCCTGCATTAACTCTGACCTTCAGGTTTGCCCTTGGATTTGACCCATGGGCTTTCTGACACCCATATGCCTTCTGACCACTGCTCGGCTTGTGCCTATGTTCTCTCCCCAGCCAAGCCTCTGGGGGCCTGGAATGGATAGACACGAGGTGCCCAGGTTCAGTGAGGAAGGCCGGTGCAGACCCTTCCCCATGTACCTCCCAAGGCTGCTCATTTAGAGCCAGGGTGCTATACTCTGGCCTCCTCCCAGAGGTCTCCTCACCCACCCCACTCCACAGTCATCAGGTGTCAGGACAGGTGAGCACAAGCTCATGCCACTGGTCGTTCAGTTGTTTTATACACATTATCTCACCAAATCCTGTTACCAATAATGTGAGGTGAGCTTACTTGTTCCCATTTTACAGATGAGAACACGGAGACTTGGAGCAGAGAAGTAATTGCCCTAGGTTTCCCTGCTCACAGTGGGATTTGAAACCTGATCTGTCTGCTGATCCCAACCTCTCTCCACTGTCCTGCTTGGCTGCTTCTCTGAGAAATGCCCAGACACACCACACCAGAGACCCTTTTGTCTCCTAAAGGAGCTTCCTGGGTGGCTGGAAAAGCATAGAGGGAGCCCTGTTGACCTTGAGACATCCACCGGGTTGGACTCCGAGCAAAGGCCCATACAGCTGCCTCCCTCTGTCACTGCCCGGTCTCAGCCCCTGGGGGCCCTGTCTGGAGCTGGAGTCGCTGTGAGATGGATCCTCCTTTCTCAGCTCTGGCTAGGGCTAGAGCATCAGCCATTATCTTTATGATAACTCAATTAGGCTGCAGTGGCTTCCCCAGCAAGTGGGGGGAGAAGAGAGTGAGGGAGACAGACAATTAGCTTAACAAGGATGAGCACCCAGTAGATGAGGCCTCCTTTCTGCAGTCAAATAATTAAATTACAAGGCAGTCCACAGTCCTCTGGCCTTCTCCCAGACTCCAGCCCACGGCTCCTCAGAAGCCTGCTACCCTCCACCCTGGGCCTGCCCAGAGCGGCCACCATGAGGAGGAGCCCGCGGGGAAGGATGGATGCCGGAGGAGGCCCTCCTTGTATGCACTTCTAGGGCTCCATAGGGAGCTGCCCCTGGGGAATGGCCGGGTGTGGACGTAGAAAGTCTCTTGTCAGCTCACTGGACCCCGGGAGAGGTCTTGACCAAGAGCTCCAGGTCTGGAGGAAGTGCCATTTAGGAGGGATGCTTCCTCCATGACCCCCAGCAGGGGCCGCCCGGGCCTTTCCAATGCCCTCTCCCACCTTGCCCTTCCAGCCAGGGGGCTCCACCAGCACACCGCAGCCTCCCACAGCTCTGTGGCTCAGCCCTGCCTGGGGAGCACAGGGGCATCTGTCCTGTCTCCCGCCCTGTGTGCTTCCTGCCCATTTTATTCCACATAGACCTGGGCCCAGAGCAGGTCCTAAGCCCCTGCCAGGTTTCCTGGGGTGTTGGTCGCTGTCCAGATCAGCTCATCCCTGTCGCTGGAGGCTTCTTTTCTCAGGCGTAGGGCATTGCCCCCAGTACTCTGGGAGGTTTCTGGGCCGTGGACATCTCTAGGTAGATTTCTTTTCTTTCTTTTTTTTTTTTTTTTTAATATTTATTTATTGGCTTTTAGTTGTACACAGTGTGTTTTATTTTTATGTGGTGCTGAGGATCGAACCCGTGCTGTGCACGTGCTAGGCGAGCGCTCTACCGCTGAGCCACAACCCCAGCCCTCTAGGTAGATTTCTTTTGAACTCAGGGTTCTAGTAATGACTCAGTGACCACCGCAGACTTCCCAGAGACTCCTCCTGGGCTCTTGTGGATCTCCTTGTGTGTGTGCCTGTAGGTGTATGGAGGTTAGATCTAGGCGTCTAGGCATCTTTGGGCTTTTGGCAGAATTGCTGTAGATCCAGCACTCACCTTGACTACGGCATGTGTCACAGGGCAGTGGGTGTGATTACCTCCACTTCCGTGGGGCTCTGGGTGCTAGGACTCAAACAACTAGGAATATTTACATGGAAAATAGTAGGTACTCATTATGTGCTTGTTGGGTAAGTAAATGAATGGACACATGTCTAGATACCATTTCCTGAGTGACCTCAGTGGTGGGCTTGGGTGGTGGGTGGGGATGGGGTGGGGCTCATCGTCAGGCCTGCCTCTGCATTGGCATTCTGGAACGTGGAACAGCTCCCTGGTCCTCCCTAGGCCCAGGCCTAGGAAGGTGAGCACCCCCTGGGGACACAGATGGCCAATCAGAGCACAGATGTCCAGGGGCAGACTACAGCCTCCTGGAGCACGTGGCGTTTGAACTGTGACCTCAGTGGTGGGCTTGGGTGGTGGGTGAGGATGGGGTGGGGCTCATCGTCAGGCCTGCCTCTGCATTGGCATTCTGGAACGTGGAACAGCTCCCTGGTCCTTCCTAGGTCCAGGCCTTTGCTATCACAGTGCCAAGCCAGCTCCTGAGATTGAGAAGCCCATGGACACTTGTCAGCAGTGACAAGGGGCCAGGGGGTGGGACGTGTGGCAAGGCAAGGTGGCCAGGGAGGAGGCTGAAGGACTGTCAAGTCTGTAGGGCCACGCTCCTGGGCCCGATGACCAGGGCCCTACATTTCCATCATGGACAGGATGACCACAGAGTGAAATCAGGCAGGGAGATTTAGTCCAGGCAAGGGGAAGACTGTCTCTCTCAGTAGATAATGGAACAAGTTACTAAGGCAGGTTAATTCATTAATTAACTAATTCATCTAATATTTATGAAATGCCTACTCTGTGAAGGCATTGTGCTCCGTGTGGGCTGAGGAAGCAGAAACACCCTCACACTACAGAAAAAGCCTCAGGAGCCGTTCAGTGACTGGAGGAGGATCACCCATGTGTGATCTCAGCCCATGTGTGATCTCAGGGTGAGCACCCCCTGGGGACACAGATGGCCAATCAGAGCACAGATGTCCAGGGGCAGACTACAGCCTCCTGGAGCACGTGGCATTTGAACTGAGAGTTAAGGGACATACATGCTTGTAAAAAATGTGAGGGGGTGAGGGGAGAGGGAGGAGGCTGAGCCAAGGGGCAGAGGCCAACTGGGCCAACAGAGGTACAGTTGCAGGAAGGACATGGATGGCCACTGGCAAGGCTACAGAGGAACAGCAGCCAGCACCCATCCTGGGGACTGAGACATGCAGCCAGCTGGCCCAGGGCTCCTCGAGCACCATTGTCCTATGGGAGGCAGATGACCAGAGGTCCAGGGCAGGCCCCTCACTCACTGTCATGGCAGAGCCTGCACATGCAGGCTGATGGGTGGGTGTGATACTGTGGCTGACACATCCCTCCATGGCTCTAGGGTAGCATTCTGACACCCCTTAAGTCCAGGAACCTGGGATAGCCTGGAGGGATGAGAAAGCCTGGGGTTCCTGGCTGCTCCTGCACAGTTGGCTAAACTGATGGGCAGGGTGTGGAGACTCTTCAGTGTGTGCACACGGCCCCCTGCCCAGGGGCAGGGTTGCTTTCAGACCCGTGTCTCAGCTGTGTCTTCCCCATTGCTCAGGTGACAGACAGGAGCTCATTGAAGGGTTTGTCCATTTCCACCTCAGGGGACTCAGTGCTTCAGGGGTTGAGGTCTCTGACCACCTCCACCTGGGCATGACTAGGGGCCTCTTCAGAGCTGAATGCAGCCCCCAGGCCTCCTGCCCAAGTCACGGCATCTTGCCAGCACCTGGCCTGGATGTAGGGTGTGCCACACGACCCAGGAATTTCTCCCAGGGAGGCCTGCTTTGGCCAGTCACCGGTAGCAAAGTGCTGCAATGGCAGAGATGAGTGGGCACGGTGAGCGAGAAGATACAGTGGTGCTGGCAGTCCATGTGGTGTCTGGCCACCATAAAGCCTTTATAGCCACTTGTTTGTGAGTGTCACGCAGTGCTGACCACCAGCCCAACCTATAAATACTTTATGGGGTCTCTCATCATCTGTCTTCGAGACTGAGCCTTTTATTTACTGCACCTGCTAGCAGAGTATGCACGGCTGGAAGTCAGGGCCTCTCTCCCCATGCAGCATGGAGATGGGAAAGAGCCAAACATGGGGCCAGGGCGCCTGGGTTCCAGACTCAGCTACCCACTCAAGTTACCGTGCACGAGTGGCCTTCTCACCACTACCCTCCCTGTGCCTCTGAGTCTCAGTTTCCTCATCTGCAAAATGGACCATACAATCTCTGCAGTCTGACACTGACCTTCCAGTTCTGATAAATCTTATATTTTAGGAATAATCATAACTTACTTCAGTTTTTACCACAACCCTATCCTCTCAGGAAGATCTTCCATGACTACCGTTTTTAACATTGCAAGTTCCTCCGCCTTCTCTGGGCACTCTCATCCCTGACCAGTAGTTGATACCACATATCTTGTATGTATTTGATTCACTATCCCTTTCTCCACTAAATTGCAAGCTCCCTGAGGGCAGGGAATTTCATCTATCTTCAGAATAACTGTATTGGTAGAACCTAAAATAGTGCCTGGAACATAGTGAGTGCACAGCCAATGTCACTGAATGTGTCATCATGTTCATCACCACCACCATCTTTGCTAGCCCCATGAGGAGGTTGCTTGCTCCCATATTCCTGGCTCTCTTGGCTGAGGAAACAGGGTTGCTGGCAGCAGCTTCCTTGGTTCCCCTTTGCCCCCAGGTGCAAGTAGGCAATCTCCTCCTGTGGAGCCTGTCACACCCCCCTTGCCTGTGTTTTCCAGTAGGTTTCCTTCCAAACCTCCACCTCCACCAATAGCAGGCAGGCTTTGGCCAGGTGGCTGGTTCCCTAATGCTCTATGATCATAGAACCTCCACCTCATTCATTAGAGTGGAAGAGGGTCCCTGCCAAAGGCTCCAAGGCATATGGAAGGGACTGGATGGAGCCTCAGCAGAAGCTCTTCATTGCATAGGTAGGGGAAGAATGCCTGTGGACAAGGGGTGTGGGTACGTGGGTTGAGGGTGTCTGTCCTCTTTTGCTTGCCCTCCATGGAGACCTGGCACTACCTCCCAGGCCTGGTTCTGCTGAGCATGAGCAGAAAGTGCCTCGTGCCCTCCTTTTCGCTCCCAAATCCCTGGAAGGCTGAGATGTAGGGATGGAGATATTTCCTCCCTGAGCCAATGCCAAGGGGCCCCAGATGCAGCCCCACCTTCCTGGTTAATTAAACATTCAGCCTGTGTCCAGGGATGCTTTTATGCCACATTATTTTTCAGCTACAGGGGGCCCTAAAGTCACCAAGTCCAGGCTGGATCTGTGTGCCCTCTTTTTAGCATCCTGCCAGGGAGCTCTCCAGAAGCCCAGAGACAGGCCTGCCTCCCCTGCCAGTCAATGTGGCATGTGTGCCAAGCCCAGGCAGTCCTTGAAGCAGCCCCTACCCTCTTCCCTGCTCCTCCACCTTACTGGGCCACGGCAGGCTCACTGGGGCAATATTTCAAATGGACCCACCTGCAGCCACCTTTTGTGGCATAGAAAGTGGCTGGGGACAGGAGGGCATCAACAAAGAAACATTTATGTAACTGCTCACATGTGTGTATTATGCGTTCAAGTGTGGATAGGCTTGTGTGTTATTACTCCAATGCATGAACATGCATGTAATGTGTTCCAGTGTGTACATGCCTATGCACTCACACACGGGTCTCTGCACATGCATGTGCTTGCGTGTCAGGGGTGTTTGGCTCTTCTCAGCTCATTGTTTGAAAAATTCATTAGAAGATGAGCAGTCCCAGGGGGAACGGAGTCAGCAGTTGTTTTTCCAGCTCATGGGGTAGGCTGGGTTTTTGTCCCACCCTGCCCTCCAGTCTTTGGCCCCACAGAGAAGGGGAGCTGAGGTGGAGGGGACTTTGATTTTATCTCAAGCTTTTAGTGCCCCGTCCCACCCTGCTTTGCCCTCCTCTGCTCTCTGGCTCCCTCTCTGATCCTCTGGCGCTGTGTGTTTTCCAGCCGGCAGACACAGTGGGGTTTAGTGTGCTGCCCCTGGGCCCATCCCTTCCTCCCCTAAGTCAGGGCCCCTTGCCATGCCCAGGGGCGCCTTCTCCACTCCCCACCTTTGGTAGCTCTTGGAAGAGCACAGCCGCTAATCAAGCATCGTGATCATAATCAGCTTTGATGGGTTCTTCTGCAAAAGTGCATTCTAATGAGGTGGGGAGAGGGAATGAGCAAGAGGGTGGGGATGGGGGGGCCTGAGCTTTGGAGTGGTGGGGGCAAGGGGTCCCAGAGCCCCTCACATGAAAGAGGCTTCTTGGTCTAGAGAGAACAGGTGACCTCACGCCCTCTAAGGCTGCATTTCAGACCCTGATGGTGGGGAAGGGGGAGGGTGTGTATGTGAGCCTATATGTAGTACACACACACATACACACACACACACCCGCCTCCTCCCTAGGCTGGGGAGATGCTGTCGCTCTGCACTATCACAACAGGCCCAGCGAGTCACTGAGACGGAATGCATCAGATTCAATTCATTAGGACTGATCGTTCTCTGAATGGGCTTGAATAATTGATGAGCAGAAGCAGCTTTCAGGATGTTTCGAGTACTCGGAGGCTCGCTGGGGCCCTGTTATTATTATTTTTTTTATGCCAACAAACCCGGCCAAATGCTTGCTGGTGCGGTTGGGCGCAGGAGTGCAGCAAAGGTTAGATGTTTTAATATGTGCTGTTTACACTGTCGCTCGCGCTCCACTGCCTGTAACAGAAATGGATACAGCAGCAGGGTATCATGGTCCCCCTCCACTACCAGGCTTAGCCTCCTAGGATGCCAGGGGAAGGATGTGGCCTGGTGGTGGCGAGGTTCTCACTGGCAAGCAAGGCCCCTGGGCTGGGCAGAGAATTAGGCAGAGAAGGGGTCCCCGGTGTGCCTCCACCTGCCTTCCGTGCCACGGTGGGGAAGGGGGAGGTGGAGCTGTCAGGGTGTCCTCTCCCGTCCCCAGGCCTGAGATGGCCATAGACTAACCCTAGCTCACGGGGTTTGAAGCAAGGCTTCCCATAATTCACTCCAACCCAGACGAATGTCTCAGTCACAGTTCAACAAACACACACCGTCTGGCACTGTGACAGGTGGTGGGTACATGAGGTGCTCGTGACGGCCCTGAGCGCTGATCAGGACGAGCCCGATGACAAGGAGCACAGGGAGAAGCTGACCTGCCTTTTCTCTGCTCCTGCTCAGTTTCCCCAGCTGTCCTGCAGGCCCTGCACCTGATGGCCCATGGTCATCACATGCTTGAAGGGTCAAACCAAGTGCAGCATCTGTCCCGAACCCCCCCCCCCCCACTTCCTTCTTCCTGTCCACAAGGCCTCTGTGTAATCTTGCTTCCCTAGGAGCACACAAGACACCAGGTCTGACACCTTCCCTGTGTTGGGCCCCTTTGCAGGCCTAGATCTCTTGGAGTCTTTCTAGCTTCTACTGCCTGCTTCCCTGGGATGGCAGAAATGCCAGAGGAGGGAAGTCCCCAGGTGACCAGGGCTCTCTCAGGTCTCAAGGTCTCTTCTCTCTTCCTTCTCCCTCCTCGGTGGTTCTGGAATCTATTTCTATATTCCTTAGGTGGAAAAGGGACAAAATTCCTCTGGGCCTGTCCTTTCATCAGCCCTGGGTCACTCCCTGACCTCTCCTTAGGCGCGGCGGGATCCACTTTCCCATTGTTCCCAGAGCAACAACGAAGGCTCCTTTCACACACTGTCCAGACAAGCCATCGGTACCAAAGAAGTGGCTTTGCACAGCTGCATGGCCCCAGAGCCATGGGGACACAAGCCATTGGTCCATGTATCCGCTTATTTGCTCATTCATGGTCATTAATTAATTAATTCATTGATCTATAGACTTACTGAGTGGCCACCATGTACCAGGCAGAAACACAGACCTCACCCAGGTGAGCACAGAGGCCTGGGGGGGGGGGACTGCTACCTTCCAGGCATTAGGTGGCACTGGCAGATAGCAGGTCCTTCCCCATTCTCCTAGCGGCAGCCTTGGACAACGACTCTGTGCCCTGGGAGCGAGCCAGGGCAGCCAGTGCTCCTTTCACCCTGGTCTCCTGTTGCTGACCACTGGTGTGTCCCTCCTGAGTTCCTGGTGGCCCCATCCTAACATCAGGGGCCTGACCCAACCTGCCATCTGTGTCCCTGGTGAACTGCCTCCTCTCTGTAACAGCCCCGGTGCCCCTGGGGTCAGTGCAGCCAACAGAGGCACCTGGAGGTCAAGTTCCTCACATCCTTCTTGTGTCCACCCGTGACCTTCCTCCCTTTCTCCCATACACCAGGCTGGTCTTTCTCCCTTGTCCTTCTACTCACTCAGGCTTGCCTGCAGCCACCTGAGCCATAGCTTGGAAATGGCTGGGGCATCCTGGGCGGCTCGGGGGGAGGGCGGGCAGGGGCTCTGGCTGGAGGGGAGGCCTACCTTTGACGGCCACGTGGACACTTTGGCTGATGGACAGCTGGGGCTGGATGAGGACGCTGCACAGGTACTCCCCTTCATCCATGCCCTTCTGCACGTCAGTCAGCTTGAGGGTCCCATTCTCAAATACCACCTGGCGGTGGTTGTCCGGAAGCAGCAGGGCGTCCTTGTACCACTTGATGGAGTAGTAGGGGTAACCGATGACCCTACAGTTGATGAGGGTGTCCCGCCCGGCAACTGCTGTGATGTTCCTCATTGCCCGGATACTGGGGGGTCCTGAGGCGTGGGAGGGAGGAGGCGGAGAGGAGGGGCGAGCGGTGCCGTCAGCCAGGGACAGCCAGGCACCACCCAGTGGTACTCTTCTCAGTTGCTTGGCTCCTGAGACTTCTGGGGGTGGAAATTTGGTGGGAGCAGAGGGAACCCTTTTTCAAGACTAAAGGCAAAGGCTTGGGTTGGGGTCACCCGTTATCTCCAGGACGCACTGTTTCTAGAGTCAAATAGTTGCAAACAAACATGTGCCATACATGGCTGCAAGAAAAGTCCACTACCCAAACAGGACAGGGTGCATGGCTGAAACTACAGCCTCTCCAGGAAGCAGCTGGGATTTGGAGGGGCAAGTCTTCATTCATGAGAGGTCAGGAGTGGGGTTAGAGTGGAAGGTGGGCATTGTGTTATTTCCACTTTACTTGCTCATACTGTTCTCGTACCCCAAAGGAACTTTCATGTGCTAACTATCTGTAGGATGACAAGAGGGTCTCCACTGGATGAACTGGTGATTTTCTTTCATCAGGTAAATGTGTATTATGAGCCCCTGAGGAGGGGTGATAAATGGGGGCTCTGTCACACTGGCTGGGGGACAGGGTGTCTTTAGTTGGGTCAGCTGGGCCTGTGGCAATATGGGGGTGGCAAAGGGGGCTCAGAGACCCTCATGCGGGGCAGTGCTAGAGAGAGCCAAGGAACTCTCCGGGTTTCAAGTCCCCATGCAGAAAATGAGGAGCAGGACTGGGGAATCTCCCAGGGCCCTGTAGATCTGTCCCCTTTCCAATTCAGAGAGGAGGGCAGCAGGGTGACCGAATGGGAGGCCTACATTACTCAGGAGGAAATTGGTCCAGGCAAATTTGGCATGGACCTGTATTTCTGTGACCCTTCCCTGCCTCCAGGACAACCACTAGCACCCCTGGATCAGTGCCCCTTCCCTTCTCCTGCCCGGTCCTCCTCTGTCCTTGGTTTGGGGGTCACTGATAGGGTCAAATAAGGACCAGTTAGACCCAAAGAGCTGCAAAGAGCGTCAGAGGAGACTGTTCTCACCATGGTGACTTGGAGAACTGAGATGGGGGATGATTACCTGTAGGACCCCTACCCGCACTCATGGGGAGGCCGCCTGCCTCTGGACACCCCCACCTAGCCCCAGCCCCCTACTTTGTGTGTGTGTGTGTGTGTGTGTGTGTGTGTATGTATGCATGATACTGGGGACTGAACCCAGGGCCTCACACATGCCAGGCCAGCGCTCTCCCACTGAGCTACGCCTCCAGCACATTTTATTTTATTTTGAGATAGGGTTTTGCTAAATTGTCCAGATTGACCTTGAATTTGCTATCCTCCTATAATCCCTGCCTCTCAAGTAGCTGGGATTATGGATGTGTGACAACATGCCCAGTTTGCCTTATTCTCTTGATGACTTGGACTTTGCAGGAGAAGATGACACCTGGCTCCTGGCTGCTTGCCCCTCCTGGAGCTCTGGGGGACTGGCTTAGTGGGGGTGGTTGGGGGCACAGCTGAAGCATATTAAGGTCAGGCCTGGCCCCTCTGCCCCTGCCCTGTCTCTGTCCTTCCAAGGCCCTGGTGGGGCTGGCAGATGGTAGCTGGTGCATAGCTTACTGGGGCCCAGAGCGATTTGATGGGGGGATCAGGGTGGGGAGGGTGGGCAGGCTGGATTGTGGGGGAGGAGGAGAAGGAGAAGGAGGAGGAGGAGGGGATGAGAATGGGTGAACTATACCAGACACACACTCACACATAAGAATGGATGGTGGGGCTGTGGAGGGCAGGGCGACAGGGATGGGAGAGAGGAGAGAGACCTCTACTAAAATCAAAATGACGATTAATAATAAGTACTAATCACAAGAATAATGGTAACCACAGAGATGGCAAAGGAACTCAAAAGCCTATTCTGATATTTAAATGTAGACAGGCACCTCTTACGTTTATTCGCGCCTGATATTCAGCACTGCCCACCGAGTTCCGAGCCGTGCACCGGTACACGCCCCCGTCGCGAATCTGGGGGCCAGTGACGTTCATGTGGCTGATGGTGGTGCCATCGGACATGGTGTACTGGTTGGTGCGGTGGCTTCCGTCCCGCACGATGGGCTCGTCGTCCAGGGCCCAGGTGACCGTGGGGGGCGGGGCGCCCTTAGCTGCACACATCAGTGAGAACCGCTCCCCGGGGTTGACCACCTTCTCGCTGAAGGACGAGGCGATGCGGGGTGTGCCGTCTGCAGGGAGCGAGGAGCCCCCTTCAGGGTCACTGAGTCACAGAGAAACTTCCCCCAGCTACCCCACCCTGGCAGGGGAGGAGGCAAAGCAGTAGCCATATGACAATAAAGGACTGTCCCGTGCATCAGTTCACTTGCTATGTAAGCACAGCCCTGTGAGGTGCCATTACTACCGTTCGTGGGGTAAGACTCCTGGGTTTGCTCTCCACCACTTGCTAGTGCTGAATCTTTGAGCGTAGTACTTAACCTGTCTGAGTCTTTCCATTTTTTACTGGTGGGAGATGGGGTAACAGTGACGATGATTATCTGCATCTCATTTGACACTGTGTGGAGTACATGAATTAATGCATTGAAGGTGCTTAAATGTCAACTCCTCTCAACTTTTCCTTGTCTGCGTCTTTCTCATTCCTTTATTAATAAAGATGCTGAGGCTCGGAGGCAACTGCGTGTAGAACTATGTGTGGAGCAGGCTGGCCCCGAGGAGTCTGATCCAGGGCTCCTTGCACTTGACTGTGCCAGTGGAGGGGGTGGGGCCGAGGTAGCCCATTTAGCAAAGGGCCTGAAGTTGGAGGCTTAGAATGCAAGTCTCCCAGAGGCGGAGGAAGTGGGGAGTCTGTGGCTAACCAAGTAAGCTTGGGTGAGACAGCAACTTCCACCGCCCCAACTTCCTCCTGTAGGATATGGGAGATGTCATTATTAACCCTGACCATCTTTCCGTACAGGATTGTCATGAAGGATTAGAAGGTATTAAGTACACCGTGCCCCATCAATATGTACAGTTATTATGTGTCAACCAAAAATAAAAAAATGTAATAAAAAATAGGCGTCAAGTACGTTAAAAAGTGAAAAAAGAAAAAAAGTAAGGCGAATGTAACACAGCATTCTTTACATCCCGCTTAAACAAAATGCTGATGTTAATCAAGACTCAGCCAGTCTGCCAGCCCCCATCCCTTTTTCTGGGGGAGACCCTTGCCTAGAACCTGGGGAGAGCCTGGTGCCTGGCAGAGCCTGGGAGTGCCCAGGGAGCCCCCTGGCCGTTGGTCCTCCTCTGCCTCCCTTCCCCGCCTGCCTGGCCGTTCCTCACCTTCTCCACTCAGCTCTTCTGGCCGCCTTATTTTCTTACTTGCCTCCTCTCCACTGGCCACCAATGGCTGTCTGCTAGGATCTCTGTCACTGCACCCAAGGCAAACAAGTGGCCCCTCAGGGGGGAAATGAGCTGGATAGGGTGGTCTGCTCCCCGACGGGGGATTATTCGGATGAGAGGTCCCCTGAGATGAAAGGCCCCCGTTTCCAACTAACCTGCGCTGGGCTTGTTGGGGAGAGAGACCAGGGAAGGGGCAGACAAGAAGAGCAAGGCCAAGGACGGCAAGGTGCCAGGGCTTAGACACAGCGGGTGCTCAGCTCCGTGTTCCCAGGGGTGAGGACCCGTGAGTCACGGCAGTGGGACCTGCAGAGGGACCCGTTCCTCTGGACTTGCTTGAGTTTGGCATCTCTGTCACAGCACTGAAAATCCTTGAAAGGCACAGAACTATTGGGTGTTTTTGTTTATTGTTTGTTTTGGGTTGACATGAAGGAGGATCTGGGGGAACCATTCAACTTGTTGGTAAGGCAGGGCTTCTGCCAGCCCCCACTGCACCTTTGTCATGTGATCAAGAGGCGCCTCCTCTCTGTGGTCACAGCCCAGTGCCAGGGCCCGCAACTTGGCAAATGGAGTGCAAGCTGGATTAGTTTTCACCCACTTTCTTGGCCAGGCAACTTGTGCAGTAAACAACCTAAACAACCATACACAGAGGTGTTGGGTGAGGACCTCCCGGTGGTGGTGGCAGCTTTAAAGGGAGAGAGAAACAGGTGGAAACAGAGACCCCTGTGAAGAGACTTCAGGTTGGGAGAGGATTCAGAAGTCCAGAGGGTCCTGGCACTCTTCTGGCTTCTGCAAGATTGAAAACCTTCAACACTCTAAAGAAGACCCCCCAAGTAATACAGTTCTAGTAATTTTGGAGGGCAAAGGCTATCTAGTAGGGTGGTTAAGAGCTTTGGATTCAAATTCCAGCTCTGTCCCAGAGTGTGGGCAAGTGAAAAAGGCCTCAGTTTCCTCCACTGCAAAATAGGCCCATGGGAGGCTGAAGAAGACAGGGGAGCTGCCTGGAGTGTAGTGGGCACTGGACCAACGCCTGCTGGCAACACAACTGCCCTGGGAGGAGAAAGGGGCCTGGGCAGCCCAGCCTCGTCCTGTCTGCTCTTGCCCCATCCCTCTGCCTGGCACCCAGCTCACCCTCTAGCACGATGATGGCGAAGTCCTGGGCTGTCTGGGCCTTGCGAGTGGCGAAGCACTGGTAGGCCCCCGAATGGCTCTTCTGGGCCGAGGGGATGAGCAGAGTCTCGTTATTGAGCCCGCGGATGGAGATGGCCTCGTCGGGCAGCACCAGCTCGGTGTTGCGGTACCAGCGGATAGTGAACTCCGGGGACCCCGTCAGGGCACAGGAGAGGATGACCGTGCTGCCAATGCCGGTCTTCAGCTTCTTTGGTGTCAGGGTCACATGAAGGGGTTCTGGGCCAGGCCGGGTGGGGGAGACATGAGGGGAAAGGGGGCAGGAGAGAAAGAAAGGAAAGACGGCTTAGAGTGGGTACAGGTCAGGGGACCCCCGCTGTGGCAAGGCCCGGGTTCTCCCTCCACACCCTGGTGTGGACAGGGCCGGGAGTTCACTGCACCAGGCCTTGGCTGATCCATCTGCTAAACGGTGGGGTCAGCCCCAAAACTTAGCACAGCATTCCAGGCCCTCAGGGACCTGGGGAACCTGTCTCCTTCCCTGCCCTCTCCTGTTGCCACCAAGGCCAGACACTCTCTAGAGCATCAACAACCTGCCTGTGGTTCCTGCCCCCGCTACGCTGCTCCTGTCCCTAAGGCCTCACACCTAGGGTGTTCTGCTGAATTCCTGCTCATCCTTCACACTGAGCTCCTGGGCACCCTCCCAGGTTGGGCTACGGCTCCCTCTCCTGGGTCCCTCTGGGGCTGCCCTGAGCACACTGTCTTTCCATCACCTTGTTTCTTGCCCTTTAAATTGCGAGCTGCTTAGGAGCAGGGTGGTCCCTCTCAGTTTTGTCCCTACCTAAACCAGAGCCATGTTTATTGGCTGGCCAGCTGACTGGTTACCAGTTGCAAGAAAGCCTGACCTACATGGACTTGAGGTTCTGTACAGGGCTCAGGCTGTAGGAGCATGGGGACCCTGCGAGATAGCCTGCTGGAGAGAGGAGATGGCAGGCCATGAGGGTCAGGTGCAGACAAAGCAGACCTGACTGCACACGTGGCTCTCCTACCGCTACCCAGAGCCTCTGCCACGGCCAGGACATGTCAGTGCACAATGAGGCAGGTGTCTCTTCCTGTCCCAGCCATCAATTAGTGCTGTCAGGGCTCTGCCAGCCAATTGTTTCTGAGCTGACCCTGCACAGGTTTGGTGGCAGAATAGTGGGGTATGGGAAGCATTGATTTTCTCTCCATGAAACTGGCATAGAGGAGTTGTAGAGAGACTGGAGGATGGAGAAAAGCCATGTCACTTCCCCTGGAACCTGGTTGTCCAGCAAACCCATTGGGAGGTGGGGCAGGGAGCTGAGGAGGATGAGCAAATACTATGCATACTGCAGGGTGGTTGTGCACACATCTGGAGGTGGTTCTTTGCTGCACATCAGTATGAGTGTACCGGGCACGAGCGTGTTGCAGTGATGGGCACCACAGACATGTATACATGTGTATGGGGGAGTGGGCATGTGAGTTTTGGATACTCATATCTGTGTCTGGGTGAGTAAGTATCTGTATGTATGGGGGCAGAAGTTATAAATATCACACTTCCCTACAGTGAGGTTTGCTGATTTTCCAAGGATTTGGAGGGAATGCCCTCCTGACCTGTTTCCTGAGACTGTGTGTGTGTGTGTGTGTGTGTGTGTGTGTGTGTGTGTGTAATAGGAGGATGGAGAAGGAACTGAAGATAATGTTTAATTAAACTTATTTAGACACCGATTAGGGCCAGAAGGGGGTTACCAACCCTGATCCTTCTGTCCGCCCACTTAGCTGTCCAGGGCTGGCTTATATGACTCCCCAGCCCCCAAAGTAGGGCTTATAACATTTTATCATGTGTTCTTCTCCTGGAGCATTTTTTGGGGGGCTCTTTCTGCTCTTCCAGCTTTACTGCAATGTGCTGGGGAAGGGCCTCTTCCCAGCACTGCCGATACACACATCAACCCTCAAGACCCCTGGGCCATGAGACAAGAGCCTGGGTTCCCATCTGGGCTGGGGGAGTTAGACACCAGGCTTGGAAGCCAGGGAGGCTCTGCTGTGGTCCTCTGTCCCACCTGGAGGTCTGCATCCCTGCAGCCCATGCTGATGAGATGGGTGATGGGGTAGGGAGAGAGTGTCCTTGGCCAACCTCATGGCAGAGTGAACCTCCCACAGGATGGGGATGGGGCCATCTCTGGACAGCCTGCTCCTCCTGCCCAGGTGGAATGACCTTCATGATGTCCTTGGATGCAACATTCAGGGACTCAGGCTATATATTGCTGCCCCTGGAAAAGTGGGATTCTCCAAGAGTCCTCAGGGAAGCCTACGGGGAGGGAACTCTGGATGCCAGAGTTGGAAGGAGCTTCCTCATTCAGTAGGTGGGAACCTGAGACCAGGTCACACAAGGAAGGTCTCTTGAACTGTCATCAGGTTTCTTTCCCAGGCATTAGCCCCTCTGCCTCCTTCTCTGCCTGCTTGGGGGCTCACAGCAGGAGGGGCTCCTGCTCTCCACAGGGTGTCCTGGAGCCCTGGGGCTCTATGCTGGGGGGACAGGAAAGGACTAGGACTGATATCTAGCTGGCAGCCCCTGGTGCCGCTGACTTGGTTGCTTATACCCAGTGTCTTGTCTGATGGATCAGTGCCTCTATCAATTATTGTTAAATGTCACCCTAGGATGGGGACATATGTCCTGTCTAATGGATTAACATCAGCATTGCTTCCCTTAGTTCAGACACCGCTGCCTCCCAGCAAGCCAAGAAGCTCTGCCCTTGAGGAGGCTTGTCACCATCACCCTCTTCATCCCATTTGACCCCTGGGGGTAGCAGGATGGCTGGGATCATTATCCCATTTTACAGAGATGGATGCTGAGCTGATGGTCACAATCACGTAATCTGCCCAGAGCCTGTCCCTATCTGATAATGACAGAACAGAAAAGCAGGTCTTCTGCTTCACACCAACTGGTTTTCTAGGACACCAACTGCCCTCCCTGGCCAGCCAGGAATGTCCCCTGGGGCCAGCCAGAAGCAGACGCAGTGCTGGTGGCCACCCTCCCTGTGACACTGTGGTATTCTTTAAGGTCACTGGGGCTGCAGAGAGGGTTTCCTTGACTCACCTACAACCGTGAGGAGGCCTGTGGCCTCTGCTGAACCGAAGGTGTTGGTGACTTCACATATGTAGGTACCGCTGTCCTCGGTCCGCAGGTCACTGATGGTCAGCCCTGTAATGCGTTTGGTCCAGCGGCTATCGGCTGGGAGGGGCCGGCCATCCTTGAGCCAGCGAATGGCAGGGATGGGGTAGCCAGAGGCGGTGCAGGGCAGCTCCACCGTGTGGCCAGCCCACGCTTCCTGGGAGTGGAAGCCATCCAGGATGGTGGGGATGGACTCGGCGGGATCTGGAAGACAGAGAGGGTCAGCAGCCCTGGCCAGCCTGGGTGGGATACAGTGAGGCTGGGGGAGGAAGTTCCCAGACAGGAGCCTGCCGTGTCCACCAGTGCACACCGCGAGCAGTTCCTAGTGTGGCTCCAGACAAGCCTTTCAGGGAGGTTGTGTGCCTCCTGTGCTCTGGCCAGGTGGAGTCCCTGAGGACCATGCTTAGGAACAGGCGTGGGGGAGAGGACAGAATCTGGTGGAGTTCAGGACGAGGATGACGGAGAGGCAGGTGGAACAGAGGTTGGCAGAGCCTGGGGTGCAGAGAGGAGGGCGGGTCTTGTCTGGTGGATCAGTGCCTCTATCTCCTTTCACACAGGAACAGTGACCCCTGGGCCGTGAGGCTCCCGCTGCGTCCAGTTTTCAGTCCTTGGTAAGTCTCTAACTGGGCTCAAACTGGACTCGGGGGGTACCCCTCAAGAAAGGGGAGACAGCTTTCCTGCCCCTGCTCTGCCTCTTCCTGCCTTCACTCTAAGCAGACTCAGTTATGCCTGGGCATTTCTGTTGGCGCCCAGATGATTCCAGAAGGGATCCCTTTGCAGAACTCCACCCCCACCCCAATAAGCCTCCTTTGTGTTGCAATTCCAGACCAAGAGGAATTAGCGCCCATGAGACCCGTGATCCGAACCTCAAGAAGAGCGAGGCCTCTTCGGATGGGACTCAGTGTGTGTGACCCTCCTTACTTCTGAGTGGGTGTCCCTTCTGCTCTCAGTCCAGCCTCACCCTAGTGACCTCCCTGAGGTTTCTGCCCCTGCTTTAGAGCCTCCTCAGGCCCCCTTTACCTATACATATGCCAACTTCTTGTCCTGAATCCCAAGGCCTACTATGATCTGGTTCAGTCTGCTGCCTGGCCTGCTACACGCCTCTCTACCTTTCATCCCTAGGGTCCCACGGTGGCATTCCAGGTCGCCTGGATGCCCAGCTTTTCTCTGCACAGCCAACTCCTAGTCATCTTTACAGTCCAGTTTTCTATGTCCTCTTTTGGATACTCCCCACCCCTGCTGCTCTCCCTGGGCTCCTATAGAGTTTTCTTTCTTTTTTTTTTCATGTTATTTTCAAACAATCCCCACTCCCCTGGCCCCTGTCCTTTTTAAAAGAAAAAGTTAAAAAGTGATTGTTTTTTTGAATATGTGCCAATGGCAAGCTTCAGAAGGCACAGAGGAGCAGACAGTGAAAGGGAGTCTTCTACACCCCTGGCCTCAACGCCTTCCCCGCAACCCCCAGAGGCAGCCACTGTGGTCGCCTCTTTTTTCCAACAGCAGCCCCAGGCCACATCCGTCTTCCAGGAAGATTGTGGCTCCTGAGGCAGTGTTGACCCACAGTCCTTTCTCCGGTGCCTGCATGGAGCAGGGCCCCAGGCTGTTGAACCATCAATGTCTGAGGGAGGATGAAGAGGAATTGGGGGGCACTCAGGAGTGGAGTGGGGTCAGCAATCTGATTTTTCTGGATAAAACTCCACATTGCAGAATTTTATAGACTGGAGGAATAAGACAGCTGCCTAGGGGCCTTGGAGGACATAAAGAGATGAGGCCACCGAGACCGGAGAGTTGAGGAACCAGTTCAGAATCACGGCAGACCCAAGATCAGAAAACAGGTCTCCCCTCACCCTTACTTGGTACATGGGGTCCAACACAGAATAACTTCACATTCTGAACGGTGCTTAGGAGTGAAAGGTGAGCACTGTTAACCCTCCTGGTCCCCCTTCCCAATGGGAAATTTTCTCCCTCCTCAGCTCCTGTCCCTGGAGAGAGGTGGGGCTGGGATTCTCTTTGGGCCCAAGGCTTTCCAGAAGAATGAGGCCTCTCCCGCCTCCCAGTGCTCAAGATGGGGTGCCTGTGTGGGCAGGATCCCAGGCTGGGAGTCAGGAGGCCCATGGGTGAGTTCTGCCTGGGCGGCTGATACACCTGGCGCCTTGTGACCTTGGGTGGGAGCCTTTGACCTCAGAGCTGAGAGTCCTCATCTGCATGGTGGAGGTGACAGCGGTGCTTTCAGATTGCGCAAGGGCTTTTGTAGGGAACCGATGGTGCAAAGTGTGTCAAAGTGCCTCACAGACTGCCCGGAGTTGCAGAAGGGCAGGGCAATTACTATTCGGTCCCACCCTCCCTCCGTGCCAGATTCTGCGGCCTCTTCCCCACCCCCAACCCGGGTGGAATGGTTGGGATAAACAAACCCGGTGCCAGGGAAGAATTACTCAATGTGACACTTAATTGATGCAAAATACACAAATTCCGTGGCACACGGCAGAATTTACAAGCGGAGGGGCCGCCAGGGCGGTGGAGGAAGGGGCGGGGGGGAGGGAATTAATCACCGAGGCTCAGGCGTGAAATTAAATTCTGAGGGAAAGAAACCTCTTTCATTACTCTGAAGCAGAAGTAAAACGCTGCGGCGTGTGCACGGCGACACCCTGGGGGGACCGGGCGCTGGCAGCACCGGAGCAGGGCAAGGGATACGTGGCCTTGCCCTGAGAAATCACGGTGTGCTGAGGCGGGGCGGGGCTGGGGTCCCAGGTGTCTGGGCAGGCGGCCCGGACCTCCTGCTGAGGCCGGGGAGCAGGGAACACAGCCTCTGCATCCCCCTCAGTCCTGTGCGAGCTCAGCCTGGCTCTCAGTCTCTCTGGTCCCTGATTTCCTTCTAGGATGGTAATGCTCATCCCACTGGTTGTCTTGGGGCCTCAGCGAGTTAGTGCACTTGAAGTCCATGGCAGACGAGAAAGTGCCTAGGTGGATGGAACGGCCACCTTCAGGGTGTGTTTTGAAGAGGCTCAAACTATTCTTACAACTGCCTCATCTAAAATGGAAAATACAGAAAAATGGAAGTCCCTCTACTGCCCCCACCACTTTGGGACGGCCACAGCACAGGACCACCAGGACCAGCATGAGGACCGAAGCTCCTGAGTGATTCCTATGTGTCTGCTCCATGCCAGGCGTTTCGCACCCGGCTTTCTGCTTCCTTCTCTCCACCTCCCAGGGCAGGGCATTTCACCACTCCCATTTTACAGATGAGGAAGCCAAGGCTGAGACCTTGCCCATTTTATGTTAGGTTGCATATGTAGCTACTGAGCAGAGAGGCTGAGGTGGAAACTTGGTTCTGATTCATAAATGCCCTTTTAACAATACACCGCATCACGTCCCCCCAACATATACAGAGTGAGCACTGACAGCTGAGTGTAGGGGTGCCTCCTGCCCTGACCATCCCCAGCAAGTGGCCATCAGTTTCAGTCCCACCCTTTCCTCGCCTGGGAGTGGATCGGAGGGGTGGGGAGGGCCCTGTGGCTCCCCTCCACACTGCCTTGCTCTAGTATCAGTTGCATTTTTGCGGAGACAAGCAGCTTGCAGACAGGCTGCCTTGTCACACCACATCACATCACATCAGGGCCCCACGTCACTGCGTCACTGCACGGGGCCCCTCCTCCCTTCCCCTCTGGTCCCTTCCCTTCAGCTCCCCATCTTCCTTTCTCCTCTACCTTCCTTTGTCTTTGTGTGTGTGTGTCCCTTCTGTTCTGCCGTCCTCTGTCATCCTCTCCCCCTGGGCTGCCAGGGCACCTTCCTATCTCTACTCTGCTTCTCCGATCTGGATTTATGTGTGAGTCCTCTAGGGGTATGGGTCTCTCTCTCACTCCCCCCGCCCCTCATCTCCCACAGCTGGTGGTGCATGAGGAGGAGGAGGAGAAGGCTTGGCACATCCTTCAGTTTAACAAATGTTATTTTTTGAGGGACTCTTGATTATTACCCCCAAAGCTAGAGGCCCAACCAGCCGACTAGAGAATGAAGGGACTCCATTGTCATGGAGGAGGATGGAGCAGGCTTGCAGGAGGGGGATTTCTCTCACACGTAGTATGAGAAGCATGCAAATGAGATGCAAAACACCATACAAACAAGTTCCTATAAATTGGAGGTGAACTACTCCGATACAAGTGGTTAGGAATTGGGCTGCAGATCCAAATGTCACACCACAACGAAGGTGCCGTGTAGCACAGCCCCATCTCCTCCCCATACAACAGCATGGGTTCTGTTGGTATTGATTGATGCCATAAATATTTACTTGGCACCTAGTATGTGCTGGGCACAGGACCAGGCACTGAAGACACAGGGTGGATCAGAAAGGCTGGCCATTGCCCTCCTGTTCCTGCTTTCCTAGTCTTGTCTCCAAATGACAAATGAGAGAGACCCTGGAGAGAGACCTTTGTTGATCACAGCTGATCTCACCAAACTGCAGAATGCCAGTGGCAGACAGAATCAGAATGGTCCCTTAGTCTAGCTCCTTTTCCAGAGGCCTCTAGGGGATGTATGACCTTGTGGATCTAACCCCAAAAGCTCACTGTTAGTTCATCCTCTTTCCAAAAAGCTGCTCCAATCTTACCTACTCAAGACAGGGATTTTCAAACTGTGGGTTGCAAACCACTGGGGAGGTTGTGGAATCCATGTAGTGAGTTGCAACCATAATTTAGAAAAACCAAAATAGTCTGGGTGTAGTGGTGCCTGTATTCCCAGCAGCTGGGGAGGCTGAAGCAGGAGGATCATGAGTTCAAAGCCAGCCTCAGCAACTTAGCGAGACCCTAAGCAACTTAAGAAGACTCTGCCTCTAAATAAAATATAAAAAGGGCTGAGGATGTGGCTCAGTGGTTAAGCGCTCCTGGGTTCATTCCCTGGTACTGAAAAAAAAAAAAGAAAAAATAAATAAAAGCAAAACCAAAATAGGATAGAATAGGATAGAAAATGCCAGAGTGCATTGCACAGGTGATGATAAAAACGTGTGCCTGTGGCTGGCTGTCAAAAAAGTGTGGAAACCACTGTTGCAGAAAGGCTTCTTTGAAGGGCACCATATGCCTTCTTTACTCTGCTACTAGCTAGATGTGGCCACCCAACTGGCCCCTTCCAAGGGGACCTGCAGCTGGAGAAATATGAATTCTGGTGGTGCCTCTTCCTGGTTAAATAGCTGGGGCAAGTTGATTGTCTTTTCTTATCCGTAAAAATAGGGAGAACAGCATACATATCTCATAGAGCTGTGGGTGCCTAACAGACAATAAACAAGAGAAGTCCCCGGTGCACTGGGGAAGAATCAGCTCCCATCCCTTCCTCAGAAGCTGCAATCACTCCAGTCTTAGGATCCTTTTTAAAAAAATATGTTGTTTATAAATTAAATTCTGCTTACTTTCAAATGTTGGGAGGTGGCTTCAAACAAGATACATGTTCACTCATTGATGAAACAAACTTTTAAAAAACACTTGGAGATACAAGGAAATGCAAAAATGCCCAGGATCTAGACTAATAGTTACTATATTTGAGTATCAGATTTTATCCATGAGCTTCCTGGCAGGGAAGGCAAAAAGAGGAAAGAGAGGGTGGGTTCATAACCCTTGTGATTAGGTAAATAGAAATACATCAGCTCTTCAGGACAGCTGCATGTCCTCTGATTCAGACTCCTGAAGAGAATTTTTCCCCTAGTCCTTACACTCAGGGTACACAAGCCCCAACTGGACCAGGTCTTGCTGGATGGTTTTTGCACCTGTGTTCTTTAATCTCCTTCTCTGAGTGCCCCAGTACACAGGGGACTCTCAGATTTGTGGGAGGAACATGCGGGATCCCAGGGATGGGCTGGTGTCCTCCCTCCCCAGTCTGCTCTGCCACCCACCACCAAGCCCTCCTGCCTACCTGTTACGGAGAGGCGGGCCCCGTTGCTCTGCCGCGTCTCCCCGCTGTACTTGTGCTTGGTGATGCAGCGGTAGGTAGAGAGGGCGTCCTCTTTTTGCACGTCAGAGATGTACAGCCCGCCGTGGTGAGTAATAAAAAACCTGTTTTCTGGAGACACAACCAGGACAGAGTCTGTTACTCCCTGGCCCGGGCAACTGGCTGACAGGTGGCCTACTCCCAGGCTGGAAGTATTGTCCAGGGAGGGGGCGGGGATAGGAAAACCCAGGGGCGAGGCCAGTACAGCCTCAAAGGCTGGGATTTGGGGGTACCATTGCTAATAGATGAGGATTTTCCACACACAAACAACATAATAAATATAAATCACAGTAATTGTTTCCTTAAGTGTAGATGCCTCAGGGTTTGACGGAAAGAAGTTGGGTTTCAGAGTCAGAGATCTGGGCTCAGATCTAGCTCTTCTTCTTGTTAGTGGTGACACCTCGGGAAAGCTACTTAACCTCTTTGAGCCTTGTCTGTATAATGAGGTGCAAACACTTTATCGGGTGGGGGTACAGATAAGAAATAGGTGGGGCTGGGGTTGTGGCTCAGTGGCAGAGCGCTTGCCTCTCACATGTGAGGCACTGGGTTCAATCCTCAGCACCACGTAAAAATAAATAAACAAAATCGCGTCCATGTATAACTAAAAAAAAATAAATAAATAAAAAAAGAGGGGCTGGGGCTATGGCTCAGCAGTAGAGCGCTTGTCTCACATGGTGAGGTGCTGGGTTCGAACCTCAGCACCACATAAATAAAATGAAGATATTGTGTCCACCTACAAATTAAAAAAAAAATTAGGGCTGGAGTTGTGGCTCAGCGGTACAGTGCTCGTCTAGCACGTGTGCGACCTGGGTTCGATCCTCAGCACCACATAAAAATAAACACATTGTGTACAACTAAAAGCAAACAAATAAATATTTAAAAAAAAATTTTAAGAAGTAAAAAAGGAAATAGGCATCTGGCACATGGAAAGGTTCCCTCAGTGAATTTCAGTCCCCGTCTTTCCTATCTCTTTACAAGAGTTTACAAAGCACTTTCACATTCATTTTTGGTTGGCTCTTAACCCCTGTTTGAGGTGTCTCCATTCCACAGAGGAGGAAACCCCGTGAAGTGACTGGCCCAGGTCACATGGCCAGACAGTGGACCGGAACTCGGTCTTCGGAGTCCCAGCTGTCCTTCTGCAATGACCCACATCTAAGGCCTAAATCCCCATTGCTCAATTTAAGTCATTTATTCACTCCACAAGCGATTAATGAAACTAAGCTCTTGGAGGAGAGGGGCCATGGAGATACACAATAATAATTCAACACACAGTGTTCAGACCTCCATTTTGTGCAAGGCAAAGAAAGGGACAGGCTCTCTGCTGTACTTCCACGTCGCCATTACAGCCATTGCTGTCAGGACTTAGCCGGCAAGCGGGAGGGCAGGCATGAGGCGCCAATGGAGTGGCTTTCTTTGTTTTGGACCCTATGGCTTAGGGCTTCCTCTAGCAAGCGCAGAGGTCCCCAGGCTGCCATTTCCACTGGTGGGCGCCACTGGAACTTCTGTTCCCTGGACTCAGGAGAGACAGCGCCTTAAAGCAGCAGGAGGTAATATACTGTTGGACCTGCAGGAGGGACTGGTTAGCAGGGAATTCCTCCCACCTGGGGGCAGAGTGACATTCCCCTCAATCAACGATGAGCACTCTGGTTGTGTCTCACCCTATTAGGAATATTCGGTGGTGTCCCAACCCCAAGCACAAGTTTCAGATTTTGATCATGTGCAGGTGGGGACGTCACCAGAGGACACTTTCTGACAGGGGAAGCCGTAGAATTTGGGGGTTGAAAAGTTTAGTGTGCACGACCATATCTTTGACAAGGTTTCTCAGCCTTTGTTTGAATACCTCTGGGGCTCGGGAACTTACTACCTCTCCCCACAGTCCACTCTAGAGTTAATAGCTCTGAGTTTTGCAGGGTTCTTCCTCGGTCACCGCTAGTGGCCTCAGAGGAGTCACAGGTCCTGCTTCTGTCCTCTGGAACTCTGTGGAAGCAGCTGAAATCTGTGTTCCTGACCTGTTCCCTCCCAAATGGGACAGCAGGCTGTAGTGCCTTTTGATTTTTCTTCAGGCTATGCAGGTTTAGGACTTTATTTTAAAATAGTTATTTATTTATTTTATATTATTATTATTATTATTGGTACCGGGGATTGAACTCAGGGGCACTCTGTTACTGAGCCACATCCCCAGCCCTATTTTGTATTTTATTTAGAGACAGGGTCTCACTGAGTTGCTTAGTGCCTCACCATTGTTGAGTCTGGCTTTGAACTCGAGATCCTCCTGCCTCAGCCTCCCCAGCTGCTGGGATTACAGGCGTGCGCCACCATGCTGGTTTCAAGTAATTTAATCAATCTGGTCTCTTGCTTCTGAATAAACATTGGTTTATCTGTAACTCTCCTAACGGACCCCCTCCCCCTTCACCTTCTTTCCTTCCTCTTTTCTCCCTCCTTCCCTCCTACACATCTCTATACAGCACTAGGCCCACTAGGAGCCAGGCGCTCTGCCAAGTGTGGGGATCTAACAATCAGACTCCACTGGTCCCGGAAGAACTGAGCAGGACCGTGGATCATTAGGCGGGAGCGGGAGGCAGCCTAGTTCCTGTGCCTTTCTTGCACTCAACTAAAGACCAGTCTTGTCTCTGTGAAACTCTGCCCCTCTCTTCCCCTCCGACAGTGGTTCTGTGGGCCCACGTCTGGGCCCAAACTCACAGGGCCCTGGTCGGCTCTACTGCTGGGGGTCCTCCTCCACCATCTGACAGGTCTCCAGTCCCCTGGATCTTGGAGTTTGGGAGACCTCTGCCCTGTCCCCTCTAGCACACAGATCACAGCTGTGCAGACCCCACTCAGAGGAGAAGGCAGTGGGAGGAGGCTGAGCACTGCTGCTGCAGCCGGAGAGGAACAGAGAACCAGAGCGAGCCTGGCTCCCCCGCGGACTCCAGCGTGGGCCATTTTGTCTCCATGTTGTGACATCCCAAAGTCAAACGTGGAAGCTCTCTAGTAATTTATTATGTAATTGGGACCAGAATGCAGATCTACTGGAGGGTGCTGCTGCCAATCAGAAGTACCAGGGTAGGGATGGGGTGGTGGTGGGTGTGTGGTGGTGGGTGGGGGGTGAGGAAAAACAGGAAAGACAAAAATCAGTGCTAGCAGACCACAGGTGCCCCAGCCTGGGACAGCGAGGACCCTGTGATCTTGCTCCTCCAGCACCCCAGGACAAATGGAGCCCTTGGCCCGACTGGGATTTTAAACGGGGAGTAGGGGCTGGGGTGGGGGTGAGGCTGCGGTGATAGTGGTGGGGAGCTGGGGTTTCTATAGCAACAAGCAGCTGCCGCATCTGATGTTTCACATCCTTCATTGTCCTCATTTCCCCCTCCCTTCCCCCCTTCTTGTGCATATTTAATTGCAGTAACGTTTTCAGACACAGTGTTTTGCTCCTCCTGAAACAAAGGCAGGCTGCAGCCAGGGGGATGCACAGCGGCAGAGGGGAAGGAGAAATCAGGGGTATTATGTTAATCCCCTCTGGGGGGGACTTGAGCAACATCAGTTCTGCATGTTTGATGAGAATCAGATGATGGGCCCCGCTGGGGAAGGGAAAGAGCAAGAGGCCCGCAGAGTGAGCTGTACAGTGCGGAGAGGGGAGGGACGCACAGCCAGCTGCGGGGGTTCGAGGGGCCGGGGTGGACAGCACGCTGGCCTCCAAGGCTGGCGCTGGTGAGGTGGCCTAGCAGTCTGGCCGCCCATACTCTGGACCGCGATCTTAGGAATGGGTAGAGCTATTCCATGTCTGTGGCGCTGCCTCCCGGGACCAGGCTGGGTCCCCCTGGAGGAACAAGAGAGTGGATCCAGCCCCCATCCTGACGCCACTTGGAAAGGCATGTAGGGGAGGATCATTTATTAGTTGATACCATATCAGGGGGTGAAAGTGGCATTTAGTGGGCAGGGGCCAGGGGCATTTAGTGGGTATCTTGAGTAACAAAGAACTGTCTGCCCCAAATGCCAACAGTGTCCCTGTGGGTTTATGCTTGTCAGTCATTTGCTGACAAGATCACAGGGTCTTTAAGTCTAGGACACAGAACTCTGTGTGAATGTGGACTCTGCCTTTGACGCTGCTTGATTGTCATGTGGTATCATCTGGCACCATGCTCATGACCAGGAAGTGCCATATATTGTTAGTGAATCTTTATCTTCTTTTTATTATTACTTTGGCATGTTTTATCATCCTCTTTCCTGGTCATCTGGACCAGGCTTCTACTTTTTAGAAAAACTAAATATTTATTGAGCATCTACTACATGGTAGGCCAAGGACTTTACATGGATTATCTCATTTAATTCCCACTACCCTTTGAAGTGAACACTATTCGGAGGCATAGAAAGATCAAATAATCTATCCACTGTCACACAGCTAGAAGCTGATAGAGCCTGGTCTATTAGTCTACTTCCTATGTTCTTCCCAAAGTCTGTGCCAGACTGACCCCCTAGAATAGCACCATCACTCACAGGGACATGACCATCTGTTTGTGGTTACTTCTGTCAGTGGGGCCCATTCAATTCAGTTTGGCTGAATTATTGCCTTTGTGGAGAGTCTCAGGTCCTGGACTGGGCTCCATAGAGGAGTCTTGGACATGGTCTCTGTCCTCTGGGATTCCACAGCTGGAAGACAATGTCTTTCCACCATGAAAAGTACAGCTGTCCGAGCTGGGGAGCTGGCGAGGGGGGGAGGTGTCTGGCTGGAAGCCAGGAAGGAGGGGCTGGGCCTAAGGAGGCATGAGTGTCTAGCATGGTGGGGCAGGCTCAGGCTGGGACTGAGGAGACGGGGCTGGAGTCCTGGTTCTGCCATTAATGTTGGGTGTACTCTGTGTTGAAAAGTATTCCCCCAAATTAATGTCCACCTGGACTTGTGGCTGACCTTGCTGGAAACAGGGTCTTTGCAAAGGCGACAGGTAAGATGAGGTCACATTGGGTTTAGTTGGGCTCTAAATTCAACGTAGCTAATGTCCTCTTAAGAGGAGGGAAATGTGGATATGGACACACACATGCAGACTGCACCATGTGAAGATGGAGGGGAGACCGGGGAGGTGCGTCCAATAGCAAGGAACTGCCAAGGATGGCTGGCAACCACCAGAGTGGAAGAGGCAAAGACGGCCCCACCCCCAGCGCCTGCACAGAGCACAGCTCTGCCACGCTGGGAGTCTGGACTTCCGGCCTCCAGAACTTGGAGACAATCGGTCTCTGTTGTTTTCACCCCCCCGCTTGTGGTCACTTGTCTGGCCGCCCTAGGAAACTAACATGGGATGTCCTTAGGGAAGTTCAGTCTTCTATCAGGTCCTCGGCTTTCCTATCCACGAAGAGGGAGAAGGATTGGATGTTGTTTTTTGGTACCGGGGATTGAACTCAGGGGCACTCAACCACTGGGCCACATCCCCAGCCCTTTTTTGTATTTTATTAGAGACAGGGTCTCACTGAGTTGCTAAGTGCCTCGCCATTGCTGAGGCTGGCTTTGAACTTGTGCTTCTCCTGCCTCAGCCTCCCAAGTGCTGGGATTACAGGCGTGAGCCACCACGCCCGGCAAGTGAGTGGTTTTAACTATGTTTGTCCGTTAGAATCATCTAAAGAGCTGGGGGTGTGGACTGGAAGCTTGTATATTCAAAAAGCTTTGGGGAGATTGCGGTGTGTAGGGCAGAGAAACCCTGGACCAGGTACACTCGTCAGAAACCTTTCCTCTTGGTCCCACTGCATCGGGAGAATGAAGAAAATGAACAGAACTTAAGTCACGTCATAGGGTTGTGGGGAGAATTAAATGGAACATGCCTAGGACCGCCCCGGCACGCACTGGAGGCAGTCAGTACAAGATGGTGCCGGGTTGGCTGAGGCTGGGGCCTTCGGACCTTCAGCTCCCCACTGTGGTCAGGCTTCCTGCAAATTCTGCCCCTTCCTTTTCAAGGGTGGTTGGCCAGCAGGGAGCCCGAGGCAAAGAAGCCCCTCCTTGGCGACTCTGAGGCCATGTGCACAGCACTAAGTGAGTTGACAGCAGCTTTTCTGTCTTTTTTAAAAGGTCAGAGAGCTGGGCCTTGGAGACTCCTTGGAGCTGCAGGAACCATGCAGAGATAATTGATAGAAACCTCCGGGCTCCTGGCGGCCCCAGAGGTTCTGAATGGAGAGAAGCCTCCCTGGCCTTGTGCAAAGGTGAGGTGCCCTTGCTGCTGGGCTCTCGGGGAGGCATGAGAGAGGCTTGGTGGGGAGATGGTGGTAGGCAGGGAAAGTGCCAGCTGCGATTTTGGGGGGGAGTGTGAAATGCACAGGTCCCAATGCACCTTTGCACCAATAGCAAAGGAAGGGAGATTACTGACCAAAGCAGAGGGCCCACTGCTTCCGTCCTGCCCTCCTCCATCTGTCCCCAACATGCAGCCAGCGTGGTGCTTTCAACCCTAAGTTGGATCAGGTGGTTCCTTTGCTCAACACTCTTCCGTGGGCCCCACTTCACTTGGTGTAAAGGCTGTGGCTGTCACAGCATAGGCACCCAATTGACATCTCCAGGATGAACCAGTGAAGGAAACTTCCCAAAAGTCTGTGGTAGGGTTCACTAAGGAAGAAACGGCAGCTCAGGAGGCCTGATCCCAGCTTGATCTGATCCATCTTCTCCAGGAAGCCTTCCCGTTCTCCCAGTATCTTTTCATCTGGCAAACCTTTTGCCTGCCTTGTCACTGCTTCTACTCTCTCCAATTAAATTTGAATTTATTTATTGAGCATTCAAAATTCAAAACTAAGCAGTATGGTGTTTCCTCAAAACATTAAAATGGAATTTCTGTATTATCTAGCTATTCTATTTGTGGGTATAGACTCCAAAGAATTGAAAGCAGGGGCTCAAAGAGATATTTATTCACCTGTGTTCATAGCAATGTTATCCACAGCAGCTAAGAGATGGAAGCAGCCCAGTGTCCACTGATGCATGCACAAATAAACAAAATATAGTCTGGACATACAATGGAATATTATTCAGCCTTAAAAAGGAGGAAATTCTGACATGTGCTCTGACATGGGTGAACCTTGAGGACATTATGCTAAGAGAAATAAGCCAAGCACAAAAAGACAAATATGGAAAGTTCCACTCATTCGAGGTATCAGGAGTGGTCAGATTTCCATATACAAAGCAGAATTTTTAAATTGGAAATAAAATGATGAAGACAGTCAAGTTTAAAAAACTAGTATGAGTGTCTTTGTGAGTGAGTCTCCTGTCGCCAGGAGTATTCAACGCTAAAGAAACTGTTGCCTATGCAAGGGAGTTTAAGTATCGAATGGAAGAAATGCAATGGACCATCCTTAAGACCCTTTCCCTTCCAGCAATTCATGAACTCATAGCTTAAAACACGTCACTGCTGTCGGCCCCTGCAGATGAGCCCTGTGGTGGCTGAGTCAGGGGCCTGTGTGTGCATGTGCTCATCTCCACCCCAGGCCTTCGGGGCTGCGGTTCCTTTTGTTCTTGTCATGGTCTTTCCTGGACTCATGCCCAGTTTGGGGAGGCCTTGTCTGATACGCTATCAGAACTGGACTGGACGCCACACCCCTGCCACACTCCGTCCCCTGTTTCACTGTCATTGGAGCACACAGTGCTTCTCCTAGAGAGCAGGGGCCACTTCAGTTGACTCTGTAACCAGCTGCAGGTTGTCTGGGACATAGTGGGGGCTTGTGAGCATGTGTTGAATGAACGGATCCTGGCCACAGAGGAGACCCTCCACCTGGGATGAGGTCTGGACTCCTTTCCCCTCTAACCACTGCTGCCGCACTGCAATGGTTTGGGCTGCAATTTTCCTTTTAGGTCATTTGGATCCTTTCCTTGGTTCCCCGGCTCAGGGGAGTCCAGGCTGGGACATTCAAGCAAGACTGATGGCTTGGAGCCAACAAAGAGAAGCAGTAACTTGGGTCCAGGCAACCTGGGGTGCAAACCAGGAGAGTGGACCCAGGGGAACTGGGGTCTTAGTTCTTTTCTGCTCCCTATCTGGAGACCAGGCAGCCCGAGAGCACCGTCCTGGCGCCTGGCGAGGGCCTCTTGCCGCGTCTGCCCAAGGCAGAAGGTGCAAGGGCAAGAGCCTACGAGAGCAGAAGCAAGAAGGGCCACACTTGCTTTTATAACAAGCCCCCTCAGAATCACTAACTCCCTCCCACAGTGGTGACGTCAGCCCTCGGTGAGGGCAGCTAAGGCTCGTGAGCTAATCACCTCTCCTAGGCACCGCCTCCAGCACTGTTGTGTTGTGGATGAAGTTCCCAACAAACAGACTTTGAGAGACTCGTTCTAACCCAAGCCCTGGGCCCGGGGAAGTCAGGGCGTGGACACACCTTCACCGGTGTCCCACCTCCCATCACCCTTGCCTGACTGGGGAAGCCCCCCTTTCTTAGGTGATTGGGTGGAGTGCCGCACTCACCCAGAGGCGAGAATAACCACAGAAGCCTGCGGGTTCCAGGACAGCACCATCTCAGAGGCCAGGACCCACATTCAGGGCAGAGTTCGCAGTCCAGAAGAGCAGGCAGAGTGAACAGAGAACCCTAAAAGTCAAGTCATAGGGGTGGTTCTATCTCAAACCCTTAGAGGTTCCATAGCTGGGGTCCTTGAGGAAGAGGCGCTGTATCCAGGAACTATACCTGGAATCTTCCCCTCCCTGGCCGTTTTGGGCACCCCTCATGGGACTAGTCTGTCTTGGGACTGGAAAGGGATCCAGGCTTGGCTGGTGGAGTGTTTTTACTAGAGTCATGAACTCAGCCAGGAAGACACCCCAAGGTGCATGAATCTGGGGGCACCTGGGTACGGAAATGCCTTATATCCCCTCTCTTAAGCATCAGCACAGGCCTGGATGGTCCCTGTTTCTCCAAGGATGAGAACATGGTGGCTGAGACTTGCTTGAGCACATATCTGGGGCATGCAAGGGTCCGGTTCACACCTGGGGCTCCGGAACACGGCCCACAGCCTGCTGCGGAGTGTGGGCATGTATGGAGGGGCCTTTGGCCAAGCACTTCCTATGAGATGGATGCTCTGCCCTTTGTGGGCAGAGGCAGTGTCCCTGGTTCCTTGCTTCCTCTGGGAAGGCTTTGCTCCCAAGAGCCTGGGCTGGCTGGGCTGGGTGAGCAGAATGTGAGATGAGCCCGGTTTCAACAGACAATACAGGCCTTGAACATAAAGGAGGCTGGTGCAGGGCGAAGGAGGAGGTCGGGGTCTCAGCAGGCATGTGTTTAGGGAGCATCAGAGTGGAGTGAAGGAGCCCTCGGTGGCCTGAAGCCCTACGTTACTGGGAAGCCGTGCACAGCGGGTAGCTGAATGCACTGGTGAAGAAAGAAAGCCCTCGGGCTGGCCTGGCCGCCTGCTGGGTTCACTTGCAGGGGCCCATGGGACATTGCAGGGCACAGAAAGGATCGGCTTGCTCCAGTGGGTACTGTAGGGAGCACTGTATGGAGAAAGCAATGGGAGTTTTGGGACTGGCCACCTACTAGCTGTGTGGCTTTAGGAAAATCCCTTAACCTTTTTGAGCTTCTGTTCATGCATACCCACAAGGGTTTTCCCTGCTCACAGGGCTCTTTTGTGATGTCCATGTGACAGTATTTTTGAAAGGACATTGTGATGTATACTGCACAGTATGCTTTGTAGGGAGGACTGTTTTAAAAACCATAATACGAGGGGCTGGGGTTGTGGCTCAGCAGTAGAGCTCTCGCCTAGCACGTGCACGGCCCGGGTTCGATCCTCAGCACCATGTACAAATAAACGCATTGTGTACAACTAAAGCAAATAAATAAATATATATATTTAAAAAAACCATGATACGAAGCACATGAAGCTTAGGGGTGTGTCTGGTGCACATGCTGGACACAGGGACTGCGTGGCGTTGGCTGTTGCTCTTCCACTGTTGGAGACAGGTGCCTTCCTGAGGCAGGAGATGGAGCTGAGGGAGGGGTTTCCCCTCATCCCTGTGAGGAAGGTCCCTGCAGGCCAGGGGGATGGGGCAGGACGGGTATGGAGTTGGAGAGGAGGGAAGGAATCAGAGTGAGTTCTGTACCAAGGTCAGGCTTCGGCCAGGGTCAGAAAAAATGATCAGTCTCTCTTGGAAGAGGTGACATTCTTAGCTTGTCACAACCCAAATCTGTTTCTGAGGTGGCCTCAGGATGTCAGGCCCTCCAAGGGTCTCAAGTGACCCCGAAGACCGCTAATTCCAAAAGAGAAATTGCAATCAATACTGGTTACCAGTTACTATTCCATCTGATGTAGATTTATAAAAACAATGTGGTCAGCCTGTGGCTTGGAGTCTGTGGATGGATATTTCCTAAGACTAAAGAGATGACTTGCCCCCACCCCCCAACCAGGGCTGTCTCTCCTTCCAAGCTATTTGTGCTGTGGGGCAGGGCAGCTGAGGTGGTCAACCTGGCTGGTGGGAGTTGGCCTCTGTCTGGTGGCCCCACCAGGGCAGCCCGCAGGGAGCTTTCTGCAGGATACCTTCCTTCTTTTCCTTTCTGTTATTCCACAAGGGCCCTTGGGTTTGCCATCTGGGTTTGAAAACCCCAAGGAAAGCCAAGTTTCATTCTTCCCCTTCTCTTCTGAAGTCTGACTCTCAGGATTGTAAACGCCTCCCCCAACACCTCAGGAGAGGTTCACAGCAGGAACCTGGATTCAAGTCTCAGATCTGGCCTGGTTGGTTCTAAGTCTTAGATCCTCCTTATTGGAACTGAATTTTGTACCCCACGCCTCAAATTCATGTGCAAGCCCTCACCCCCAGTGTGACTGTGTTTGGAGACAGGGCCTTTCAAGAGGCAGTGAAAGTTAGGGGAGGTCATAAGGGGGGACCCTGATCCAATAGGACTGGTGTCCTTATGAGAAGAGGAAGAAACAACAGGAATCTGCACAGCCAGAGAAAAGGCCAGGTGAGGTCACAGTGAGAGGGGCAGTGGCAAGCCCAGGGACTCCCCTGCAGCACCATGGTCTTGGACTTCCAGCCTCCAGAACTGAAAGAAATAAAATGGTTTGGGCCTTCTGGTCTGTGGTGTTTTGTTATAGCGTCCAGGCAGACCAGTCCACTCCTGACTGGGACCGGCCATTCCCTGAGGACCCTTGCAGCACTAACAGCCAGTATCAGGCCCTGCTCAGAAGACATGAGGACGGGGATGGGGAGGGGGGCAGAGGGGAGCAGCTCCTGAAGGTCCTCCGAACCGGGTGAGTTCAGAGATTGAGAGTAAGAAGGGTGGGTGAGACTGAGCCTGAGTCCCTTCAGTGGGCATCAGGGGGCATCAGGGGCCAGGAGCTGAGGGGAGGCGAGGAGGGAGTGAGTCCCTGCTCAGGGGTGAGGTGTGTAGGCAACCTGGGAATGGGCGTTTTAAACCCAGGTAGGGCCTCAACTGCCTTCTCAAAGGCTTGGATCTCACCTGCCACCTCATGTTCGGCTGGAGGAAAGAGAGGCACAGGATCGCACACCTAGTCAGGGTCAGAGAGGAGATGAAGAGAGAGGTGGCCTGTCTCCTGGCCTGTTGCTCTTTCCCCGTGGAGTTGGAATCAGTGGCATGCACGGCTGAGGCTGGAGCTGGGGCGGGGAACTGGCTAGAGGAGGGCTTTAGAACAGGTGGCAGGTTTATCTACCTGCTTTCGGAGCACGAGCCTCCAGGGACTTTGGGAGACACGTGGTCTCGTACAGTTCATGAGCAAGAGGTCAGGCTGGGCTGGCTTGGCCTGCCGGGCCACTGATGGGGACATAAAGTACCACCACATGTTCCCAAGAGGTGTCAGGGGAGTGGACCTCTCTTCTTCCTCCTCCACTGCCACCTCTGGATAAGATGAGTGGTCAAAGAAGGCATGGGATTTGGAGAAGGCCGACATTATCCTACCCTCATGGGCTCAGACTCAGTTCTCCTGCGGGACTAGAGGATCTCACCACCCTCAAGATGGAGCAATGCTGCCCAGGCTCAGCTCTGGAGCCGGGCTGATCTCGCACTCCGTCAGGAAGGCCACCTCTCCCACCCCGGCCAACTGTGGATTTGAGGAAGGGCTGGAGAGCGGGCCGGGGCCGAGAACTGTTCCTGTGGCGCTTCTTTTCTGGGAACACTCACGCAGGGGCAGGCGTGCTGGAGTTGCGTGCCCTGCATGGAGTGAGGAGAAACCTGGCTTCTAATTTGCTGTGGCTCTTGACAATTCTGGGCCTCAGTTTCTTTAAGTAATGAGTGAGGGGATTGCATGTGCCTCCCGAGCCTCACTCTTTTTGTGATTCTAAGATATCCCTCCAGTTGGCTGGGCAAGGGTGGGGTCTCCTTCCCTTTAACCCCATCTCAGCCAGTGGTCTGAGGGGGTGCAGAGCACAGGAGCCAGTACTGACCCACCCCGCTCCCTGGGTCAGAGTCATCTTCCCTTCGGATATAACAGCCCCCCTGATGGTCAGGACCACTGGGCGGTCACCACCCTGAGGCCCCCTTTCTGTCCTGTCAGAAGGATTAGCAAGGTCCACCTCCTTAGCTTTGCCTTTGGGCTCTGTAACAGATGGCTGTACTGGGGGGATGGGTATCTGAAGGACTCAGGGGGCTCAGGGGCACCTGGGACATCGACAGCATGGGGGAGCAGAGAGAGCCTGGTTCCAGAATCAGAAGGGCTGAGGTTTGAATTGTGTGCCACTTTCTTTCTGGATGGTGCTGGTCAAGCCATTGGACCTCTCCAAACCCACTTCCTGTTAGAACTAAAAGAGTTCACAAATGTCCCTTAACAGTGCCTGGCACCTCACGGACAGTAAGTATTGGTGGAACAAATGAATGTGTAACTCTGGTAAGTGGCTGGCTCAGAGCTGGACCTTGGTCCCAGTCTCCAAGTCCAAGCTCTGACAGCCAATCCCACCACTGTTTACTGTGTGGTCTCTTAAGCAGGTGGGGTACATGTGAATTCACTGGAGGGACGTGGCTTGAACGCCCCTGGTGCCCTGGAAGACTGACCACTTTGGGCAACTCATTTCCATAGGGTCCTAGCACTGTGTCTGGAGCAGGTCCCGGGGAGCTGGGGGTCCTAGAGGCCATGAGGATGGAGGGTCTCAGGAAAGAGAATGGGAGAAGCTTGGGACGGGCACGCACAGTGGCTATTTCCTCTTTCTCCCTGAATCCTTTTCTCTAAATACAGCTCTATCTTTCTCCACCACAGGATTAGCACACATCTCTCATTCTCCTATTGCAACAAGATTTTATTTCTAATTATGCTGTAATAAAACTGGAGCGCTCCCAGGCTTCCTTTCAAATGACTTGTACACACACTGCCGATTGGACCCTCCTCGGCCCCATTGTAATAGCATCTCCCTGACATTCATTAGACATGCATGAGAGGGCCGCTTTAAGAATAGAATTGCATTTAAATGGATTTGCTGAGAGAGGAAGATGAAAAAAGAGGAGGGGGAGAGGTTTGTTGAACAAACTATGAAAACAAGATGCCATAATAACAGGGTGCTGAAATAAGTCTCTTTATTCCCAGTCCTCGTTTGCCGCACGTGGCAGAGCCCAGCCAGGGGCGACAGCCTCCAACTCTCCCCAGAGCCCCCACCCCCACTTTTATGTTACCCGCTGGGGGGCTTCATGGCTCCTCGCTCCATGTCAGATGCTCATGGTGTAAGAGAAATCACTGTTATTACAATCGGGAAAACTGCCCTGCTTCCACAGAACCCCAAAGCCAGGCAGCCACAGGGAGGGGCCCTCTTGTGTCCTTAGGCCTGGGGAAGAGGAATGGCACCGCCCACCTGGCGCTCACCTCTAAGGCGCACCCCCACCCTCCGCTCCTTCTCTGAAGGACTACTCTGCACCCTGCGTCCCCATCTGCCACTGGGCATTTAGAGTTATTCTTCCATATTGGGTGGCTCTGAGACCAACAGCTAACCCAGAAAAGTAGGGGTTCACTCTGACACAGAGCTCAGCTCCCATGGAGCCCTGGCTGTCTGCTCCACCCTCTCTCCCCAATGTGTACCACGAAGGCCACGACTTTTATCAAGGGGTCTGTGTCTGCTGGGGTCTCATCCAATTCATTGTCCTTGCTGGAGCCAGATTCTCTTCAAATGGACCTTGGAGCATGCTGAAAGCCACCCTGTGGTTTCCTATGTTTTTTAGGATAAAGACCAGAATCCTTAATAGGGCAGCCAATGCCCACCATCCACCCCCTGCCCCACCTCTGATCCTCCATTGTACTGGGTTCCCTCCTTCTCTCCAGCCTTGGGACAACTTGGGACACTTCCCATCCCTCTCCACAGTTCATTCTGACCCACCCCTCAGAGTTCAGCCCACAACCCTTCCTCAAGGAGACCCTCCCCGTGAAGACAGTCTATCTCTGGATGGGGTGTGGACTGAGTCACCAAGGCCTCGCATATCCCTAGAATATAACCCCCTGAGGATCCTAACCACTGTGTAGTGCCAGTCCCAGCTTGGTGGTGCAGGCTCCATACATAGGAATGGGTGGCAGCACTGGGCCAGTGCTACCCACCATCTTGTTTGATCCTTGTGTGAAAGTGCTCTCTTCCTTTCCAATAGATGAGGAAGCTGAGAATCAGAGAGATGGAAGCAACTTGCCCCAAATCTCAAAGCTGGGGCTGTCAGCTCTGAAGCCATGCTTTTGCCAAGTGCTTTTGGTTTACTGCATTGCCACAGGACTTCCCATTAGAAGTGCACCCCTCCCCTGCACCACAGCAGGCCCCCCAAGTCCTCTCTGGGAGTCCAGCAAAGGAAGGCTCCCCTCCCTTTCCACACAGTTCACAGTCCCCACTGTTGGGTCACATCCTGGGACATGGACAGTCCTCAAGTTTCACATTTGGATGGTTTCTTAACCATTCCATGTGGGCCATTTTCGGATTCCCAGTTGCAATGCAGGCTCCTTAAAGGTACCACGTATCCCTCTTCTGAATCCCCATCAACCCTGGCCAGGGCCGAGAATTCCTAAGTGCTCCGTCAACTCTGATTAGGTTACACTGCCACGAGAGCACTGGACACGGAGCTGGAAGAGTGAGGTCTCCCATTTCAGAACCGTGTGACCTGGAGGCCAGTCCCAGGAGGAAACCCCGAGCCTCAGTTTCCTGTTCGCTAAAGTGGGATAGTCTCTCTCTCTCTCTCTCTCTCTCTCGCTCTCTCTCTCTCTCACACACACACACACACACACACACACACACACACACACACACACGGCTGCTGGGAGGAGCCACTGTGCTGCTATGCTGGAGTAGAATCAAGCCTCCCAGGGGCTCATTCCTGTCTCTGCTTCATTTCCTTTATCTGGTGTCTCTGGTAACCATGGCGTGCTTACAGGCAGGGAGCGAGAGCTGGTCTCACACAGTGTCTGAGAAGGGCATGAGGCTCAAATGGACATGGTACAGTAACCTTTCAAAGCCATTTGATGTCTGCTCCTGTGTGGCTCCAAAGGCACCAGGGTGGCAGGAGAGATCACCCCTCTGTTCTCCCAGTTCAACACCTTCCCACCCAGGGCCTGCCTGTTTCAGAGGCCTCCCATGTCCACATGGTGCAAAGAGAAGCTCTATGATAAGAGGCCGAAGCCTCTGAAGGCCAAGAGTGGCTGGTGGGTTTGTGTGCCTCTGCCTCCAGTCCCCAGCACAGCCCATGCCTGGTGCTCAGTAAAGGTCCAGTGCTTGTTGGTGAATGAGGCTATGGCTTCCACCAGGCAGGGGCTGCCTGTCTGTTCACTTCTCTGGCCTGTTTCAGTTACCATGCATTTGTGAAGGTGCTCAGAATATATTTGTGAGCCAGGTGCCATGGCACATGCCAATATCCCAGCAACTTGGAGGCTGAGGCAGGAGGATTGCCAGTTCAAAGCCAGCCTCAGCAACAGCAAGGCACAAAGCAACTCAGTGAGACCCTGTCTCTAAATAAAATACAAAAAAGGGCTGGGATGTGGCTCAGTGGCCGAGTGCCCCTGAGTTCAATCCCTGGGACCTGCTACCCCCCAAAAAAAATATATATAAAAAGGACTAGGGATGTGGCTCAGTAGCCACGTACTCCTGGGTTCAATCCCTAGTACCAAAAAGGAAAAATAAAAATTGTGGATGGAATGAATGGATGGATGGGTGAGTGCATGAATCTTGGCCTCTTTACTTCCATGGTAAGTCCTTGGCTCTGAAGTCATAGACTTCGATTCCATGGATGGCCTTGCAGAGGTCACCTAACCTCTCAGACTCAGTTTCCTTATCTATAAAACTATGCTAATAATAATATCAAACAGAGTTTTAGTGGGCACCCAAGTTGAGGCCCCTGTCCTGGTGCCTGCATAGTAACTGATCAATAAGTGAGCCCTCTCCTGGATAGGACCAGCATCCTGGGAGGAATTCAACCAACATCCATTTCAGCACCCTCCAGAACTTAAGGTGACCACACGCGTTGTTGATTCTAGATTACTTTTACATGCCTGTTCCCTCTTAGAACCCTTAAAATTCCTCTGATGCTGCTCAAATAGCAGAGGCCACCCACTATTTGGACATCTACCTTTTTTATTTATGGGCTGATCAGTGAGGTCATGTGATCCATCAGCTGTGCCAGGTTATCAGCAAAGGCAGGGAGGTTCACAGTCCCATCAACGTTTGGCTTGTCAGTTCTCACATGAGTGTGTCTGACTGAAAGGTTGTCGCCACACAAGCCCCCGCCCCCGGTCTGCTGAGCTACTCCCTGTCCTCTTGCTGCAGTGCACTCTCGGCATCTATTGGCTCTAAGTTATGTCCTCCTTCTCCAGGAAAAGCACCTGCCTGACCCTGTCACTGACCCTGTCATCTCCTCCCTGAGATGTGCCCCCTACTCAATTCTTATCATATACTTGCTTTTTATTATGAATTTTATTTTTTATTTTGCATTGATGGCTTATCTTCCTTGGTGGCAGTAGATGGGAGAGAGGGAGGCAGGGGTGGGGATGTTGCTGTCCTTGGTCAGTTTCCACACAGAGTATACAGAAGTCTTCTCTTACCCTCAGGGAATATGTTCCCCCAGGGGATGCCGGGAACTGCAGAGAGTACCAAGTCCTATATGGACTATGTTTTTTTCCCTATGATGAAGTTTAATTTATAAGTTAACACAGTCAGAGATGAACTATAATAACTGATAATAAAATAGAACAATTATAATAATACACTATCATAAAGTTAGGCAAATGTGATCTCTTTTTCTTTCTCTTTTTAAAATATCCTCTTGTTCTGTAGTTACCCTTCTTGTGGTGGTGTGAGATGGTATGATGCCTACGTGGTACACTGAAGTGAGGTGAGTGACACAGGCATTGTGACAGGCCTCAGGTTACGGTTGACCCTGTGACCCATGGCAGGAGGAGGAGCACAGAGCCACACAGAGGCTGGTTGAGCGCAAGTAGAAAGTCGCAGGGAGTGAGACCTCGGTGGAGGACGCGCCATCATACTCTACATCTCAATTTCATCTTGAGAGTCAGGCCATACTGAACCCATGCTATGGAAAAGGACACCAGGCTCAGAAGCATGCCCAAGGCAATCACAGCTAGGGAACACCACTGCTGGGATTTGAACTAGATGGCTGGCCCCTGCAGCTCCCTGGGGAAGGAGGCCTTCCCCGTTATCCCTCACCCAAGGTGCCTGGTCTGGAAGCCCAGCCTCTGTTCAGTAACCTTAACTCTTAAGGATGGCGTCTTTCAGGGTATGACAAACATGACCCAGTAAGTGTAGTTTAGGGCTTTGCATGGGGCTGGACACACGGAACAGGTGTAACTGCCCATTCTTGCTGTGCTGTTTGTGCACCTATATCCCAGTGGAGAAAAACTGGTCCCGCCATCTCCCTGGGCATATGCTGTCTCCCCACCTCGCCATCACATGGCTCCCTGGCTTCCCGAGAAATGGCACTTGGAATTCTGGGCTCATTCACCAGACAGGTGCAATTTCCCACCTCTCACTCGCTGACACTTTCTGCACAATCAATCACAAAACGGTGTCCAAATTAACCTAGATTTAGTTCCGACCTCACCTCTTCTGACTACAGCAGTTTCCTCCCTACCTCTGTTAACTCTTCCAGGCGCCGCCCTCCCAGGTTCTCTTCCTCTCAGTGAAAATGCCCTGCTGACCTGAGTCAGGGTTTCTGCCCTGTGAGGTCTAGGAATATTCTGGCCTTGGCCTCTTTTCTTTGACCTCACAATGCTTTGGGGGCCTTCTTTTCCTGCTACCTCTTCTCCGGATTCACCTGGGCTAAAGTAGTCATAAAGTTTCCTCTGCATCGGTCCCTAGAAATGTGTGAAACAGATTTGGGAGGACGAGGTCAGAGATATTGGTACAAGGACAGAGTTGGAGACAAGTAGCTCTCAGTAAATCCCAAGAGCTGTGTTCCCCACTCCCTTGAAGGGCCAGTCTTGAAACAGCAGAGAAGGAAAAGAGCAGTGAGGAGCATCTGCTGTATGCCAGGTGCTAGCTCTGTGCTTTAGCATAGCTGTAGATAGATGGGCATTATCATCCCTAATGCACAGATGAGAAGACTGAGGCTCAAAGACATTGGGTAAGTTGTTGCTTAGGTAATAAGTTCTCACGTGAGAACTGACAAGGAAGTGAGTCCAAGCCCAAAGCTCAGCCCCCTCACCCACCTGCCAAATGACCTCTGCCTGTGCCCTTCGTAGAGTCTTCTGGGGGCCATGTGTTTGGGGTGATCTAGAAACAGAAGGAAAGTCAGGGTGCCTGTAATCCCAGCTACTCAGGAGGTTGAGGCAGGTGTATCACAAGTTTGAGGCCAGCCTGGATAAGTGAGTCTCAAAATAAAAAAATAAAAAGGGTTGGGGATGTAGGGATGTAGCTCAGTGGCAGAGCACTTGCCTAGCATGTGTGAGGCCCTGGGTTCAGTCCCCAGTACTGCAAACAAAACAAAACGAAACAAAACAAAACAAAACAAAAAACTGGATTGAGCATTCCTGTATCATTCTTCCACCACCTAAGCCCCTAATTTAGACCTGCCTCCTTTGCCCCTCAGTTAGAGGCAGCTGCTGCCCTCAGAACTGAAGAAATTTAGGGAGCCGCTGACTTGGGAGAGAGCCTGCGAAAGCCTCGTGCGATTTACCCAGGAGCCTGGCGACCCAGTGGCAATGGGGGGCATCCTAGCTATTAGCACTTCCATGATCAAAGAACAAGGAGGAATTAATATCCCCGAGGTGGTCCGGAGCCTCTGATACCAGCAGAAATGACAGGACAGGAGATGAGGAGTATTACAGAATGAATGGGAGGGGACAAGAGATTTCCGTGGCTAATCCTGTTAACAGACAATTTCTTATCACACTCATTATGCCTTCCAAGGGAGGGAGCAAGGAGGGGAAGAGCAGGGGGGTTGTGGGGTCGGGCGGGGCAGCCCTGGGGGAGGAAGGGGGCGGAGCTTTGGTGAGGGAGCCCTGGGTCATGCTGAGGTGGGCTGGCCACGCAGGTGTCTGACCCAGCCTGTTTCTGCTCTCCTCACGTTGAGGCCAGGGGAGACACTTTCCCTGGAGCCACCCCCCTGCTAGTGGGGCCTCTGGCTAGTGGAGTGTTCCCTTCCTTGCCCAATCACCCTTTGAACCCACAGGTGCCAGGGGTGAAGCAGGGTCTTGGCCCTCCTTCTCTGACCCAGTCCTCTTCTGGTCTCAGCTCTCATGGGCCAAAGAGGATCATCTACACAGGTGCTGAGAAACCAAACAACACCCAAAGCTCTCTTCTCTCTGGTCCCTCTACCCACTCCTCCAGATGGGGGGGGGGAGGGGACCACATACCTAGGGAGACAGAGGGTCCTTTCTGGAACTTACCGGCTGAGCAACCTTGAGAAAAATCACTTAACCTCTCTGGGTAATCGTGTTCTCATCTTGAAAATAGAGATGAAATAAATCCTGCCGTATCTACTTCACAGAGTCCTTGTGAGGATGAAAAAGGATAGATACAGAAGAGGGCCTTGTCATCTGTGAAATATTTACATAAAAGGAAGTGATATTTATTATCATTTTGAAGTTGAGGCAATCGGCTCAGTCAGGTTAGGTTCTTGTTGGAGGTAACAGGCTGGAAGTAGGTAGCCAGAGCTTGAATCTTCACCCGGACACCTGAGTGTCCATCTGTTAAGGACCCCCAGTGTGTTCCAGGATGTCCCCGGCTGGCCTGGGGAAGTGAGTGGGTGCAGACCACAGGAGTGTTTGCTCCTGTCTATCCAATATCTATTCTCCCTTTCTCTCAAATTTGTTTGGGCTGGCAAAATGCCCATTGTTGCCTGTTCTGGGTGACAAGATCAAATTTATTGGAGGTGGGTGTGGGGTGGGGAAGAGCTTCCAGGAAAGCTCTCATTTTCCAAACAAGCAAAAAAAAAAAAAAAAAAAAAAAAAAAAAAGAGAGAGAGGCACTCATAACAGATCAAAGACCTAAATGTAAGAGCTAAAATGATAAAAACTCTTAGAAGAAAACATAGAGTAAAAGCTTCATGACATTGGATTTGGAAATGATTTCTTGACTATGACACCAAAAGCACAGACAACAAAAGAAAAAAATAGATGAAATGGATTACATCAAAATCTAAAACTTCTCTACATCAAAGGACATAATCAGCAGAGTGAAGGCAACCCTGAAATGTGAGAAAATATTTGCAAATCATGTATCTGATAAGGGGTTAATAGCCAGAACATCTAAAGAACACCTAATGATAGCAAAAAAAAAAAAAAAAAAAAAAAAAAAAAAAAAAAGAACCCAACGGGCTGGTTTAAAAATGGGCAAAGGACTTGAATAGACATTTCTACAAGAAGATACACAGAGGGCCACTAAGCACAGGAAAAGATGCTCAGCATGAGAAATGCAAATCAAAACCACAAGGAGATGCCACCTCACGCCCACTAGGAGGCCACTGTAACACAAGCAGAAACCAACCCCAAACCCAGAGAGTGACAAGTGCTGGAGAGGATGTGGAGAAGCAGACCCTTGTGTCCCGATGGCGGGAAAGTTGTTAAATGGCGCATCTTCCAAGGGAAACGCACTGAGGGCTCCTCCAAAAGTTAAAACCAGAATCCCAAGGTCCAGCAGTTCCACTTGTGGGTGCAAACCCCAGAGCACTGAGAGCAGAAACTGTTCATAACAGCACTGTGTTCACAGCCCAAAGACGGGAGCAAACCCAGTGTCCATGGTCGAGTGGATGGATAAATGGAATGTTGTGTAGATACACCATGGAATATTATCCAGCCTTAAAAAGGAAGGAAAATGTAGGGCCGGGCGCGGTGGCGCACGCCTGTAATCCCAGCACTTTGGGAGGCTGAGTCAGGAGGATCGCGAGTTCAAAGCCAGCCTCAGCAATGGCGAGGCACTTAGTAACTCAGTGAGACCCTGTCTCTAATAAAATACAAAAAAGGGCTGGGGATGTGGCCCAGTGGTCTAGTGCCGCTGAGTTCAATCCCCAGTACCAAAAAAAAAAAAAAAAAAAAGGAAGGAAATTGTGACCCATGCCACAACACGGATGAACTTGGAGGACATCATCCTCAGTGAAATAAGCCAGGCACAAAAGAACGCAAGCCCAGTGATTGCTTGCGCTTGTGTGTGGTACGTGGAGTGATCGATTCATAGAGAGAGAGCTGAATGGCGGTTGCCAGGGACTGTGGGGAGGGGGAACGGGGAGCTGCTGCTAATGGTACAGAGTTCAAAGCAATCATAAAATTCACAGAGAATGAAGTGCTGTATTGAAATATTAATAAAGCAACGTTACATCCTGGCTCTGTCACTTACTGACGTCAGTTTCCAATTCCTCTGTGCCCCAGTTTGCACATTTGTTAAGGGCATTAGTCACAGCTCCGATCTCACAGGTGTGTTCTGAGAATTCTGGGAGACAAATAGTTCTAAAGGGACAAGACTGGGGCCTGGCACACAGTGGGTGTCTGTGAACCTGAAGGGTGATGGGGGTTGGGACATCTCAGTACCGTGGGGTGCTGAGGGGCCATGAAACCTGTGGTGGAGCTGCAGGGCAAGTGGGGGGCTACAGGGAGGTCCCAGTGGTGATGGATGGTGGGGGCTTCAAGTGCCAGGGCAAGGAGCTGTCACCAAGGGATTCTGCGTGTCAGTGTGTTGGACGGAAGGAGGTGTGGAGGGGTGATCGGGCAATGTTGATGGTGGGCCTCAGAGAAGCTGAATGCCTGGGGCTAGAGAGCATCAGAATGAAAGCCACTCCTCCCCCCCACCCCCAGGCTCATAGTCATCATTTAATTTCACCCTACTAGTGGGCCCAAGAGGAAGCAGGCAGAGGTTTTGGGGGAAGAGCTGGAGACAAAGCTACAACCCTCCATGAGATCCCGTGAGACTCTAGGGCCCTGGGAGTGGGGACTGGGTCTGGTGCTGCAGTCAGCCACCTGTAGGGCCAGGTGAATGCTGAGGGCCAAAGAGATAGGTGCAGGCCTGTCCCTGACCTCCATGTGAGGGTCAAGGGCCTTGAGAAGTCAGCTTGTCCTGTGGGGGGGTGTGGCCTGGGGAAGGGTTGGTAGCCTTTCGTAGAGACCTGCCTAGAACTCCACAGACCCATGCCTACCTCTCCTTCACTGTCCTGCTCACACATTTTGATGGATTATGTTGGTCTGGGGGAAGAGGGCCTTAGAGCGCAGGCCTTAGAGGCCAAGGTTGGCTGTAGATGTAGGGCGTGGTCCTCTATCAGGGTAATCTTGGCCCCCCCCCCCCCCCCCCGGGGACATATGGCAATGTTGGGAGACATTTTGGGTTGTCGTGATGGGGGTGTGTAGAGTGGGCAGAGGCCAGGGGTGCTGCTAAGCATCCTACAAGCAGCACAGGATGGCCCCACCACAAAGCCCAAACGTCTGCGGTGCTGGTTGCTAGGCCAGAGGATGGGGGCCAGCGCAGAAAAGAGGAGGATGGGCTGTCCAGCATCATCTCCCAGGCATGCTGAAGAGCCAACTGAAGAAGCTGTGACCACCTAGATGTGACCATCAGCACCTGCCAGGCAGCACCTTGGAGAAGGTAGAGAAAGGAGGAGGTGCTCTGAGGACTCAGCAGAGAGCTGCCTGTCAGAGACAGAGGCAGGTCTACAAGGAGGCGCTCAGCAAGACGGCAGGCTGGAGAGGGGTGCTGATCGAGCATGGTGGCAGGAGGTTGGCTGGGGTGTCAGGTGAGAGGACAGAGAACACAGGGGGCAGGGCTTCCAGCTGGGTCAGTGGGGAGAAGCCAGCGGGGGGTCTGCCCTGTACCCAGAGCTCCTCTGTGGCTCTCCCAAGTGGATTTAGGCTTGCTGTGGGGAGGGGCAGGTGCAGGATGGGGGGTGGCAGGCACTGAGATGGCATCTGTGTTGGAGGGAAGAAGGGACCACTGTTACCAGGGACAGATAGAAGACCTCAAGGGCTGGAAAGGATGCATTTTAGTAGTGGTGATGGTGATGATGCAATTGATAGTAGGTCTAAATGCAGCCTGGGTTTGTGGAGCACTGCTATGGTTTGAATGTCTGCTCCCAAACTCATGTCAAAATTTAATTGCCCCTGTGACAGTATGAAGAGGTGGAACCTTGGAGAGGTGATTAGGCACCGCCCTCGTGAATGGATGAAGGCTGTTACCTTGGGAGTTGGGGAAAATTCAGCTCCCCCCTCACTTCCTGTCACCGTGTGATGCCTTCTGCCAAGTTATAACTGCAAGAGGGTCCTCACCAGATGTGTCCCTCCATCTGGGACTTCCCAGCCTCCAAGACCATGAGCCAAATAAACTTCCATTGTTCATAACTTACCCTGTCTGTGGTATTCTGTTATAGCAGCAGAAAACAGACAAAGACATGTGCCTTCACAAAGCCAGGCACAAAACTGACATTTTAATACAGCATATTTTAACCAGTACAACAACTCTATCAGCACATGAGGTATGACATTCCAAGCTGTCTAGAAACCACCCTGTTGCCACCATAGTCCCTTTCTCTGCTGTCACATTCTCATTATATTTTATATTGGTGCTTTCAAACCCACCTTCTCATTGATTTGCATATTGCACATCAGTAGAAAGGGCAAATATCAAGGATCTATTTTACATGTAAGAAAATTGAGGACAGATAATTCATCTGTGGGAAAGCCAGAATCTGAGCCCGGGCTTTGGGTTCAGTGATGCTCCTTCTAGAACCCTCCAGGATTTGGAGAGGGCAACCTTCCCAGCCCTGCTTCTGCCCCTGCCACAGAATCTAGCTCCGGTGCCACCTGCATGAGGGTCCTGGTGAGTTGGCCTACAAGCCTGCCTGGCCCTCCCTGCTTCGAGAGTGACTAAGGCTTTCATCCTGTGGGCCTCACAGCCCTCTTCCCCACCATCCCTCTGCTCAAAGGTCTTTACTTTTTCTTGTAAAATTAATCTTCATGGTACCATATAATGAAGGGAGGCAGTGTCAGGAAATGCTTAATGAAGCTTCAACTCCCATTCCTGGCTGGGCCTGGACCGAGAGCTGTCCTAAAGGCTGGGCTCCGGGCTGTCGGATGGTTTTCAGGACAGAGATGGGGGTGGGTGGGAGCTGGGGCTCCTGGGCACAACCATTATGTGGCTGCTGAGCAGAAAAGCTGCAGACCCCACCCTGGAGTATCAGGGACAGAGGGCCCACTGGCGGATGTGCCTCAAATACCAGATAAGAGCTGTCACGTGCCAGTGCTGTGCAGGACGGGGGCACCAGGGAGTTGGGGAAAATTCAGCTCCTCCCTCACTTCCTGTCACCAGATGTGTCCCTCCATCTGGGACTTCCTAGCCTCCAGGGCCATGAGCCAAATAAACTTCTATTGTTTATAACTTACCCAGTCTATGGTATTCTGTTATAGCAGCAGAAAACAGACAAAGACAAAGAGAGCCGTGGCTGCCCTCTTCTCACAGGGCAGAGGAGGAGGGCCATGAGCCCGCTCCCTCTTGCATCTTGAGATTCCTCCCTCTGGGCTGTTGGACTGTGGTCCAGAGCAGGGAGCTCCTGACAGTGGGTCAGGACATCCGGGTCCTCACCGATTCTGCAGAGTGATCCTGGGCAGGCTGCCCCCTCTCTGAATTTTGGATTCCTTGTTCAAAATAAGGGGTTGTGCCAAGTGGCCTTTCAGAACTCTCGGGGCTTAGCACTGAATCTGCCACTCCTTCTCTTAAAACGCCACGGCTGCTCTGCCCGTGATGGGGTGAAACCTGAACTGTCTACAGTTCTTGCTTTGGGCTTTCCATGATGAGGCCCCTGCCTGCTTCTCCAGCAGCCTCTCCAGCCTCTCTGCTCCCCTTACTCCACCCACCCAGAGCCTCCTGTCACCTGGTTCCCTTTCCGTCTCCTCCCTGCCTTTGCACACGAGGTTCCCTCTGCCTTTGATGGTCTGGTCTGTTTCCCTCTGCCCTGTCCCGTCCCGGCTTGGTTAGTGTCTTCTCTTCTGGCTCCAGCTCAGGCTTCACCTCCACTGAAAACCCCTCCAGGACCATCAGGATGGGCTGGAGTCCCCTCATGCTTGTCCCTGGAGCTCCTGGGCTCACTGGGCACACTGCATGGTGATTGCCATTCACGTGTGGCTTCCCCACTAATGCACACGCTCCCTGAGGACAGGACCATGTCTGTTTTGATCCTGGTGCTGCCCTCAGCGCCGTCCATGGTATTTGGCACAAGTAGTTCCTTGATAGAAGGGGCATGACTAAGTGACTGCACACAATGATTCCATGGACATAGAAGACCAGGAGGACTGGGGGCTGGTGGCACTGGAGAGGCGGAGGCACAAGGATTGTAAGTTCAAAGCCAGCCTCAGCAACTTAGTGAGGCCTAAGTAACTCAGCGAGACCTTGTCTCTAAATAAAATATAAAAAAAGGGCTGGGGATGTGGCTCAGTGGTTAAGAACCCCTGGGTTCAGTCCCTAGTTAAAAAGAAAAAAAGAATTCCAGGAGAAACATCAATGCAGGGAAAGTGGGGGTGGGGTGGGGAGGGGATGTAGTAGCTTCGCAGCCTCTGCTGGAGAGACAGTGCTGAGAGGGAATGGAGTATTGCTGCTGCTGAGGCCCTCAGTCTACAGCCTGGGCTCAGAGGGGCAGGCTTTCTGGGGCTCTGGGGCTCACCTCACAGTGAAGGTCCGCTGCTGGGGAATGGAAGTGACTCTCATGCTGTCCCACCACGTGGGGTCAGAAGAGTGCAAGCTCCATTACTGACCCATCATAGGTCCCAAGGGAACCCCAAGCCCCACACATGCCTGCCACCTATGTCAGGTCATTCCCTGAATGTTCCATAACACTCCCCTTTCCCCTTTCCTGGGCTCCAGGGCTCCTCACCAGGGAAAGCCTGCCACCCCATGCAAATGCCACCTCTTCCCTGTGCCTTCCCAGATCCCCTTGGAATCATTTTTGGCTCTGAGCTCCCAGCATGTGGCTTGAGACTTTCATTATATGTGATTCACCCCATTCTGTGAGTTGTACTGAAATGCTGACACGTGGACCTCCTTGGCTGGAGGGCCATTTCCCTGAGGCCCAAGGTCCAAGAGGCTGAGTTAATGGGAAGCAGCAGAATCACACAGGCCTGGGCTCACACTTTGGTTCTTAGCCAGCAGCTGATAGACTAGGCACCTTGTGGGTGGATGGATGGAGAATGGGCGAATGAACGAGTGAATGAATGAAGGTGGATTGCAAGTTCCTTTTTTTTTTTTTTAAAACGGGAAGGGGATGACCATGGCCAAAATATAGGGATTTTCTTTTCTTGCTTTATTTTTGGTACTAGGGATTAAACCCAGGGAAACTCTATTACTGAGGTATAACCCCAGTCCTTTTATTTTTTATTTTTTTTTACTTTGAGATAGGGTCTCACAAAGTTGCTGAGACTGCCCTTGAACTTATGATCCTCCTGCCTCAGCCTCCCAAATTGCTGGGATTACAGGTGTGTGCCACAACACCAGGCTTAGTTTATTTCTTGCATATACTAAACAAGTCAGGAAGTTTAGGAAAAGGGAGATAAAGGCAAGAGAGAGGAAAAACACCCTACAGAACAAGCAAGAAGCAGATGAGATGGAAGACGCGTCAGCACCATGTTGCTGAGGCAGTTTGGCTTGCCTTCCAGTGGCCCTGCTCTGGGTGCTTGTTAGCTACGAACCCCTGAGCAGAAGGCAAAGTGCAAAAGAGCTGAGGAGGGGTCAGGGCCAGGTGCATTTTAAACACAGGCAGTAAAAGCTCCTCTACCTGTGACCGTTCTACTTCCACACTCTCATAGATGTGAGCAAAGCTATGTGCCAGAGGCAATTGTGCCCTGGCAGGGTGGCTGGGGGGTCCACCTGTGGCTTGTCCATCATGTGTTTGCTGAGTTTGTGCTCAGTTTATGATCAGTGCACCAACTCCTTCGTGTTTGGAAAATCTCAAAGCAGCAAGTGTTGTAAGTTTGGGGAAGAACCATTATAATGGGCCCCAAAGTGTAATTACACAAAGTATTTACAAAAAATGGAAAGTGGAGAAAAAGTGACCAGAGTTGCACTGTGTCCCTGTGGGTTGCATCCTGTGACAGTGAGGACCATTCTGAAGGCAGAGAGTAAATCACATGATTTGGGAAAGGCCTGGGCTAGGCGGGTGCAAGCTGGCACTAGAGATTAGATGCAAAGTGACTGACAAGTCAGGACAGTGTTTTGTGTGCCCCTCAGTGGCTACACAGATGGACGAGCAGTCCTGTGGGGAGATCAAAGTCTGAGCATGGTCAAGTGGTGCCTACGGAACTTTTGCAACAAGCTAAGGGGTATTCTTCAGGTTCAAAACCCTTCAAAATCGGCTCAACAGGGGCTGGGGTTGTGGCTCAGCGGCAGAGGGCTCGCCTAGCATGTGCGTGGCCTGGGTTCGATCCTCAGCACCACGTAAAAATAAAAAAATGCATTGTGTACAACTAAATCAAATAAATAAATATTTTAAAAAAAATCGGCCCAACAACGAACTGAGTCGAGGCTGGTAGCGCCAGTGGCGGAGCTGCCTGGGAGTTCCCGGGGCAGCAGTAGAGCCAGTGAGGAGCAGGGTTACCTGGCTCAGCAGATTTTTTAAGGCCAACCAAATAGATCTATTTTGGGAAAAGATGCCTGTGAAATATTGCATCTGTCAGAAGGCAAAGAGCAGGCCTGGGTTTAAAGCTTCAGAAGACTCCTGCTCCTGCTCCTGCTCCCTAGAAAGGTACCTAGGGACAGCAACTGGAGCCTGCCCTTGACACTCAGGACTGATGGGCTAATGGCCAGCTCATAGCTTCTCAGACAGAACCTAGGTCTCCGTGGGAAGCTTTTCCACCTTGTGCGCAAACACCTTGCTCTTTGAGCACTTTGGGACGGCAGTTACCAGCTCTGGGTTGGACAGCCCTAATCCAAAAACCTGAAATGCTCCAAAATCTGAAACTTTTTGAGCACCAGTGTAACACCCCACATGGAAAATTCTACAACTGACCTCAGTCAAAACAAGCACATTAAAAATACTGTATAAAACTACCTTTTGACTATGTGTGTAAGGTAGATTTCATGTTTAGATTTGGGTCCCTTCCCCAAGATATCTCATTATGTCTATACAAATTATTCCAAAATCCACCCCCCCACACCAAACAATCTGAAATCTAATACACTTCTGGTTCCAGGCATTTTGGGGAAGAGATATTCAACCTGTCTTATTGTTTCTATAAATGGTTCCCAAGAGGCCAATGGGACATTTCTCTGTTCTAGAGCAATCATCCTCTGTAAATAGACATTGCTGGCCCTAGCAAAACTCCCACGCCAGCTGCACTGGCCTCCTTACTGTCCCTTGATTGTGCCAGGCACCCTCCTGCCTCAGACCTCTGCCCCTGTTGGCCCTGTGCCCAGGAAGCTCTGACCTAGGTGCACGTTCCTCACTCCTCAGCTCTTCAAGTCTTTGCTCAAATCCTACTTCTCAGTGAGGCTCTCTGACCACCCCACTCAAGGTAGTGTCCCACCATCTGCCCTCTCCTCCTCATCCCCTCTCCCTTTGCTACTTTCTCCTTAGCATCTCTGACCTTAGCACCCATCCACGAGCACAGTACATCATCTGCTTATTTATTCTGATTGCTGATTGTCTGTCTTCCCACTGGACAGGGATCTTTGTTGTATCCCACTGTTCTATCCCAAGATCAGCATCTGCCACATAGAAAGGGCTCAGTATGTATGATGTAACATTGTGTTCCCATCCCTGTGGTCATACCTGTCATTTCACCTTTGTGGCCCTCTGGCACGATTCCCTTTTCCTCAGCATCAAGGCTGGCTGGGGCTGTTTTTGTCCCTGGGTCCTGGTGTGCCTGGCCAGTGTCTGCCCTCTGGGTGTGACAGATCCACGACCAGGCGCACTCAGGGCTTGGCAGCTGGGGGACTGAGTTGGGGGTGTGGTCAGATCAAGGATACTGCAGACCCTTTTTCCTGCAAAAGCTGACAAACAGGCTCATTCTGTGTGACAGGCGTCTGTCCTACTGCCCCACTCTCATCTCCACGACAAGGCCAGGCCCGAGGACTGATGGCCTGAACCAGGCTCTGAGAGCTTTTGCTAATGATAGATACCAGTTTTGAGCACTTGCCATGGGCTCTTAGCTCATTTTATCCACCCAACAATACTCACAGGATGATAGAACCATCATCATTGTTGTCATCGTCATTGTCATTGTCATCATCATCTTTATTTTATAGATCAGGGAATAGGAACCTAGAGAGTAGCCTGTGCAAAGTTAGAGAGCTGTAAACTCAGGAGTCAGAAGCCAGGTGCCCTTGCTCATGGGTCACAGAGACGGAACTGAGCCCAGGTCTATTGATTCCCACCCTATGTTTCTTCTATTACACAAAGTCACCTTCCTTACTTCATTCTGCACTTATTATTTATTTACTTTTTGGGGACCAGGGATTGAACGCAGAGGCACTTAACCACTGAGCCTCAACCACAGCCCTTTTTAATATTTTATTTAGAGATAAGGTATTGCTAAGTTGCTGAGGCTGGCATTGAACTTGCAATCTCCTGCCTCAGCTTCCTGAGCTGCTGGGATTACAGGTGTGCGCCACAGGACCTGGCTTATTTATTTATTTACTTTAATGGGAAGGTCAGGAAGGCTTCACGGAGGTGGTGACATTTGAACTAGCCCAGGTTATTTTCCAAGTTTCCTCTTCCTGGAGGCTAAGAAAGAAACTGCCTTTCCCAGCCTCCCCTGCAGCCAGATGGGCCCATGTGCCCGAGTGATGCTCCTGCTGCAGGTCTGGCTCCCAGGACCTCCTGAATGCTCCTGCACATTCCCTCTCTCCTGCACATTCAGGGGACCCAAAGGAAAGCTCTAAGGCCCAGAAAAGGAAGGCACTGCAAGGAACAGGGCTTTGTTCCTAACTGACTCTCCGGGATGGGACATGAGAGAGAGCATACTTGGATGGGATTAAGTCACTGAGACTCTGGGGTTGTTTGTTATAGCAGATCGCCCTCTCTGTCTAATCCAGCCTTAAAGGATGAGGGCATGTTTGCTGGGTAAAGAAAGCAGGGAAGGGTTTTCTGGGAAACAAGAACACCTTGGGGAAACTTGTAGGAATGTGACAGGGGAATTTCAAGTGGGCTGAACTTCATGGAGGGGGTCAGGCGGGGGGAGCTGGGCAATGGCAGAGACTGGCTAAAAGGCCTCAGATACTGCCCTGAAGATGACGGGCAGCTGTCAAGGGATTTCTGTCATGCACTGAGAATTTGAAAGAGCTTTCCTCAAGACCTTCCCAAGGAATTGCAGTCCTGAGACTTGCTTGTGGCACGTGCAGTGCTGCTTCCCCTCAGACTTTCACGACGCGTCTCACCCGTCGTTCCCTCCCTAGCCCTTTCCCAGGTCACTTTCTTCATAGTGCTCACCACTATTTAAAATTCTCTTATTTGCTTACAGATTTATTTCCTGTATCCTCCTGCCCCAGAATGTAAGCTCCCCAAGAGCATTCAGCTAGCCCGTTACTATGGTTTGAATAGTTTGTCTTCTCCAAAAGACAAGTTTCAACTCATATTGAAACTTAATCCCCATTATAAGATATTAAGATGGGGGGCCAGCTGGGACCTTTAAGAGGTGATTAGGACTCTGTCCTCATGAATGGATTAATCTATTCATGTAATTAATGCAGCAGTGGTTTATGTGAGGAGTGAGTCTGCCACAAAAACAAGTTTGACTAGGTTCTTTTGCCATGTGATGCCCTGAGCTAATCTCAGGACATCAAGAAGCAAGAAGTTCATGACCAGCTGTGGCCCCTCAACCTTGGACCAGAAATGCAAGCCAAAATAGAGCCCCTTTCTTTACAGTTCACCCAGTCTGTGATCTTGTGTTATCGGCAACAGAAAATGGACAAAGATACCGGTCTTATCCACCAGTTATTCCCAGCAGCTAGATAAGTACATGTCACTGAGTAGGTGTTCAATAAATTTTGGTGATTGAGCAATCAGTGGCTCTGAGAAGTCCGTCCTGTGGTAAAGGGATTGGTTCATTGTGCGTAGGCAAGACCTACTTATATCTCCCTTGATTACTGCACTTTGTAAATGCTGCTCTGGTGGCCAGTGGCAGACGGCTTGGCCCTCTGCTGATGGACTTCTGACTCCAGGGCCATGACCCTTCATAAGGGCAGGAGTGTGGAGGGCCAGCTACGACACTGGCCGGAGCAGCTGGAACCTGCCGCTGAGGCTGAAGCCCTGGTCCCCGGAGGAGCCCGGAGAAGTGCGTGGCCTCCAGCCTGCCGCCAGCCTGGCCCCATGCCGGCTGCGAGGCCAGCTCTCCACACAAGGCAGCCGAGGGCGGGTGCTAAGCTTTAAGGATCAATACCAGCCTCTTGCAGGACCCGGCTCTTATAGCAAATGATCTTCAGCTGGGCACCAGCCCCAGACAAATGAGGTAATGAAATCCAAGCCTCATTAGGGGGTTGCAGCAGGGCCCGGCGAGCAAAGCTCTGGTGGGGAGGGTGTTAGGAGACTGGGGCTCCAGAGCTGGGCCTGGTCCTCTCTGCTCTAGAGCAAGTAGTTGTGGCCACCTGGACTGGGGCAGAGGATTTGAGAGCAGGAAGGGGCTTTGAAGTAAATGCTTATCATTGCCATTATTGCTACTATTAACTGAGCAGCTGCTATACACCAAGACACTGGGAGAGACCTCTCTGCAGTCCTACGTGTAGGTATTATTGTCTGTGTGCCACCGATGAGGGCACCAAAGTCCAGAGAAAAAGGGATCCCAAGATCATAGGCTGAGGGAGTGCATAGCCAAGCTGGGAGGAAGAACAAAGGCTTTGGACTCCCTGTCCAGTGCTCTTTCTTCCACTCTCTCTGGCTTCCTGGAGCACTAGCCTGGGTCACTGGTGCTGCTGTGACCCCAAGCGTTCCCAGGGGAAGGCTTGTCCTAAAAAGAAGTTCAATTTCCTGCTCTGCTGCTGGGATAAATTATTTGAGAGGAAGGGGCAAGGGAAGAATGGTGAGGGCGCTTGGGCCAGGTCCTTACCCATCCTTTCCACGCTCACAGGGCCTTTTCCTTCCTCTATGGAGTGATAAGCATTTCTCATCACTTGTAACCTCTGGAAGCTTTCACAGAGGCCCCTCAGCTGCTGCCTCTGGGTTCAGCCCAGTGCTGGGAGATGAACACCTGCTGCCCAGCAGGCTGGTAGGGAAGCCGGGAGAAGCCAGCTTCCTGATTCCTGATCTGGCGTTTGGTTGTCCTTATCATTACTGTGGATGATTCATTGCGGACTACACAGGGCTAGCCTTGGGCTTCCCCTCCCACTCCCATTCTCTGCCAGGGCCTTCTTGCCCTGCACCCCACCTCGCTTAGTCTTGGGGTATGTGCTCACACCAGCCATTTCTGGTCTGGACCAAGGATGCTGCTCAGTAGACCCATACAGGTGTTAGAAAGGCCGTTACCTGGGGGAGGGTGCCTTGCAAAGAGCTGGCGCTCAAAATCCAGTTGCATGAGGGTAAGTAAGGCCCACCTCCCTTCCTTAGACAGGTGATGTGGATCAAGTTCTCGGCTAGCTCAAGGGCAGGTAAAAGCAGATATCCCTTGGGCTCCTTCCTGCCCTCCTGCCCTGGAGACCTGCCAGCGGGCCCGAGAGCCCTGCTCTCTCAGAGTGTGGAGTCAGCCAGCAATTGCCTGGGGCGGACGAGAGAAGTGACCTGTGGACTGGCCCCCTTCAGCCTGGTGTTCACCATGGCCATCACGGCAAGGCAATGGTGAGCCAGAACTTGCTCAGTGCTGGGAGACGATTATTGTTTCAGCCTTCTCCTTCTCCAAGGGGGAAAATGAGGTCAAGGGACTGGCTCAGGGTCACACTACTACAGAGTGGCCCTGGCCAGTACTCACAGTTCAAACACATCCTGTACATAGCCAGAAGCTAATCTGAACATGTCAAACCCAGTCTGCTGCTATAGGGGCTCATGCTAGAGTAGACTATCTGTGCATCCTACAGGTTTAGGTCCATCTTTCTGGAACCTTCTAAGGGTCCTCATTTATGGGCAGTGATGCCCAGACTCTGGAGCTTATCTACCACAGTCTAGTCTGGCGGATTCTCTCAGAGCCCCTCTGGCTGGGCTGCTGGCAGCTAGAGGCAGACAGAGGAGCCTACTTCAATCCATGCAGAACCTTCTGCCTGCTCCCTTAGCCCCAGGCTCTGGACAGTGTGGCTTCCTGTGCTGCCCCTCCAGCTGCTCCAATGTCAGCTGATCCCCAGGGCGGGCATCCTAGAATCACAACTTGTAAAGGTGGGTGGGATTCAGCAGAGAAGGCGGTTCCTGGAGGAAGCCAGCAGGCCTCTGTCCTCTGCAGCCATCATTGCAGCAGCAAGCCATGGAAGGAAGAGGATCTGGCACCCCTGGGAGTGATAAGTGCTACGTTCTCCCTGAAACCTCAGGCAGGGGCCAAAAGGCAGCATCCCAAGGAGACAGGTGGAGGAGGATTCCCTGGTGACAGAGAACAGTGCGCCCTCCCCACACTTGGTGAAATATTCAAAAGGCCAAGGCTGTTTTCTTCTTCCTCCAGGGCTCCCTCCAGCTCTGCATGTGCAGTTTTCTAGAGGGCCTCCAACCTCACCTCCTGGGAGAGGCACTTTCTAGCTGTTGGTCTCAGTTTTTCCCTTGGGGGTCCATTTGTTCAGAAGGACAAATGGGCAGCATGTTGGCTGAGGCCACCCATTTAGAGGCAGAGGGAGGAACAGCAGAGTCCTGGATCCGTGGGTGATCCCACAGAGGCCCGGTACTGGGATATCTACCCCTGGTCTCCTCCACTGTGGTGGCAGATGAGGTGGGGGGTGCCTGGACGGCTCAGCAGGGAGTTGCCTGCTCTCTTTTCCTGGGAACTGAGCTGTCATGATCTGTGCTGTATTTCAGGCCCATGTCCTTTCGACACATCACCTACTCCTGGCTCTTAAACAGGCCTCTGCCAGAGAGCTGTGGGTTGCCTTCCTCCTAGACCCATGGGCTCCTTAGTACCTGCCAGGGGACATGAACCTGCTGAGCCTGTGTTGTCTTCACGGTGTCTCCTGTTATGTCTTCTCTGGACAGTTCCAGGCATGTGGTCTTAACCCTCAAGGGCTGAAGTCCAGGCCATGGACTAAGTGAGGACTGGACACAGAGCCCTCGGGCTCTGCTCCTTTCCTGTTGTAGGGCCTATAGCAAGCCATGGAGCCTCCTTGGGCACAAACAACAGCCAGACTCCATATAAAGCAACAAATGCAAAGAACAGTCTTATGGGAAAAGATTCGCTGGCCCAGGTCCTAGAAAGGGAGGCCTGGCCTAGCAGACCTGGTCACATACTAAAACTGATAGGGAGTCCTACGCCTGGAGGCTACATCTGGAGAGCAAAGTGCCCAGACGACGCAGGCTGTGAGACCTGCTGCAGGCACTGGAAGAAGAAGGAGTTGCATGGTAGAGGAAGGCTTGCAGGAACCCAACACAGTCAGGTTCACATCAGTGGTTTCAGCCTTTTGATGGCTTTTCACAGTTCCGAAGCCCAGGCTCAAGCCTTGAGATGGATTCAGTAAGCTGGGGTGAGGTGCTGGCATCTGAATTGGTAAACGTGTCCTGGTGATTCTGTTGGGTTGAGAAGCCTGGCGAGAGAGGACTCAGAGCTTGTCCCCCAGCTGAGATGCAAACCATGGCCCCAAGGTGGGCAGGATGTTCCTTGGCACAGGGTAGAGTGTCGTAAGGTGGCAATCGGAAAGCAAAGGTGTGTTCCCACACTGGTGAGACGATGCCTTCATTCACACTACAGATTAGGGAGAAGGTGACGGTCCTGGGTCCTTGTCTGGCCTCTGAATAGGATGCCCAGAGGCCTGAATGTCCAGATCTTGGCCCCAAAGCAAGGCTCCCTTTCCACCAGTGGTGTTCCTGGCCTACTGACAGTGGAGCCTGGGTGCTGAGTCCACATTCCCCAGCTCTGTGATGGGTTTGGTGTTGCTGTAGCTGCCCTCCCTCGAGCCCTTTAGGATCAGCTCTGCCACTTATGACCAGGGCCTGTGAGGGAGTTGCCTTGGGAGGGGCAGTCGGCCTGACTGGTGCTGGGGCCTTAGTCCCTGGCTTTGCTGACGCCCTGCGATCAGTGAGGGGTTCCTGCCCAGTGAGGAGGTGGATCAACCACAGTTCTCAGATGCGAGGGGGCTGCCACCACTGAGCTCGAGGACTGACCCTCCTCATCAGGTTGGGTCCAGCCTTGCATTCTACGGGTGACAGGGTGGATTTCCTAAGGGTAGATGCTCCAAACACATGTGGGGCTGATCTCTACCCCCAGTTCCCTTCACTTTGTGAACATTTTCATCATGCTCCAGGTTTCAGCGTCTGTTTAGTCAATAGAGATGAGCATAAGGACTAAAACAGCTTACTAAGGGAGATCGTGTACTTGAAGGGCCTAACAATTCGGGGCACAGGGTACATGCTCAGGAAATGCAAGGCTCCTCACCCCCATTGTCCCTTCTCTAACGCCGCGTACAGCAGAGCTGAGCCCTACTGCTCTCTGCAAGCTCTTTTCCTCTCTACCCAGAACCCTTTATTTCCAGCTCCTGCGTTTGCAGGGGCTGCTGGAGAGAAGCCCAGCTGCATCCTGAGTGTCAGGGAGCGTCAGCAGCAGGCTCAACACTTTCATCAGTGAAACTGGATAAACCAAATGCAGATCATTGAAAACTGGGTTGGAGTCACAGAACTGGTGGCCTTCAAAAGCTAATTACCATTGATATGCATATTTTAGGCCTCTTACATAAAAGCATGGCACTTTCTACCAGGCTCAGGCTTACTCTCAGTTTCGCATTCCTGATCTGGAGTGACATTTTTTTTCCCTACCACTTACTTTTATATGGCAAATCATATCCCCCACCCTACCCCAAGCCACAGTGGCTATGTGGTGTGATGGACAGAGATACTCTTTAAGTAAGAGGGGGGGTCTGGTGTAACTCTGGAGTCCTCTGCTACTGGTTGACCTAAAGTTAACCGAGGCTCTCTGGTCTCTGGCCCAGAAGCTGGCTTAGATTAGTGGTTCTCAGACCCATGGCCCCGCTGCACCAGAACCTCCTGGAGCATGTTTTAGAAAGTATTGGCGTCCTGGGGATCCTGATGTTGCCCTCAGAGTTTCTGGTACCATGACTTAGGGGTAGGGACTGAGCATCTATACCTTTTAAAAAACCCAACAGTGATTTGAAGCATGATCATGTTTGGGAACTATGTAGCCAAGAAAGAGGTTCTTGCTCCACTCAGTTGATCACCCCCTCCTATGGAAGCCCTTCACTTCTCTTGGCTTCCACGAAAATATCCTATCCCAGTTCCCCTTCTCACTCACTCTCTCTGTCACACCTCTTCCATCTCCTTCCTGCTTCCTCTTTTCTGGTCCACACCTAAATGTTGGTGTGCTCCAGGCCCCGCTCCCCCTGCTCCATCCAGAGTCTCTCTTGGGTTTGGCTTGTATTCTATGGCTTTAAATCCCACCCATACATTGCCATGTCTGAATCTGTAGACCTATCTCTCTCCAGAACTACCCAACTTTTCATGGCAGCCTAATGTCTAATTGACATTTCAAAGTGAACACATCTAGAACAGAACTCTCAAGCCCACCTTATCCCTGAAGCCTTTGTCTCCCCAGTCTTCTCATTCTCCATAAAGGGCATCCTGACCCACCCACGTACTTAATCCAGACATATAGGAATTGTCCTGATTTGTCTGTTTATTTCTACCCTAGTCCAGTTATCAGCAATTCTTGTGGGTTCCATCTCTAAAAAAATCCCTGATTCATCTACTTTCCTCCAAGTATGTTGCTATGACCTGATCTAAACCTCTCTCCTCCCCCACCCAGGCTCCACGGCTTGATTGTTCTTTCTGCTTCCCCTCTTGTGCCTTATAATCCATTCCCCACTTGACAGCCAAAGTGCCCCTTTTAAAAACATGTCAATTCCTCCATGTCACTTAAAATCAAATTCAAACTCTTTATTATGACCTAAAGTCTCCCACAATCTGGCTCCTACCTACTTCTAGGACCTCACTTCTGTGACTTTCTCATTCTAGTTAACACCACACAGGCTACTCCAATTCTCTACCCATCGCTTAAGTGCAAGATCATTTCTACTGGGATGCACGCAACTTGGGAGTCTGAGGCAGGAGGATCACAAGTTCCAGGCCAGCCTGGGCAAGTTAGGGAGGCCCTAAGCAACTTAGCCAGAGACCCTGTCTCAAAACAAAAAAATTAAAAGGGCTGGGATGTAGCTCAGTTGTAAAGTAGCCTCTGAGTTAAATCCCCAGCACCTAAATAAATGAACTAACACAAATTTAAGTGAAAAATCATTTCCACCTTAGGCCCTTGCACTGGCTGCTCCTTCTGCTTAGAAGCTCTTCCCCTGACCACGCAGCTGGCTCTTCCCTGTCATTTAGGTCTCAGCTAAATCTCAATCATTCACACAGGCCCTCCCCACCCACCCTATTTAAAGTAGGTACTGAGCACCGTCTTTCACTTTATTCTATTGTCATTCTCTGTACGGCGCATACCACTGTCTGATATTTCATAGTTCATGATGGTGTTTTTTCCTGCTTGTTTGCTGTCTTTCTCTTGTAGTATGTCAAATCCATGAGGTCAGTGACTTCGTTTGTTTTGTTTATTGCTATATTCCTAGTGCCTAGAACAAGGCTGGGTACATTGTAGGTACTTAATAAATATTTATTAAATAAATGAATAAATGTAAGTTCCTGTCCAGCTCTAGAGGTACATAATATATTTATAATATTTAATAATTAATTGTGTTATTCCATGTAAAACTTTTGTGGAGCCCAAGAATATGGTTTTGAATATAGAGCGATTGGAAAGAGTTTTGAGGCTTTTTGCAGCTCTTTAGCTGACTGGCTGTTTCAGGCATCACAACTTTGCTTTGGGAGACAGTGAATTCCTCCAAGACAAAGGTCATGCCTTGTGCATCTTAAAGTGTCCCCAGAGCTCAAGGTTGTGCTGAGCTCTGTAAATGTTTGTTAACAGAATGAACAGACAGTCATCTTATGAGCTAAGGCAGGAAACCGAGGCTGGCATTAGGGGGGAAATATCCCCAGGGGATTGTGATGCCATGGCTACCCTGATGGTCCTACAGCTGAGCTCAGTTCTCTTCTTTTGGGGACAGCTGCCTCTGTGCTCCTTATATTACTTCCTTGTACATGGTGAGCACCAGGCAAGATTGCCAGCAGCCTCTACCTACCTGCTGGCTCCAAGAATTCTGTGCAGCCCTTGGCTGGTAGAGCTAAGGCCTGGGTATGGGTGAATTCTGCACTGTGTGTAGGCTGTGTGACCTTGGGCAGGTACTTAATCTTTCTGTATCTCTTTTCCTTTACCTGTAAAAAGCAGAGAATCCACAGCACATAGGCACTCAGGAATCTTGTGATGATTAAATGAGGAGATGCATAAAAACTCTTTGTATAGTATTTTGCACACAGCAATTGCTCAATAAATGTTGGTCACTAATAATTGTTAATAGTTCTGGCCTTGAACCTGGAGCTGAGACCCTAGGCTTCTGAGCCTAAGATTTTCTGCTCGCTTTCTCTCTTACTCTTTTGTAGCCATAGGCAAGTCACCTGGAACCTTCCCCTTCTCTGCTTTTTTGCAACCAGGATAATGATAGCTCCCCTTCCTTCTAGCACTGCTGTGTGGATTAATTAGTGTTAATTAATGGGCTTTGAAAATGAAAAGCACCTAGGTAAGTGCTGATCATGATTATTAATGGGAACCACGAGCATGGAGAAGGTGGTGAACAGGGTCCTAAAATTATACAGATTAAAGAACAATGAGGGGAGGTGAGAATGTGGCTATTAAGCCCCGAGGCTGGGGCCCAGGTCTGCCAGCCTGCCAAGGTGTTCAAACCAGAACAAAAATCTTGCAGTCATTCTTAAGCAAAAATGCCTTGGTGAGCCAAGGAGGTGGAAATTCTGCACCAAATGTCACAGACTGGAAGGCACCTCTGCAGGTCACTGAGCCAAACCTCCTCCTTTGAGGAGGACTGTAGCCACAGCAGCCCCTTTGCAATATGTGTGTGCAGAGCCTCTGCTTTTTGAGACAGGAAGGGGCTTCCCATGACAGTGACCATAGTACAAGTTACCATCTATCTGCTACCCACTAGGAAAGTGTAGTTATTTAGTAGACACCATGCATCAAGGAGTCTACATGGATGTGTTGCTTTATTTTTGGAGGGGTCAGATTTATTGAGGTAGAATCTGCATAGAATAAACTCACCCATCTTAGAGTACAATTCTGCAGGTTCTGATATACACCTGCGGTCGGGAAACCACCACCACAGTCAAGGTACAGAACGGTTCCTTCACTGCCAAATCCCCTGTGTCCCTTTCTTGTTGGTTTCTCTCCCTCCCCGGCTCCTGGCAACCACTGATCTGTTTTGTCAGTATGTTTTCACCTTCTCCAAAACATCATATAAATGGAATTGTACAGCAGTTAGCCTTTTGAGACTGGCTTCTTTGACCTAACATAATGCATTGGAGCATAATTAATTGAGATAAATGCAGGTAAGATCCATGCATTCAAAATTTGATGTGCCTACATCATCTCTTCACCCTCAAGATACCTCTGAGCTAGGCACCATTACGATTCCCATTTTTAAAGAGGCCACTGAGACTTAGACATGTTAGTTAACTTGCTTTGGGTCACACAGCTAGCAAGTCATGGAGCCAGGATTCGAACTCAGAAGTTGTGACCCCAAATCCCATGGATTCAATTGTTGGTGCTCCTCAAGCACACCAGGCATGACCTTTCTAGAAAGCAATATCAGCAAATGTTGCTAATTGTTCACATCGATTCTACCCTCTTTTCCAGAAACATTTTTGCCCCCTGGGCTCATCATATCTCCCCCAAATTGTCTTCCTCTTATACTTGTCACAGAGCACTAGGCTTGGAGCGCACGGCAGTGCACAGAGGCATGGGACAGGGGTCTGGAGCCAAGTAAGAGGAAGTGTGTCACGTGAGGTGGGGACATGTTGTGGGGAGAGGATATCCGGGCCTGACACGAAAGAAACATTAAGTTCCGTGTATGGTGAGAATCACAGCCTGGTTTCTTTTGGATTCAGGGTCTGATTTCATCTCAGCTGCTGCTTTGTTGATTTGGGGCTCTGTATCCATTTACAAGCCCAGTGGGACCTGGGGGTGTAGTGTGGTTCGAAACCACAAAACCATTTTCTATTCCTTCAGAGAAGTGCTGAGCTGGGCCTGCGAAGGCAGCGTTGGGCACGGACTCAGCAATTAGTACACCAACAAAGGCATTTTCCTTGCACGGGGTCCCCGATGACCTCGGCTGGCACGGAGAGGGATGAGCCGGCTGCGGGGGCCCACGTGACTCTCTTCTTCCCCCCACCATATCAATAATTATTAAGATGTGTATGAAAGTGCATTGACCTACTTGGAGATTTCATAAATATAAATAAATTAAACGGTCCTGCCTAAAGATGTCTAGGCAAACACGAGGGTAGGAAGAAAGAGTTGCTTACGCTTGGACGGGCAGTGAGGGGGACCCTCAGGCCTGCCAAGTGACAACAGAGAGTGCCAGACTGTAAGGGAGAGGAAAAGCCCCACAGGGCCCTGCACAAGAGCAGGACCCTCATGTTGGGGCTGGCTGAATTTGAGCTTCCTGCCCTGGCACACGTGTTCTGTCTGTGGCTGGGTAGGGAGTCCCCCAGCCCTTAGGGTAGCTGAGCAGGCCTGGCACAGGGTTGCCCAGGAAGCTGGGGCTGGTGATCTCTGGCCGTCAATAGCTGGGTCAGGTAGCCCCAGCATGCTAGGAAGAAATATTTTCTACCGGTGTCTGCTGGGCTCAAGAAACCATGGCCTTCCTCTCACTGCACAGCTTTGTGAGGCCTGGTCAGCCTTGGGGAGCCTCGTCCACCTTGGGGAGCCTCATCCTTCTGCTCTTCCTCCCTACCCATTTCCAGTGGTCCTCCATCACCAGGCCTCTTGCACCTGAGCCTCCTTGTCTCTGGCTGTTCCCCTTCCAATGCCCCCTGCACGCCCCTCTGCCAGGCAGGTCTTAGACATTGCTTCTGCCTCACCAGCTGGGTCTCTGCTCAAGGGCCCAGCCCTCCCAGCTGCCCTTCACCTAAGGGATATTATACTACCCAAAGTCTAAGCCTGATGGTTCAGTCTTTGAGGTTCGACCTCATCTTGCCCCATGAGAATCTCCTGCCAAATAAATCAGAATGCCTGCTGGCCTTCAAGCCTGGGCAAGGCCCTACCTCTTCCAGTGACTTCCCTGATCATCCCAGCCCAGGCTGCTCTCTCTTCTCCAATCCTTGTCAAAAGCACCATCACACTCTACCTTGCATTGGTAGCCACCTTTCCAAGTCCACATCTGTCCTCTTCCCATTAGCTCAGGAATCCTTCAAGGAGCATCTAACACAGGACCAGGTGAGGACTGCAGAGAGCCCAGCTCCATCCCTGCCTCCATGTGTGACCTGGACCATGGTCCACCCTCTCTGCAGTTTCATCTACAAAAAGGGAAAGGGTTGAATCCAGAGATCTTGGAAGTCTTTTCCAATACCCATGTTCTTTGAGATTATGGACCCCATAAGAGAGTGGTATAAAAAAGACCTGATGTGATTTAACATTGTCTTTTCCCAGGAATTTGCATTTTAATAGGCATAATGCTTCTAGCCAGAAGAAAGAATCTCTGACATTTTGGGGTGGGGGAAGCTTATTGGTACATGCCCCGCAGGGGGCCCTCTCATCATGGTCAAATGCCAAGTCTGCTTGGTGGAGATTTCCTAGTCCCCCACCCCTCACCATGTCCTCTTCCCCATGCAATATGAAGGGACCCTTGGGGAGCTTAGAAAATAGAAACACATTTAAATTCTTCTCCGCTTTTGTCCTCTTGCATTCAGATGACTGACTCATGCTTGTCTCATCTCCCCTGTCTCTAACTTTGGGCTGTAGTCCCAAGGGGCAGGGACAATGTCTTTGTTGGAGCTCTGAAACTGCGATGCTGGGATTCTTGGTCTGATTTGCCACCTGTCTCTTCCCAGCACCACCATTGCGTTAGAATCCTCCGGAGCTGGGTTCTACCCAAAATGGGGACATTTAGGAGGAATAACCAATTCCAAAGCGGAACTGGAAAGCAAGGATTTTTCGGCATTCAGAAGAGCTCGAGGCCAGGTTTGCCTAAATGCAGAATCCCCCACAGACATCTCGTGGAGTCAATAAGCCACACTCAGGGAAAAACTAGACCACTGTGGTGACCTTTCACAGTTTTCAGAGGAAAGTTCCCAGGGCCTGGGTAGCTTCTGGCAGTTCTACTCTTTGTCTCGTGTTCTGAGTCAGGAGAAGTACAACACAGGCCTCTCCCAAGCATGCAGTCATTTTCAATGTTGCTTGGTCAACTTGAACAAGGGATCAAGCAGCATGTTAAACTGCAGTGTAGTGGCCAGAGCTGGGTAAAGCACTGACTTGGTCTTCTTATCTGTAAAATGGATTCATAGAAGTGCCTACCTCACAGGGTTGTTGGAGAGATTACTGGCAAGACACAGTGAAGTACTCAGAATGTTTTTGGCATGGGAAAAGGGGTCAATAAATATTAGCTCTTATTATTCCCATATGATGTAGAACCATGGCGACTACCACTGGGTGATGAGGGATAGCCTGAGAATTTGCTCCCATCTGATTTTGATGATCTCTGTCCAGATTATCCTTACAAACATTCTATCCCAGGATTACTCAGGGCTTCCTCTCCTCATAGTTGTCTGTCCCTCCAGGGGACACACCTCATGTTGATGCTCAGTAAAATGGAATTAGGAATTCATATTTTCTGTCCCTAAGAGTGCATTTCAAGTCGAATGGAAGCATTTTGGGGGTTTTATGCTATTGCAAACGAGCAGCTTCAGTTTCTACAAATATGCTCTAAGTGTGTGTATGTAAGAAAGTGCTGGTATTGAAGGGGAGTTATTGATGCAATGGGCATGCAGAACAGTGACTTCCAGGAGCTCTCCCTCCGTCCACCCTCACCAGTGGTGGCAGGAGGAGCTGGCAGCAGGGCAAGAGTGATAGGAAAACGGGTCTCTCTCTCAGGAGCTCAGAGAGGGTATGTTGCCAGAGCTGGGGACCCCACTCACTCCAGGAGGCTCTGTTCAAATGTCACTTCCTCTATGTGACCTTCTTAGTCAATCTCCTGTCACACCTTTCCATGTTCTCAGTATTTTTCTTGATACCATGGGCTTTGCACTGATGGTTCCCAGTACCCACAGGCAGGATGGTCTCTGATTCATCCATATATTCGGAGCCTCCAGCACAAGTCTGGTGCAGATGAGGTCCTTGGTAATATTTGCTGATAAAGGCACGAATGCCCTGGATATGATTGACTCCTTCTAGAACCCTAGAATGAGGGATGTGAGGACTACTTAGAGCAACAGCCTCCCCCTACAGATCCAGGAATTAGGCTAGAGAGGGGAAGTGACATTCCCAAGATAACATAGCTGGTAGCAGAGCTGGAACTAGAATGCAGGTATTTTGACTCTGGGCCCAGAGCTCTGCTCTCTGCACCTGCTTACCATCTTAACCCTCTCCTCCATCTGCGGGCTTTAGGGATTGTTTGTGCTCTGTGGGAAGCTGGCAGGGGAAGCTGGAACACCACCTCCAAGGCACAGGAAGTAGCTGTGCCTCCAATGGGACCCTCACAAGAGGCCCTCTTGGTTGGGGAAGATCCCTACCCCTTTGTCACAACCCAGTGCACAGACCAGCTCTGCTCCTGAACTGCCACCCCTTTGGTTTAGGGGTATCATTCCCAGCAAGGCTCTGCTACGCCTGAGTCGAGGGCATTTGGCCCCTCCTCCCAAGCCCATCCCAGCAAGGACACCTTCTTGGTTCTAGTGTTTTCTTCCCAGACATCTGATTGCCCACGCTCCAAATAAACACTCTGCTGGTCTCCTGGGGCACACCTGAGCTTGCTAGGAGACGGAAAACTCTGAATCTGACCCTTTGGGGGAGATTGGGCCCATACCAGCCTGGGGGTTAATCCCGCTCTCTCCTGTTCCTTTCATTCTACCTAAAGCACGTGAAGGTGTTTAAGTGGTGTTGGGGAGGGGGCTCTGGCACAGGGGACCCTGGGTCCTCCCCACTGTTCTTTCCAACAGCTCTTCCTGCTTCTCTCCTCCCCTTGGTTCTGGGGTTCATGGCAGTGACTGGGTGACTCATGGTGACACTTGTGTAGTCTGGCCCTGTATCCTCCTACTTGCCTGGAGGGTTGCCCTAGAGGGGAGTGGCCCAAAGTGCTCAGTCAAGAGTCAAGGCCTGCTGAAATGGTCTTTGGGTGTAGAAGCCGGACAGAATGTTCCAGAGTGGCTCTTGTCCTCTGTCCCCCAGCCTTCCCTCTCTCCCTCTGCCCAGCCCTTCACTTCTGCCCTGTGACTCTTCTTTCTTCCCCATGTGTATGCTTAGCTTTGCCATTTTCAAAGCAGTGCACTATCAGGTGCGGTATCCCCCCACTCCAATTTGTAGATGGACCAACGGAGGCTGAGTGTGTGTGGACGCAGCCATCTGGCCAGATTGGCTTGAATCCTGACTCCACTCTTTCTGGCTGAGTAATCTTGGCCAACCCTTTAACTTCTCTGAGCTTTGTTGTTTGGGCCTGCTTCTGTGATGCCTTTCCTCCCTGAGCCGAGTCACATGACTCCTCATGCTCTGGGACATCGCCCCAGGCAGATTCCTGCCTGAGGAATAGCTTCCCCAGCCTTGGTTGACATCTCCCATCAATTCCTTTCCTCCAGTGTTTTAGTAATTTGCCACCTCTGGCACCTTAGCTTTGGGGGACAGAGATGGGGTCTAGCTTGCCCCGCATGGTACCAAGGCTGAGCTGGCCTTAGTGGATTGTGGTGATGAGTGCCAGGTGGAGGCACCCAAGGATGCTCCTCACAGCATCCTGCAGTCCCTGACTTTGTCAGGGGTCATTCCTATTGCTGCTGCCCTCAGGGATGGCCTCTTTGGTCAAACATGTCCCTACCACCTTCACTCCTCTTGGTGCTGTAGCAGTCGACCTGCTGGTGGTGAACAAGGTGCTGAGAAATAGCTCAATGATTTCTCTCCCCAAACCCATGGAAGTAGATACTCTGGTTATTTCTTTCCTTTCCAATTTCTCTCTCTCTCTCTCTCTCTCCTCCTTCCCTCCCTCCCTCCCTCCCTCCCTTCCTCCCTCCCTCCCTCTCTCCCTTCCTTCCTTTGTTTGATACCAGGGATTGAACCCAGGGGTGCCACATCCCCGCTGAGCCACATCCTCAACCCTTTTTATAGTTTACTTCGAGACAAGGTCTTGCTAAGTTGTTTAGGGCCTTGCAAAGTTGCCGAGGCTGGTCTCAAACTTATGATCTTCCTGCTTCAACCTCCTGAGTCACTGGGATTACAAGCGTGCGCCACCGCGTCTGGCTACTCTGGTTATTTCTATGTTGAAGATGACATTGAGGGTGAGAGAGGTTAGTGATCTGGCCAAGATCAACCAGTTAGAGGGTGGCAGAGCTGGAGGCTGCAGTCCGTGTCCCTCCCCCCTTCCCATCATACTGTCACCCTAGCCCCAGGGCCCCATGGCAGGGCTGGGGGACACCAGTGTGCACTGTCATCTTAGTCCAGGTGTAAATGGCGGTGACATCTCCCCCTCCCGGTCTCTTCCACGGAGCCTGAGACTCCAGAGATGAGTCGGGCCAATCTTCTCCATGTCTCCTCTGTGGGCTGGAGCCCCTGGCCGCCTTGCAGAGCCCTCACAAGATGATAAACCAAAGGAGCAAGGACAGGTTCAGAGCTGTCACTCTCATGGAGTAGAACATGAAAGAGAGGACAAAATGTGACTTGACTAAGTCCCTCTTGGCATTTGGGACGAGAGCTGTCCTCTGCTCCCCATGCCTTCTCTTTGTCCTCATCCCCACGGAATCAGGTGAGCCAGGAACCCCATACTGATCCTCGTGGAGGGGCTGCCTCCTGGGGGGGAGGGGAGCTGTGTTCTGAGCCTTTCTGTGGTCCTGAATGAATCATGGCCCCTTTCCCCTAGGGACTGGGGGATGTCCAGGTCTAACATCCTTGGATTCAGTGACACCGTCATTCTGGACAGCGCAGCCCTCTACCCCTGGGGAAAGCGGTATGTGATATTTCTTTGACAGACTGACTGGCATTCCAACGTCCCGGCCACCACTCTAAGCATATGGTGATGTCAATTCCTTCTATCCTCTAACAGCCTCTGGGTCACGTCCCACTGGCACCCTCATTTAGGGCTGGGGAGGCTGAGTCACCAAGGTCACACAGAGTAGGTGCCAGAGTCAGGAGGGGCAGAGGCAGTCCCGCAACTGCCACCCCTGGACGGGGCTGCCTCTGCAGCCTTCTCGGCTACCCCCTTGCAGGGTGTCATTCATTAGGGCCACACCCTTTCCTTTCTCTCTGGGGCGGAGGAGTATGCTTGTTCCTTAAGCACTGAGTGCCCATTCTGGTCACTTTGGGTTTCTATCTGGCTTTAGGTAGTGTGCCAACTGTAGAGGCAAATTAATCCTGGATAACACGCAGTGCTCCCCAACAACGCCATGTTGGTAAAGCTGCCCTCCCCTGCCGGCCCCCGGAGTGGGCGCCATTGGGGGCATAGAGTGTTTCGTGGGTTATTACACAAACACACATGCGCCTGGGTGCCAGCGTGGCCGGGCCTGAGCCTTCATGGCCCAAGGCCTCGCTGGGCTTCTAGACAGTGCTCTCGGGAACGTTTCATCAAGGGACTGTCAAACTCTGAGCATTTGAGAGGCATGTAACCAAACAAGCAAGAGGGAGTCCATGGGGCCAGTGGGGCAGGATGAGTTTCAAACATTGACCTGGCAGCCAGGATGGGAGGCCAACACGTGGCCAGAGACGGGCCAGGGGCGTGGGGTTCCTGTCCCCTTCTGCAGAACACCTCCCCCAATCTTCCTGCCTTTCCTCCTCCTCCTCCTCCATCCCGTCCCTCTGATGAGCAGGAACATCAGTCTGATGTTTTCAACGCCTGAGATCAGGGACCCTGCTGCCATCTGTAGAGAGGAAAATGAGCCTCATCGACCCAAATAAATAAAATAAGCACACACAGGGGGAGGGCAGCGCTACAAAGAAAAACAATGTGCGGTTTGGGTTTTGGAGGCTGTTGCAGGAACAGGTGGGGCCTGGGGGACAGGGACCCCATTTTTGGCTTGTTCCAAGCCTTGGGTGGGACTGGAGAAGGGATTGGTGGCCTTATCCTCCACCGTGATCAAATGCAAGCCTGGGAGGGGGCCTGTAAACAGAGAGAAGCAGATGACAGACATCACTGTGGTTTTAAAATGCAAGCGACCGGAGGGAGCTCCTGCCGACTGGGCACCCGCCTTGGAGATGACTGCTGGACCAAGTAGGATTAGATGCACAGGGCAGCCCGTCCTCCTGTCACCCAGCTATTTATTTATGCAAACCAAACACACGCTCAAAGTCTTTTTATTCTAGGTGAACAAAGCAAACACACTCCGCAGGCAGAGCACCCCCTCCCACCTCCCCCAACTCAATGTGTTTTCATTAATATAAATTGTTTGCAGTAGGCAAATTAATTCTAGAAATGGTTCTTAGACACGGCAAATTGTTCTTGTAAAGCAAGGGATGCACTAGAGCCCACTGCATTTTCCTATGCACCGGGGAGCTTAGGTAAATAACATAACGTAGACCGTGATAATCGATGCTTATTACAATGGCCAGGTTTAACGACCTGCAGTACTAGGGAACTGATCAGGGCCTCTGGATTCCAGGTTATGAGTTGCAACCCCTCAGGAATGGGAAAATGACATGAGGTACAAAAGGCTTTGAAACTGGGGTGTTCTTACTGTATCTTAAAACTTGCCTCTGTAGAGGGTTTCCCAGTTCAGAATTTGCACCTTTGAGCTTGACAGCAATGAGGTGTGGCAGCCACAGCAGACAGGCACAGCCCCATTATAAAGGTGAGACGTGAGGCGCCAAGAGGTTAAGTGAGTAGGTCAAGGTTACCCAGCTGGCAGTTTAAGAGCTTAGACTAAAATCTACTCCTTCCCCCACAAATGGCCTCTGAAGTTCAGAGTCCTGGGTCTTACTAGGGACTTTTTCCCCTTCTCCAGATACCATTGTCATTATTGTTTATTTGATATTTTCCTCAGAATCCACCTTAAATTACCAAACTTTTTTGGCTGGCTTCATCTGCAGCAGTGATCTCATGAAACCAAGGGCTAGCCATGCTGGCTTGACCTTTTTTAAAAAACAAAGATTAATTACATATAGATTTAGTGCCTGCCCGTAAACCACCTAGAATTGCCTGCTACACCACAAGGGTGCGCACACCACATCTTGGGAAGTGTTAGCCTACACCAGAAAGGAGCACCCAGACATATCTACGTTGTTCTTGTCTTCACCGAGTGTTCTATACCCAATACCTGCCAGAACTCATCCCCCTGAAGACCCCAGGGAGAGGGTGTGATGTGGGTTCCTAGAGGGATCAGTTGGGTCCAGCACCCCCAGAATCCAACAGGTACTCTGGCTCCCCCAATTTGGTTGGAATCTGAGGATGGGGATTTAGGGTGCTGCAGAAAGGACTGTTGGCCAGGCTATGCTGGGACCATGCCTTGGGCGTGTCCCAGGGCAGTGACTAGGAAGGGATCACGAACCACAAAGACCCTCAAATGAGAATGAGTACCAGATGACAGGGAGGTACTGTAATTTGTGAAGTGGTGAAAAAGATCATGCAGTTACATGGGAAATAGACACGTCTGTTATAGAGGGGCGAGACACAGAGGCCTGGGATCCACTTTTAAACACTACCACCCAAAGTGGGGGGAGAGAGGAAGCTGGTACCCGCAAAGCTTCAGGGCTGCTGAATCTGGGTGATGGGGTGACAGCTGCATGTGATGAGGTTCATTATTCTACACAACTTGTGAGGATTTGTAATAATTATGTTAAAAGTAGAAATAAGCTGGGCATGGTGGCACATGCCTGTCATCCCAGCACTTGGGAGGCTGAGGCAGGAGGATGGAGAGTTCAAAGCCAGCCTCAGCAATGGTGAGGCACTTAGCAACTCAGTGAGACCCTGTCTCTAATAAAATACCAAAAAAGGGCTGGGGATGTGACCCAGTGGTCGAGTGCCTCTGAGTTCAATCCCTGGTACCACCAAAATAAATAAATAAATAAATAAATAAATAAATAAATAAATAAATAGAAATAAATGGCCACCATGCAGCTGTAGTAGAAGAGGGATGTTAAGACCCATAAGGAGGTAGCAGGGTGAGGGGGTGATATGGGGCCTTTGGGGGAGAAGTTGGCTCCAGCACTGCTGGAACCTGGCCGGCACCCTGGCTCATCCAAAGTTTGCCTGGGCTTCTTGGTCTGGTTGGGTTTCTCGCTTAGCCACCGTGTCCCGTCACAAGCACCTGCGTCTGTAATGAGGAGTGATGTATAATTGATGAAAGCACAATGTGATACAGTCACAGAAACCTCGTCTGCTAGAAGACATCTGTTCAGCACATAGAATCCACTCAGCTACTGTCACAATGCATTTACGGTATTGTATCAGAGCTGCAGGAATATGTGAGCGCCACGCGAGCGCGGCCTGTAATATTCTATGTCTCGGGACGCAGCGAGGTAGGAGCTGGTGCCTCTGCTTTAGATATTTATGTGTCCAGGCTGTGCTCCCCACACCTCCCTGGCTCTGCATTCCTTCAGAGTCCTCCTCATAAATTATCCCTGCTCTTTGACGAGCTTTGCACAGACTTAGGTACCGGCATCTAACATCCTCCTTCCAGACGCTCCTGTCACAGACGCCCTGGGGAGGGAGCGCAGAGCACTGCACATTCTGGAACGAGGGAGGGGATTCCTTCTTTCCCTGGATTCTTTGTCCTCTGGCACATCCAGGGCCCTCGCTGGGGTTCACTTCCACATCAGTCAGACACTCGGACTCTTAGGTCTCCGTGCTTGGGGCCACGTGGGTTTCTGCACGTTCTGGACTGGGTGAGGGGCATATTGCAGGGAAAGGGGGCATCTCAAGGGACCTGGCAGGAAAGGCCACAGCTGGGGGTTGGGTCACAGGCGAGGCCGGTGGAGGGTCGGGGCTCGAGCAGAAAGCTGAGCTTATGAGGATGGGCAGGGGCCCTGGACAGCAGCCACTGGGGCACCGGCGTCCTTAGACAGGGCTCTCCACAGCTCTGGCCTCCTGGATTTGCTGTCCCACTCCTCCCTGCTGAGTCCTGGCCTGCTGTTTCTCCATTCCCTAACTCCTGGGAGCAGGAAGGGGAAGATGTCTTCATGTCTCTGAGGAAGCCATGACAGCACAGCCCTGTGGGTCACTTGGAGCTGACACTGTCTTCTTTCAAAGTCTCAAGTGTCCCAAATATCTGTGTCTGTGTGTCCAGGATATTCCCTTTCCCGGGAAGGTCCTGAGGGCTGGCTCTGGGTTTTTTCTCTCTTTGGGATTTCCCAGGGGGTCTGGCATGAGGTTACAAGACCCCTCGACCCCTGATATGTCCCTGTGGAAACCAGGGCAGTGCTGGGCTCACAACAGTCAGCAGCCCTTGTACTGAGCTAACAGTCAGGCAGCACTTGGTAGGTGCTGGGCAATGTGCTAAGTGCTCCCCACATATTCAGGAATACAATCCTTTAACTAATCCCATGAGGTGGTACAATTATTAGCCTCCTTTTCAGATGGCAGAAGCCCAGGCACGTGTAGGCTGATGCCTTGAGGTCACCCAGCAGTCTGGCTCCAGAGCCGAGTTCCTATGTGTCACATTGGACTGCTACAAAACAGGGCTCAGGAGGAACCTGACACCTTTCCCATGGGCTAGTCACCTCCTCCAGGCTCAGTATGCTCCTCCTCAAATGGGGCCAATAAGACTCATCTCAGAGGGCAACTGTGAAGATGAAATAATATAAGGCACCCCAAGAGTCATAGGTACTTAGGAGGTACTTAACAAGAGGCTGCCCCTGCCCCTCACACCGGGGAGAGGGCCGGGGAGGGAATGGGCCCAGCTCCTCAATGCCCTGTGTTCCTCATCTATGCAGAGACATGCCCGAGATTGCAAAAGGCAGCCTTCTGCCCTGTGGCATTGTCTCAGCTTTCCCATCCTCTGTCCTGTCCCAACCTCTTCACATCTTCCCCCCGAAAAGGAAGATTCCCCAGAGCAGCAAGGAAGCTGTGTCTGCATGTGCCTCACTGGGGCACGTGGGCCTGGGTCACTCAGGGCTACCTCAGGGCCACTGTGTGGCCCCCTAATTAGAGTCTGACAAATGAAACCTGAGACTGAAAGCTGCCCCCGTGCTACTTGGAAAGCCACCTGTCTTCCACCTGCTCACAGGCTTCTTACAAACCCCGACCCCAGAGGCTGGGCCATAGAGCAGCTCCATTTCTTGGGAAACCAAGCATCAGGCAGGGCTTGGGGTGGAGCCTCCTATTGTGCCCTTTACAGGGTGTGGATTCCCATTTCCCACAACCATTGCATTGAACCTCCTGTATTTCAGTGTGGCCTGGTGACCTAGGGAGGTACAACACCAGCCTTTCTCAGTCTTGCCAACGGTCAGAAAAGGGGCAAGAGGCACTCACAATGACTTACCTCACGGAACTTCAACAGAACTGCTCCTGGTTTAGGGGCCCGATTTGTGGATCCACCTTAAAAATCTATCCTAGAGTAAATCTCCCACTGTTTCTCAAGGAGGGGGGTCCTGTGGGCATTTAGGGCAGGCACATACCTCCGTGGGCCTATCTAGGCAAAGAAGGACATGTCCTAGACCTAGTTTTTGTGTACTATGTGGCAGTAGATCCTTTGGTCATTTGTGACAACAAAATAAGCTCCATTGGTCCAGTTTCCAACACCCATGAGGTGCTGTCCCAGAGGACCAGTGCTCGGACTCCTCAGGCTGTCAGCGATGCACACACCTGTTTGGGCCTCCTGTCTTCAGACTGCAGCAGTGGCATGTCCTCTCGCAGGCATGGACTTTCTCTACACTCTTAGGGGCTGTGCTTGGGCTTTGACTCTGTGGGTCAGGATGTCCCCAGTGGGCGGTTAGACCACCTCCCTCTGACCCCCATGGATTGGGGGCAGCCCTGCTTCTTCTCTGACTGCAGATTTTGGTCCTCTCTCTGGCTGGAATCGCCAGGCCCTCCCTCCTTCCTCTCCTTTTAGTCCCACCTGAAGAAAGAGGTCAGGGAAGGGTGAAGGGTGTGTCCATCCCTTTCTCCCCAGAGCTGCTGTTATTCAGCTCTCCCATCATCCCCTGCCTGTCGACAGCTTCTGGTGGGATTTTAATTCCTCATTGTCACCTTTGTCAAGATGGGACCCCTTCCTAGTTCACCCCTGCCTTTCTCTTCAACTGTTTTGTTTTGCATTTCTGTGGTGGGTTCCTCCTTCCTGATAGAATGATTACTCTCTCTCTCTCTCTCTCTCTCTCTCTCTCTCTCTCACACACACACACACACACACACACACACACACACACACACACACATGTGCGTGTGCTCTTTGATATTTCCTAAGATGTTTCTTTGAAGACATTCAGGTGAGGGGAGACTATCAGGGTGTTTTAATGAGGGAGGATTTCCTTGTTGTGGAAGGGAGGAGGGGAGGGAGTCATTAGGATGGGGTTGAGGAAGTCAAGAGAGCCACTGTCTCAGGAGGGCCTTTAAAATATCTTTTTTTCCTGATTAAAATACAATACACATTTATTGTGAGAGATTTGGAAAATTTAGAGAAGCGGAAATATAAAAACAAAAATCATCTGTAATCCCACCAGCAAGAGATAGAAACAATATTTTGATGCCTTTGGTATATTTCCTTTCAGTCATTTTTTGGGGAGTGGGGTGGGGGCCAGGTTGCATGTGTAGTTTTTGTACTGGGGATTGAATCCAGGGGTGCTTAGCAAGTGAGAAGCCTCCCCAGCCCTTTCTATGTTTTTTGTTTTGAGACGGGGTCTTGCTAAGTTTCTTAGGGCCTCACTAAGTTGCTGAGGCTGGCTTTGAACTCATGATCCTCCTGCCTTAGCCTCCCCAGCTGCTGGGATTACAGGCATGTGCCACCGTGCCTAGCACGTGTGTAGTTTTATATGATCTTTTTCCTCTTATGCTGCAACAAGAGCTTGTACTCTATATCCACATATTCCCTTCCACAAACAAGCTGTCCTGGGCCTTGCAGGTACCCCAGATCCTAGGGCTAGTCCTGCCCAGGATTCCCACCAATGTCTCTTGGAGTGAAGGATAAGTCCTCTCCTGGTGATGTGTTTTGGTACCTTGCTTCACAGTCAGGGAGAGATCGTTAAAGTTGGTCCCCTTCCCCACCTCTATCCTGATGTTCTTATCCTGAGACAGATTTTCATCAGCTCCATCTATGGTAACAAAAGTGACCTTTCAAGCTCCAATTCCTTTACAACCAACATAAGACACCTTCCTCAACAACCTTCCACAGTGGAGGGCAGAAGGAGGCGACTGTGGAAGTATGCAGATGGAAGAGGCTAAGGAACAAAATGTCAAGTCCTTAACTCTGAGATAGAATCACGTGGGAGCAGGAAACTTATTAATAAATTCGTTTTTGTTCGTATTGTCCATGATGAATGACCACACTAAGCATCAGTAGCTGCAAACCTCCCGGGGGAAGAGATATATACATAAGCCCATTGCTTCTGCTAAAGGCAGTGGTTAAATTCAATTTTGGATTTGAAGGCAAATTTCACAGCTCTAAACAAAATTAACTCAGAGAGCTGCCACCACCACACATGTAATAAAAGTGAGACCATGGTGGCCAACGTGAGGGAATGTTTCCCCAGAGTTACAAAAGTTCACAAGGCACTAGACGGTGAAGATTGCTACCCTGAAGTCCAGGTCTGTGGTAACTATGATTCTTTGCTCTTGATGGGATCAAGAAACACAACCCCCCCTATAAGTTCAGAGTATCTTCTGATCAGTGAGAATGTGCCATTCTTTGCAAGAAAAAAAAAAATCCCAGCAGCATGCCAAAGATGTATGAAGTGTGCATCAATGTGGGGAGGGGAGAGAGTTCTAGATTGGCCATTTCTAGCTGCAACCATATATTTATATGCTTGGGTGAAATTCAACAAGGAAGGAACTTTTGGAAACAGATGAAAGATGACTAACCAGAGTTACTTGGTTACTTTCCATAGAACTTGCATTACAATGCACACGGGAAGTAATAGAACCATACATTCTGGAAAATAACAATAAGGCATGGAGAGCAGAAGAAAGAACTCAGGGAAAAGTAGAGAAAGGAAACAACAGGTGTATTTTGTACAAAAAGCTAATCCTTATGAACCAATATCAGCCAAGGATGATGAGTGTGTATCCAATACATAAAAGGGAAACTCCAAAAAAAGATCTCTTTGTTTTGAATGCAGAAGCAACCTGGACACCCAGTACATTACCATAAAGTGTTCATAGGGAAAAAGAGGAAACCCAGTAGCTAGCTTTGGGATCCACTAGTTTGGCATTTACAAGGTTTCCATGTTCGTGAATTTGTCACTGCTGTGGGCTTTCTTTTCCCTTGGTATAGAGCAGTTACTCTGATGAGCAGTCACATAAAGCACAGTATAAATTTTTATTATTATTGGACGGTGCTGTGGCTGGAACAGCCCTGTTCTGCATGGAGGTTTTCAGACATATTATAATTACATTCTGTAGGTTTGCAAATAATGACATAACCCAGTCACCTTACTGTGGGTATGATTTATTACAAATAACAAAATGTTATTATATGGAAATTAGTTTCCACACAACAGCAGACAAGAGAGGAGCTCTCCAGAGCCACTTTAATCAGTAGGATGGGAACTCGTGGCATTTCAGGACCTGGGATAGCGCCAGAGTGCCCCGGGTCACCTTACTTGCTTGAAGGACTGTAAGAAGCCAAATGGAGGGGCAAGCCATGAGCAGCTAAAACAACCAGGTCAAGGCTAAAGCCCTTGTCAGCTGGGGGGCAGGGGAGGAGGTACCAGGGATTGCTTTTGACTTTTCACTCTGGTCCTTCCTTGTCCTCACCTCCACCTTTTACAGCTTAGTTCTCCTTCTCTCACTTGGGAAGAAAATTGTCAAGTTCAAAATTACCCATAAAATCCACTTCTTCTTTGGCATCTTTGGGAATATTATACTTATTTTTTTTAAGAAAGAAAAACATACAAAGACATTGAGCCAAGGTACTTTGTGCTTAAATTCAGGCCAGGCCCCTCACAGGAAAAGCACACAGTGAAGAAGTGAAACATCTGTTGGTCATGCAGTTGTTCAACACTATCTCCCAACAAGTGGATGGTCCCTGTTTATAAAAGAAAGTAGAAAATGAAACTGTCAAACCCTTTCTCCACTCTCCTCTCTCCCTTCTCTCCAACTGTGTAAGTTTAGGAGACCTGGAATCCCCTCCTAGCAGATCTCCCCATCCTGCTCACTTCCTGAGATTCCCCAAAGGGACACCTCTTGGTATTATGCATTTTTACTGGATAAAAATAAAAATCATAACACTTTTCACAGAACCTTAATGTTTGCCCACATTCTATGGAGTAGAACTTATTACTCCATTTACCTCCACAGTAGGAATGAGTTCAGTGACTCTCCCAAGGTTGAAGAGCAAAGGGAGAATGAAAGCTGAGTTTTCCTAATGTCCTCGAGCAAGGTACATCCTGCAATTTCGTGGGCATCCAGGGTGATTTAGGAGATGGCAGCTGTCCAAAGTGCAGCACTGGGAGCTTTGCTGACACAGGGCTGGGCTCCGTTATGCTTTTCCCCTCATCTGGGGAGTTTTTGATGCTGCTGAAATTCTGGCTTCTTCATCTTTGTGTTCAGAGACTAATACAAACTGATCTCCTCTCTTATTCCCCAAACACAATCTCCAGGCATTGCTTTGTCTTTGTTGATCCAATTTTGGGTTGGGGATGGGCGGGGGTAAGGGGTTGGAGGAGGCGCAGAGGAGGGCAGGGAGGTGCTTTGTGTGGCGAGGCGGGGCAGTGCCAACCGCATTACTGTATCCAGGGGGCGCAGTGAAACAGAACCCAAAGTCAGTGTGTCATGATCTCAAAATCAGGGCTGAATTGCTTTTGTCTAAACTGATTAAGAGCGCTGAGAATTTCGAGAGAGGCTTCTGACTATCCGGTTTTGGAGCGGGGTGTTCAGTGATGTCTTTTTTCCTGACGTTGGTGCCCAAAGTTTTGAAAGGATAAGTGCATTAAGAACTTAAACACTGGGAAAGCAATCACTCAGTGACATTTAATAACATTAATGCAGTGGAATTACAGAATTATCACAGTAATACGGATCTTAACCCCAGGTTCCTTTCAGCGATTAGAGAGTTCCTGACCAATTAACATGAAACGTTTTCCTACAGCTTGGGGTAAATTTTGAGGCAGTTGCTGCAAAACCAGGAGCCTATTCTTAGTACTTCATAGGTGCATTCCATCCCTTGTTGCCCCATTTCCTACGATGACTCTGAAGAGGCGACACTAGAGCCAGCCCTGTATTTTGTTTGCTACCAGGAGTAGCACCCTGCTCCTCTTCCCTTGCTGCCCTTGGCCATGGGGTGGCCATGCTTAGTTCTGGTCCATTCTTTTTCTGCAAGGTAATTTCCAAATGGTTTTCCTTAATCAAATGTCTTCAGGGGCTTCTGGTCATCTAGACTCATGAACTATAGAATGGACATTTAGGAATCTTCTAGTTTTGGATATTTTGGATGCTTTTTTACAGATGAAATTTCATGTGCAACCCTAAAGAGTAAAGTGGGTGAAAAGGTGACATTCTGGATGCTTTCGGGGCCTCTCTGCACAGCCGCAGCCCCAGCCTCTCCCCATACTGTGTAAACACCTTCACTCAGTTCTTTCCCGGCATTCTCCTCCTCAACTCAGGACATCTGAAATCACCCTGTGCTTTCTTCACCAAAGCAGATTCCACTCCAAGATTCAACCCAGGATGGACCCTGGCTGGCTCTGGGTGAGTGAGAGGATTTCCAGCTGGGTCAGAAAATGGACATAGGAAACACACAGAGGTACAAACATCAGCTCAGCAGTGATGTAGGCTCACAGACGCTAGCGCCCAGCTTAGCATCTGGGCCTCATCACCCTCGCCCCCCTTCCAGGAGGGCACCGGGTGTGTGGCACATTACTTGAGGGTGGAGGAAGAACAGAGTCCATGGTCTAGGGCCAGGTTCTGCACTTGAATTTGAGCTCTGCCAAGGCATACAATGTGGAACAAGTTTCTTAACTCCTCTATGCCTCATTGTCCTTATAGGCCAACATGGGGGCTAATCATAACGGAGCCTGCGTTACAGGGACACGGTGAGGAGTGAACAAATCTTTACATGTTGTGTAAAAGCTTTCAGGAAAATGCCTGAAATGAAGGAAGCATTCAGTAAGTGTTGACTGCCTCTTTCTGACCACCCTTGCGTCTTCCTTGCCAGGTCTCCATGGAGAGTCGGGAGGGCGCGCTGGGGCAGGACTTCCACAGTACGTAGGGAGTCACTTCTCGCCGGTTCTCTGCACCCCCTCCTGTCTCTTCCCAGGCCCTGCCAGCCAAGCAGGAACATCTTGCAGGCACGTGACAGCCTCTCACGGCTGAGCTGCGACGCAGAAAGGGATTTATGGTTGTAGAGCGCATCTCACTCTAGGTCACGTCGGGGAGTGAATCCCCACTCTCCACCCCCACATGTGCACGAGCAGGCCTGGTGCCGCAGAGGGAAAATGCCAGCTTCCCTCTCCCTCTCCCTAGTACTCTGGGTCCCAGGGGCCATTTTGAGCATCCCCCGCCCCCACACCACAGGATCTCCTTTACTCCCTGCTCCATTTCCACCCCCCCCCCCCCTCAGAGGAAGGAGGAGGAGGAGGTGGTCTGAGCCACCACACCAGGCAGTGACAATTAAGCCCATTCAGAGCCGAGTCATTTGCATGCAGCTCGTCACTAGGCGGAGAACACTCAACCTGTCATTATCTCTTGGCATAGCTGGTAACCGTGCCATGAGGCTGTGGGGATGGCAGCTTCCCTTTCCTGGGTGCTGCCAGGCAGGATTGATGAAGGGCCTGGAACTTTTCCTCCTGGCCTAGGAGGCCAGAGCCGGAGGAGGAGGAAGAGGGTGGGGATGAGGCCACAGGAGCACACGGACCTAACTGTGCGTGGACACTGGGAAGGGTCTCTGGAAGACGCTGCGGGAGGCTGGGAGGGAGGGCAGGAATCATCTGAGGGTAGTTCCCACCTCCTCAGCTGGAATTTATTGAACGAGATTATCCCTTGTAAAGTACTAAAAGCCACCATTTTGCTGCACACCCACAGAGCAGGCTCCATAGCAGCTGTCCCCTGAGAGGCACCCCAGCTGTTCCCTGCCCGGAGCTGGTACCCACCACTTCTCCTCGCGCCCTCCCCCACCCCCAGCTCTAAATAAACCACGGTGAGATCCAAAGGCTCCCAGGCCTTGTTGGGCTGGTTCAGCGTTTCTGTTCTCAGAAACTGAGAGACAAAGAAAAGGAGGCAAAGTCTCGTGAGGATTCCTCCATCCCGGATCATGATGGATTATAGGCATAGCACAAAACCAGGGTTCAGAGGCAAGGGGAGCTGGTGAGAGGGAGTGGGGGGCAGAGTCTGCCCCAGGGAGACCTACTGCAACCTTCTGAGGCCAAGAGAGGGTCCGGTGGAGATGCCCACCATCATCTAAATTCAGTTCCAAGGAAGATCCAGAAGCATGCCACCACTCAAAATGCTCATCGGCATCCGCCACGATCTGAATTCCACTCTCCAGGTTTTTTTTCCTTTCAGTTAAATCTCTGAGTCTGGTTAAAATGCAAATACCCCTGAGAGAGGCAACAGTCTGAAATGTGTCCAGTCATTTGCCCCTTAATGAGGATACATTTCTTCAGCCTTTTCTGAGAATAAGCATTGATTGTAAAGGAAAGAAAGAGAGAGACGCGAGCATTTCATGTCCTTGAACAAATAGAACAAAGGGTTCCACCAGCAAGAGGAAAAACGAGAGTGAGGGCTCTGGGTGTGGAAGCCTGATGGTCAGCCCCTGCCCTTGAGTCCCTCACCATCTAGCTGGGAGGACTTGACACATAGAGACCCCATCAAGGTTCCCATGAGAAGGGCAAGACACAGGGTCTACTGACCTGGCTATGGTGGGGAGTCGGATCTCCAGGTCCTGCTCTGGATATCTTGGGGGGCTGCTATGACTGAGCTACACTCGGCCCTAATTTTGCCCACCTATGGCTCTTCTTTCTTAAATCAAAATGATGCTACAGAGGCTTTCACACTGAAGGGAAGTCATATGAAAACCTCATGGTGGTTAAAAGCCCTGGGCCAGGAGTATTTAAGTCTTTGCTCTGTCACTTACTGTGGGACTGTGGGCAGGTTAACCTCTCTAGGCTTTGGTTTCCTCCTCTATAAAATGGTGATAGAGAACTACCTATGTCAAAGCTGACTGTGAAGGTTAAACATGTTAGTGGATATAGGCACTTAGCACAGTGCTGGACATGCAGCAAACACACACAAAAAAACTTTGCTATTGAATATTATTATTTCTTACAGCATAAGGCTAATGTCAAAAAGATAATGCAGCAGAATTCATCCTGAAGGAAGATTTTTTTAAATACAAAGAGGGGAGACTGACTCCTTTCTTCCAACAAGGTGGAATAATGGAATCATTCTTGGTAAGTAGGGTTGCTCTAAGAGATGCCAGCTCTTTGGATAAAAACAGAAAAAAAGAAATAGGCAATTTCCTGAGCGATTTCAAAGATCAATACATTTGTATGAGAGACAAACACTATTGTTACCACCATCAGTTCCAATTTATTGAGCATCTACTATGTGCCAGATACCTTAAGGTGACACTTGAAGGCCTTACAGTACCTACCTAATTGATGAGGAAGTGCAGCAGGCAGGTGACTTGGCCAAACTTCACGGCTGGGCCCTGCAGACCGTTCAAACTCACACCTGTCTGACTCAAAACCCAGAGAGTAAGCTTCTGTAAGTAACACGAGCTTCATGAGCCTCAGCACACATACCAGGTCCCCTAACCACAGTGGTATTTAGCAGGAGCTCACCAAATGGAACATTTAGTGGCATAAATCTGTTTCATGGACCAGCAAGTGGAGAGATGCCATTTATGTCCCAACATGGCTGCAGTACCCAGACCTTTGTGACGGTGAGGGGACAATTGGCACGGAGCAGGTTTCACCTCTCAGCACTTTGGCTGCTGCACAGAGATCTGCTTCCCTTCGCAGTGCCTGCCTATCCCGGCCTCTCTTCCGAGGCCCGTGTTAAACTGTAATGAGCACCAGAGGCGCCCACCTTGGTGGGCCCTGCTCACGAAGAAGGAGCCAGGCTCTCTTCTTTTGAAGGAATTCTCTCTCGGCTGGCCGAGCTGTGTGGCCAGGCTCATCACGGCCGTGTTTACTTATTCATGCTCAGAGCGGTAGGCTCCCCCATTCACAGGCGGCTTTCCCTCACTGAGCCCTGCTCCTCACTCGCCTTGCTGACTAGTTCTGGCTCCTCTCAAGGGCTCCAGTGGCAGACGAGATGGGAGGCCAAGTAGCTTGGTTGTCCCAGGGGCCCGAGATGGAGGAGCCAGAGACGAGAAATGGAAAAAGATCGCTCCCCTGCTGGTCTGCCTGCCCCTGCCTCCCTGGCAACAGGGCCTGTCTAGGATCCTGGGCTCCCTGCTATGGGAACATGTGCCTCTGGGGGTGGCCACTGCCTGGCCTGAGGCACAGGCTGACTTGGCTGTGGGCTTTTGGGGGGCTGATTAGAGGGGCTCCTCCTGACAGCAAGTTTCCTGCTTCTACTCCATCTCCCCCTTCCTGCCTGATTTTTAGACCAGCCCAACACTTCCTGCTGCTGTCTCCTACCCTAGCCCATGATGGGGCCGCTCTGAGGCTGGAAAGAGACCATTCTCTTCTGCTGAACTCACTCAGGCTTCGCAGGTCCATCCATGCCCCACTCCTCCACCACCAGCCTCAGAATCCTCCATTGCAGCAAGCCCAGAGCCCTCTTGCCATGCGCAGAGTCACACGCAAGCCCAGGATATGCAGCACTTAGGTGGAGGCCCTCAGCCAAGTTCCATTTACTCCGCCACCTGGCTGCTTTTAGGAGCCTGCCTGGTTGGACTGGACTTCTCCATTTAGGTCAGGAGGGCTGCAAGGGAGGCAGGGGTGTGCCAGGCGCCGGTGGTTGCGCCAGAGACAAAGGGTTGGGGGAGGGGCTTCTGACTGGTTCAGGCTGCCTAGGTGAGCCCCCCCTGCCCCAGGGGAGGCTGTGACACACCCATGACGGGAGCTCTGGAGCCAGGAGACCTGCATTTGAACCTGGCTTGCTGCCTTTCTAGCTGTGTAGTTTTTGAGGCAGTCATTTAATTTCTTTGAGCCTCCAAGCCCCCATCTGGTCCCTGAAGCCAACCTCAACCTCCTGGTGGGCTGCTGTAAGGAAGAGGGACTGTAGGTACACAATCCCCTGCCAGGGCCTGGTAAGGGCTCAGAACATAGCAACTGTTACTACTCAGTCCAGTGCTGGCCTCAGTTTTCTGTTCTGTGTAATGGGGAGAGGGGAGCTTTGCTGCTAGGCATGTGGGAAATGGCTCTTGCACTGGTCGCAGGAGACCCTGAGTAGCTATGCCAACTCCCCCACCCAGCTTCCAGTGTATTATGGGCTGGGGACTTCCATGCTTTCAGGGTCCTTTCCCTCTCTTCTTAGATTTCCCTGTGAGTTAATCCTGAGGACCAGAAACCAGGAATCAGGACTACTCCTCTTTCTTCCATGGCTTCTGTGGCTCTCAGCAGGAATCCACCCTCCCTCCCTGTCCCCGACCTCACCCCTTATGGTCTACAGTGAGCAGGCCCAGCGGGACAAACTGCCGATTTCACTTGTGAACAGCTCTGCATATTGAATTCCCTCTAAAAATGAGGGTTGGAGGTGTAGCTCAGTGGTAGCACACCTGCCTAGCACCCAGGGAGCTCTGGGTTCAATCCTCAGCACCGCAAAAATAAATGAAATAAATTGTCCTTTAAAAACAAGCTAAAACCCACTTCCTTAAATTTCACCCACTTATTGTAGTCATACCCCGAAATAAATATGATCTTTTGAAGGAATGCCCCTCCCACATAATGCCCCTTCCAGTATAGAAGATAGATTTAAAAAAAAAAAAAAAAGTCCAGAATATTCTTTCTTTAAAATAAAAGTGATTCTCATCTGACATGAATTTCCTTCCTCCAACCCACCCAGAGTCGTGTTGCCCCAATAGATGGTCAGTCAGTCAGAGCTCCCTTTCTTGCTGGTGCAGGGGTCCTATAGTCTCCCTTGCATTTTAGCTTGCAAAAGCTGGCCCATCACTGCAGCCTGAAAAGCTACATTCAAATTCTGATTCTGATATCTATTTTCTTTAAAATTGCTCACCAGGCTATGGCTTCTTCAACCAGGAAGGGCTTTGTAGAGTCTGCTGCTGAAGGAAGGTGGAATTTGGATCGGGAAATCAATTAGGGCAAGAGTGTCAGCTCATTTAGTCAATATTTTGGGAGGTTTCCACACACCAGGCAGAGAGGGTTAAGAAATGAGGGTGCAGAGCCCGCCAGATCCCAGTCCCCAGGAAGCTCGGCATGCACTGGAGCTACACAGGATTCTAGGCACTCAGCTCTGTGAGCAAACCATCCACAGAGAGGGTCTTTCTAAAGAGGCAGCCGCTGGCGTGCATGGATGGAGCTGGGTACTGACTCTTTCAGGGCCTACCTTCGCCCATCCTGGCCCCCTGGCATGGTAAGTGCCTATTCCCTTGTCTTCTGACACCAACACAGCCTCCTGGTGCTCTGGGCTGAGTCTATCCACCTTGGGGACTGGTGGGAGGAGGAGAGAGGCACGCAGGAGGCAGCCCACAGGCCTCAAGTGGAGTCCGGTCTAGCAGCCTCAGGGAAAGGGCGTGTGTGTTTGTGCAAGTGTGCTAGCCTGGGTTTCTGCCGCTCACATCAAGAACTGAGGACTGCCACCAGGGAACCAGGGACTGCTGGGATATCAGTGGGAGCTAGAATTCAGCTCAGATGGACCAAATGCAGAGGCTTTGGTGGAGGGACTAGCTACAGAGGTGTGGGCAGGGATGTCCAGGCATCCAGAGACTGGTAGCCAGTGAGGTGGAGGCACAGCACCTCTGGGCTGGCTGAGGCAGCAGCAGAGGAGGCCTGGCTCCCGCAAGCACTCCCACACCTTATCTTGCTGAGAGAACAGACCTCAGTCACACCAGACCTTACCAGCACAGGTAGAGAAGGCAGCATAGGCACCTTCTGTTCCTAACACCACAGGTACAGCAAGTTTTCCTGTACCCAGAAGCCATTGTGAGTAAAAACAGCAGAGGGGCCTTAGGAGTAGGGAGGAGTCCTGAAAGACTGAGTCTCACAAGAACAGGTATGCACAAAGTCCCAACAGCTGAACAAGAGGACACCACATTCTTTCCATGTGGCAGTTTAAAACAGCCCCTTCCACCTGCATGGGGGCGGGGATTGGAGCTCTGGAGTACTGAGGTCAGTCATGGGGGCCAAAAGAAGTCTGGTCTGCACTCCAGGAAATACACTGACCCACAACGTGCGACTTGAGACCGGCTGGGAAGGGCGTCTAGTCAAGCACTGTCGGGAACAGGATGATAAGGAGAGCTGCTGGGGAGATCAAGGCAGGAGAAAGGCATGAACAAAAGTAAAATTTAGCAGCAATAAGTTGTGGACGTCAACAATCTCACAATGCGGACATGCATCTGCACTTAATGATCTGATATGGTTAACCGTCTTGCGTACAGATGTAACTTTTGTTGAATGTTTTTTTTCTGATCATAAAACAATATTCTTACATAAAAAATTAAAATGTTGAAAAGTCTAAAAGAAAGAATTAAAATCCACAATTGAACTCTATTAATATCTTGGGCTATTTCCTTAATATCATTTCCTACTTTTAATATGTATGTGTATGTGTGTGTATATATGTGCACTTACATACACTCATACATTTTGGTACAGTTGAGACCATCTCATACATAGTCATATTTCTCGCTTATAGCACTTCTCACTAGACTGAGGACAGTTTTTATATATCATATAAACCAATATCATGCCCATGAGATCCACCATGTGGATGTACCAGGAGGTACTTAAATAATCCTCTGCTGTTGGACATTTAGACCATTTCCGAGTTTTTACTATTATAAGTCTTTATCTGTATTTCTGATGATTTTCATAGGATAAATTCATAGAAATGAAGTTATTAGGACTGCAGAAAATAATATTTTAAGGCTCTTAGACACATATGGCCTATCAATGTAAATACTGTGCCAATTTTCCTGTTATCAGAAGTCCTTCTCAACCTTGCCAACCCTGAGCATTATTTATTTTAAAATATGAGCCAAATTGAAAGGGCAAAACGGCAGCTTGCTTGGATTTGCATTTTTTATTACTAAAGAGGTTGACCCCCACACACACACTCTTTTCAACATTTTCCTTTTTTTCAACTGTTTCCCTTTTTTAAAAAGTTTTCTTTTGCAAATTCTCTGTCATGTTCTTTGCCTTTTTTTCTTATTGGACGTTAGCATTTTCCTAATGATTTAGAAGAGTGGTGTATTTTAAGGATTTTTATTTTTACCCATTGCCATATTTGTTTCAAGTAACTAGCTTGCTTTGGTTGGTAGTTTGCCTTTTAACTTTAGATGCAATATTTGCTTGATGGCGGGAGCTGAGGCTAACACTGAGCCGCCAACCCGGGCTCTGCGCTCTGCCCGTCTTTTGTGGCCGGGGTCAAAACAGAGCAAGTCGGCGGAGCTCCCTGTCTTCTGAGCTCCTCAGAACCTACAGTGAGGCTTGGCAAAGACTGATGGGACACCCCAGTGATGCCCCCTCCACTGAAAATCTTCCCATCCCCACCTTCCCCCCAAAGAGCAATACCCCCCCCCAACACACCCAGCAAAGCAGAGGCACAGACCTACTCTGCATCTGGGCTTTCCAGCAGTTCCCAGCCAAGGGCTTGTTGGGGAGAGAAGCTGTGACTGATTCCAAATGATTGTTTCTACACATTCATTTTTTTATTATTATTAAATATATTTTTTTAGTTGTAGGTGGATACAATACCTTTATTTTTATTTTATTTTATTTTTGTGGTACTGGGGATTGAACTCAGGGGCACTCGACCACTGGGCCACATCCCCAGCCCTTTTTTTTTTTGTATTTTATTTAGAGACAGGGTCTTACTGAGTTGCTAAGTGCCTCACCATTGCTGAGGCTGGCTTTGAACTCGCGATCCTCCTGCCTCAGCCTCCCAAAGTGCTGGGATTACAGGCGTGCACCACCGCACCCGGCTAATACCTTTATTTTTATTTGTTTATTTATTTATTATTTTTATGTGGTGCCGGGGATTGAACCCAGTGCCTCATGCATGCTAGGCAAGCGCTCTACCACTGAGCCACAACCCTGGCCCTCTACACATTCTTAATGCCAGCAAGACATCAGGACCCAGCTGCTCTTGCCTGCTGAGTCAGCGGGAGTTCCAGGGACAAGTCTCTCCCAGCCCCTTTGGTTGCTACAACTCTATTTTCTGGTCATTTATTCTTCTGAAGCCACCCTTCCCCCACTTCCCCTAATGCCTCCCAGTCCTCCCAGCAGGTGTGTGTGGGGGGTGCAGATGCTTCCTGGACTTCTTGCTGAAGGGTTGCTAAGTCAACAGACACCTTGCCAACAGGTCTCTTTCAAGCAGATTTTAGTTAGTTTCCAGGGGCACCCCCACCCCAAGAACAGCAAGGGGTCCTGGAGGCCATGAGTGCAGACGCTCTGGGGAGATGAGGTAGCAGGAACATTAGGACTTTGACTATAGGCCTCCACAGCAGTATACCCAACACGTTCTGGTTTTCTTTTTCTACTTAAAAAAATCTTGGAGACAACTCCTTGTTGGGATGACACACTGTGATATTCATTTTGTTTAACCACATCTCTATTTCTGAGCATTTAATTTGCTTCTAGCTTTCAGGTATTACAAGTCACACTGGAAAAAAAAAAATCCCTACACATAAATTTCTTCACACCTGCATGAAGAGATCCCTATAGATCTGCAGGTAGATTCCTAGGAGCATGTTGCCCAGTCAAAGGGCAGGCACGTTCGTTCCCAGTGGTTCCACCTCCTGCCAGATTACCCTGTGCTGGGGACTTCGGAGGACAGACCTGCTCACACCCCCACCAGTGCATGGGGGCGCCTCTTCCTGCATCGTGGCTGTTGCAATTAGAAAAAGACAAAACTCCCAACACAGCCAATAAAGCTGTGTGGCGGGCCTGGCAGCCTTCTTAGCCTTCTCAAAGAGCTCCTTCCCAACTCCCGGCCATGCTGTCTGCGTGTAACACTCTCCTGCCTGGGATGTTCTTCTTTACCTTCTTGTACTTATCACCCCGAGGCTCTCAGCCCACAGAAGCGTGGTCTTCCCTGAAGCCCAGTCCAGCCCCAGCCCCTCGGCCAAGGTCCACAGTGGTTTGTGGGATAGCCCATAAACACAGGTCTCTCTGTTGGCTCTGCACTCTACAGGGGCAGGGGCAGGTCTGTCCCCACGGCTGTGGTCTTCCTGTGAGCAGGCCACAGCAAGAGACAGCCGCCCACCTTCAGGCCTTCCTCCTCTCCTCCCTCCACAGCCAGGTCTGCCCTGCGTGGAAAGCCCCTCTCCCCTCTCCTCTCTCGAGGCCTCAGGGTCCTTTCCTTCCCTGCAAGGCCTGCTGCCCCTTTGCCTGCCTCACTCTGCCCTGCTAGGATGAGCATCTTCTCGAAGAAACTTTCTGGCTGTCCCAGTTGGATCTGACCTTGCCCTCTGTTCCACAATACCACATCTCCCAAGAGCTTTCATCTTGGCTGCAGACTGGAGTTGCCCGTGGGTTTTTCTGCGTTAGCCCTTACATGTATGCACGATGGACACCAGCTCTTGCAGAGGAGGGAGTCGCCCATGCCATCCCAGCATGCCCTGCAGCCCCTGAGCACAGAACTTGGCACACAGCAGGTGTTCAGTGAACTCTGGATAGACTCAAACCAAATGGTGCTCCAGCACCCAGGCTTGTTAGCTCTGGGAGAGACTCTGCAGACAGTCCCACGGTGCAGTCAAGGCCGAGAGGCCCGCCTTCCTCCCCAGAGCCTGCTGACTTTCACACTGCGCCATCCCCACCCCAGAACTCAGGTGCTGTCACCAGACAAGTCAGATGTTCCCATCAGTCTGCAAGGTTGCTATTTTCATTTCCCACAATCAGCATCATGTCATCAATTTCTCCTCCAGCCCGCTCCCTTGCCTGCTCCCCTCCCCCGCCCCCAGCACAGCACCGGCCCCTGCTGGGGACCCAGTCCTGAGCTGCCCATGCAAAGGTGACTCCTCTGGACAAGTGAAGCTGCCCTTCTAGGCGGTAATAAAGAGATCGGCACCAAGGGGACACCCCTGTGCCCCAGGACCAGGACCACACTTGTAGCCCTCCTTATCCCACGTGGCCCTGCTCCCTTCCTTCTACACCTTGGGCATGACACCTGGCATGCCCAGGATCAACTGGCCTGTTTGTCCTTGTGGAGAAGTCGCTGGTCACCACTCAGGGTGCGTGGCCTCTGGGTGCACCCTGCCCTGAGGATGATGGGTGAGCCTACAAGGGGAGGAGCCTGGTATGGGGAGTGGGCAGAGTCCAGGCCAGAGTGCCAGTCCCAGTTCTGCCACTCCCTGGCCCTGTGACCTTGGAAAGTTACTTTTCCTCTCTGTGGGGACCAATAATTCTGCACCTGTAAGCCAAAGAGTTAGATTAGATAAGCATCTGACGCTCCATTGTGCCTCTGAAATCATATTCTAATTTTGCACATATGTGTATATTTTTTTCCTGGGTATAGGGTCCATGTACCCCCAACTTCCTTCATATTAGATTCTTTTTTCTTTTTTTGGTACTGGGGATTGAACTCAGGGGCACTTAACCACTGAGCCACATCCTCAGCTCTATTTTTTTTTTTTTTTTTTTGTATTTTATTTAGAGGCAGGGTCTCACTGAGTTGCTTAGGGCCTCACTAAGTTGCTGAGGCTGGCGCTGAACTCACGATCCTCCTGCCTTAGCCTCCCTAGCTGCTGGGATTACAGGCATGCGCCACTGCGCCTGGCCCACATTGGATTCTTAAAGGAATCCTTGACCCCCGATGGCCAACTCAGCCCTGGAATTCTGTGACTACAAACAGAAGACAGGTGACCTTGCAGTGCTGCTGGTATTAGCAGGCACCCTAGAAAAAGACACTTTCAATGTAATAGTAATGGGCTAGTCAGAGGCAGGTGGATAAATCTGGGAAGACTTCCTGGAGGAGGTAGATTTTAACGAGAAAGCAACATTCTTAGGTAAAGCAGAAGCTTAAAGAAGAAAGAGGAAGGGGGCACTGAGGAATGATAGGAACTCTCTGCTCTTCTCCATACTCAAAAAACGGGATGCTTTGTGAGGAGGGACTCCTAATTAGCTGAGGCAGCTCATAGTCCTCCACCAAGAACAAGAAATCAAAAAGTCAACACCAGCTCATTAAATACTCGGGGCTGGCTAGCTATTAAAAGAATTTCCATTTCAGAACAGGATGCCTACCAGGGAATGCCAGACCTAAATAGAAGCCAGCCCCTCCCCGCCAGGAGACTTCACTGTGCTAGGCAGGCTGGAGGGAGGACTTCGTGGAGATGTGTCATTACTTTTAACATCCAAATATAACCCGCCCCAGGGGGTCCGAGACTGAGGCTGCTTTTCCAGCTGCCTCCTGCCGAGCCAGGGGAGGGTGTGGGAGTGGGGAGCAGACCCCTGCAGAGCTCCGAGGTTTGGGCTGCAGGCAGCCCCCAGCAACCCCCTCATCCAAATGTCACGTCTAGGGGCCACACCTTGATGTGGTGGCTGTGGTGGGGCTGGGGTTTGGGGATGTCTGAGGGCTTTCTGGGTGCAGGAGGGGTTGCTTTTGGATATTTATGATGAGTCCTTATTACCAGGAAGCATCCTTCCCTGGAATAGGGACAGGAAAGAAGCCACAGGGAGGCAGAACCATGCAGAGATGGACATGCACACACACACACACACACACACACACACACACACACACACTTATAGCTCTGTGCCACATAATGACTTTTTGGTACTGGGGATTGAAGCCAGGGGCACTTAACCACTAAGCCACATCCCCAGCCCCCTTTTGAAAATATTTTATTTTGAGACAGGATCTCACTAAGTTGCTCAGGGCCTTGCTAAGTTGCTGAGGCTGGCCTTGAACTTGCCATCCTCCTGCCTCAGCCTCTTGAGCTTCTGGGATTGCATGTGTGCGTCACCACGTCCGGTCACAAAATGACTTTTTTTTTAAATCAGTGCCAAACCGCATTTTCAACAGTGGTCCTCTAAGATATTGCCTAGTGATGTGGAAGCCATCTTAGTTTGCAAGCACACTCCAAAACTGCCTAGTGACACATTTATCAGAATGCATCTCGTCGTTAAGCGAGGCGTGACTCATCGTCTGATTTTCTCTCCTTCAGAGCTTGCTTTCCATTAAAGGGTGGTTCTTCTTCCCCAGGGACTGGAAGGTCCTTGGGAACACAGGCCTGTACCTGCTCACATTTCTATCCCCAGCTCCAGCCTACTGTCCTGGGTAATTGAATCAGTAGATGAAACGACAATCAAGCAATACCCCCCATCACTGGGGCCCAGCTCAGCCGTATTCCGGGGCCCCTCACATGCTTGGATTCTGGGGGGCAGTGTGACCATCAGATTTTAAAAACTCCCCAGGTGGGCGGGGCTGTAGCCCAGTGGCAGAGCACTTGCCTAGCATGTGAGGCATTGGGTTGATCCTCAGCACCACACAAAAATAAAATAAAGATATTGTGTCCACCTACAACTAAAAAATAAATGTTAAAAAAAAAAAAAAACCTCCCCAGGTGATTTGAACATGAAGCCCCATTATCTAGTCAAAGAGCCTTCTGTTCTCTCAATCGACTCCCATTTCTCTTCCTTCCCTTCCTCCTTCTTGTCCTCCTTTAATCCTCTGTTCTTGATTCTTAAAACAACTTCCTGAGGTAGGCAGGGATCCTTAACTCTGTGGGACTTAAGGGGCTTAAGGTGGCTAGGTGGCATGCTCAATGTCACACAGCTAATCAGTCACCAGTGGACTTGGGACAAGGCCCAGATCCTCACAGTGCCCAGCCTCTCCTGCCCTCCCTGCCTCCAGTGGATACCCCAGGGGGAGGGGCTTGATGTTGGGGGAGGAGCTTGAACTGCATTAGAATGTGGCTCACTTCATGGAGACCAGGAAGAAGTCACTGTCACCATGCAAGACCCAGCATCGGCCCCCTCGTAGTGTGGCCTGCACTGCCCCTGCAGGGAGCCAGGCCAGCCCCTTCTGGCTGGAGGCAAACCCAGGGCAGGTTGGGTTCAGATGCTGACGGACAAACAGCTGGCATGGTTTGCCATCAGTAAGTATGCACAGAAAAACGTTGGTAAAGAATCTACCGCAGAATCCAGCATCCCAGGTGGTTCTGATTCACAGGTCCTTTTTAGTACTAGTGGACTTGAAATTGATGTGTTTTTACTGGGAGAGTCACTGAGGTCTCCCGTGGTGGGACTTGGTTTCCCTGCCTGGGGGCTGGGGGAATAGTGCCAACTCACTGGCTGCTGTGTTGGTAAAATGAGAACACGAAGGCGGCAATGGTGCCGAAAACGAAGAGAAACCACTGTTCAAGTGCCCTTCAGCCTGGGGAAGAGCTGTTGGCCTCGGCAGCCTCTGAGCCTTGGCTCCAGGCTCTAGCCTCCCTCACGCCCTGAAATCAGGGGAGCTGGCTTTTGGCAGCAAATTCTACTTATGACCCTCAGGGCCTGAAATTCTGACCAGAATGAGTTTGTTCTCTTAAGGTTGGGGACGATCTCGTGGAAGTGCACATGTTTACAGGGCAGGGGCAGGGAATTCCAATGGCTTGTTCAACGTGACAGTCCCATAACAGAATCACAGGGAGGAAGGGATCTGGGGCCATCCTCAGTCCAGCTAGTCATATGGAGCCTGGATCTCCTGTGTCTGCTAACGATGCCTCTGGTGACAGGGTTCTCACTACTTCCCAAGGTCTCCACGCAAATTCACCCTCCACTGTCCCCTTAAGCTGGGGCATAGCTCAGCACTCTGAGAGTCAGAGCTGGAGAAACGGATGCTGCTCCTGGGGCTGACAGGGGCTTGGGAGGTGTCCCTGCCACCACAGGAGTGCAGAATTACAGAGGCTGGGAAGGGGGACAGAGAGAGGAGGGGAACAGGTACAGGGGCGCAGTTGACTAGGAGGAATAACCTCTGTTCTATAGCACAGTAGGATAACTGTGGTTGACAGCAATTAATAGCATATTTCCAAATAGCTAGTAGAGAAGATTTTGAATGTTTCCAACACAAAGAAATGAAATACATCAGTTACTCTAGTCTGATTGTTAAGGTACACACATATTGAAATGTCAACTATCTGCCATAAATATGGACGGTGACTACGTGTCTCTCCCCCTCCCAAACAAGCTGGTTACGGTGATCTTTGGCCTAGGTTGGACCAGCAGTCCTGGCATGCTCCAGGGAAGGGCGCGCTGCTGTGGACCTGTGGGGTTTGTTTCTTTCCTTTGTTGTGTAGTATTTCATCTCACGATAGCACAGTTGGTTTTCGATTGCTGATGGACATTTGAGTTTGTTCCAGTTTTGAGTGAATGAGTCTCACATGAATGAATCCCACAAACATAAGGTGGAGCAAAAGAAGCCAGACTCCAAAAAAGAACACATGTCACATAATTAGATCTCATGTTTTCTCGGGGTGGGGGAGGGGAGGTCAGGACTGGAAGGGGAACAAGAGAGGCTTGTGGGGTCCTGGTGATGTCCAATTTCTTTCTTTCTTTTTTTTTTTTTTTTTTGTACCAGGGATTGAACTCAGGGGTACTCAACCACTGGGCCACATCCCCAGCCCTTTTTTTGTATTTTATATAGAGACAGGGTCTCACTGAGTTGCTAAGTGCCTCGCCATTGCTGAGGCTGGCTTTGAACTTGTGATCCTCCTGTCTCAGCCTCCCAAGTGCTGGGATTACAGGCGTGTGCCACCGCACCCGGATGATGCCCAATTTCTTGAGCGAAACAATGATTATACAGATCTATTTACTTCCTGGCAAATCATTAAGCTGTATACATCTATCATCTGTGTCCTTTGAAACACATGTGTTATACTTCATTAAAACAGTTATTTAAAAAATTATGACCCAACCATGATTAATTTAAAAAAAATAATACTATAATGACTAGCATTACCGGACTTTACAATTTTTTATGGAGATGCAACAGATGATGGAAATTTGGAGGGAAATACTGACATTTTCACAGTTATAGCTAAAAGTCTAGCAATATTAGAGACATCATTATTCACGAAAATTTGTTGATTATTACTACATGTGGGATACTGCTCCAAATATTTTCTGTGTATTAATTCATTGAATCCTCACAATAACATTAGGAGGTCTGTATTCTGACTTGCAGGAAGCCCAGAGAGATTAGGAAGGCACTGAAAGGTCACACAGCTCTCAGAGGTGGAGCTGGGGACACCTTCTGAGTTGTTGGGAATCTCAACTAACAGCAGGCCTGGATGTATTCTGGGGGATGCTGGGCTGGGTGCGGAGCTCTCTGGGCTAGGCCTTGGGCTCAAGTCTTTCTGGACAAAGGAGAGGAAACCTCCTACCCCCTTCATGTGGATGTTGTGGTATTTTTAAAAAGAAGTAAATAAGCCTCATCATTTGCATGGTATTTCACGCTGACTCTGCCTCTCAAACTGTTATTCCATCTACACATGGCACTGTGGGATGCCTGCGATATTTTATAAAGTTAATAACTTTCTCTTAATTGGATGAGTTTATAGAATAGTCTGCGCAATTAACAATAATTACGCCAAAGACACTTTGATTCCAAGGGTGCTCCACAAACATTGGCGTATTAAGCCATTTAGGGGGGAAAAAAAATAACCCACAGCACAGTGGTGTGACTCGAGGGCACACACGGTCACTTGCCACTGAACTCCCTGGAGCCCCTGACCCTGAGCAGTCCCCGTTTCCAGGCCATGGGGTGGTGGGGCTTCTCCAAATTGCTAGGAAAGAAAAGGCTCGTGTCACCCTCCAGGAGGGAGGGGGTTGGCAGGGCCAGGTCCTGCTGCCATTTGTTGAAGGACACGCTGTCTGAGCCCAGGTAACCTGCAGGACGCTGCCCCTGAGTGACTGGCGAGGACTCCTACTAGGAGGTCTGGGAGTGCTGGGCCCCTCCCCTCTCTTTCTCTCAAGTGGCTACCTTTGATCTCAACAATACCTTTTTCAGGATGACTTCTCATTCAGAAAGGACAATTGCCTGGGGACACGGAATTCAGAGTCACTTGAATCAAAAATTTGAGCTATTCAATACAGTTCCTTTCATAAAGTTGTAGACAGCCGGGTTGGAAAGGACCTAACCTCATTTGGTCCTTGGACAGCTTCTCCAGCATTCTACCCGGGGGTCATTCAGTCCTGGCTGGATCACCTCCACGGACAGACGCTCTCTACCCATTGATGACAGCTATCCATTTTAAGATGGTTTTAATTATGAGAAAAGCCTTCCATAGAATAGCGCTTCAATTTATCTCCCGGGAACTTCCGCCTGCTGGCTCTACTTTGGAAAATAAGTGAATTCCCGCTTTTATAGGATAGCTCTCCAGGACTTCTGCACCCGCCTGTGAGTCATGCTGTCCCCCACTGCCCCAAGTCCTCTCTGCTGCACGTGGATGATGCCACTTCTTGTAACCTTCACGGCCATTCCAAGCCAGTTTCAGAAACCCATCCATCTAAACAGCACTGCACATAAACTGTGGCCCTTAACCAAATGGATCCCTGCTTGAAAGTGGTCACACACAACCTCATCGCCTCTTTGTAAAGCCTTTAGGTTTGTTTTGGGGGGGAAAAAAAGGCAAAACAAACAGTCTCATTGCAGGCAAAAGGATGCTTGTAGTTGAAATTGGGGAAAGATGCAGGAAGGGGGCAGGTGTAGGGGTGGATTGAGGAGAGGGGCTCCCGAGTTGGCCTTACACAACCCAACACCAGCACCTGTCCCTCGGCCTCCATTGGGAGACCCTTCAGTGCCACTCCTGCTCATGGGGGTGGGTGTCCTGGGAGAGAGACCTTCCACATACACGCTGCTGAATAATTCAGAAGCTGTGCTCTTTGTCTCTCTGATTTCAGTATCAAGCCTGCCCCAAAGCACCTAGCCCCAGAGGAGCTCCTGGAGCCAATCCTGACCCATCTTCTCTGCCGTCCTCTCCATTTCCTCCCCAGCTCTGCTCTTGCCTTTATGGTTCTAGCTCGGGGCGCCTGTGCCTGGCCCATCTGTTCAGTCCCATATGCTTCCCGCAAGGACTGCCAAGTCAGGCCTGGTGCTCAGTGACTCTGCTCCAGCCCCAGGCGGCTGGTCTCAGGCTTTCTCTGTCCAACCTGGTCGCTAGGAAACAGCCTCACTGCTGCACCAGGCCAGGCCTTGGACTCAGTCCTTGAGCACCGGGGCCATGGCTGTTGACCTAAGGCCGGGATGGGCACCCAGGCCAGCCTTCCTCAGGCAGGAGATTCACCCCGAGGGCACAGATCCTTGGGGACGAGGTGGAACAAGATCTGCACGACTGGGGAGTTTGCTCAGGGGAAATCCACAGACCAGGAGCTGGAGAAATCGTTTGGAAAAAAAAGAAATTAAAATTTGGAAGAAATTGCAAAATATGTGTAATCTCTTTCTGTGCCCTTTGCAAATCTGTAGTTCCTTTTTAGCTAAAGAACTTAAAACTGGATTACAGATAACATAGTTTGATTCCAAATTATTCATGTTGATAGATGTAAAGGGGTCTAAATGAAGACATGGGGAAAAAAAGATGGCTACATTTTGGAAAAGCAAGGTGCCTCTGTTTTATGGCATCTTCTTGGTTGGTGGAGCTGAGGACTACAGGTAGAGCTTTATGAGCTTTCACACGTGCCCAGCAGGCCACAGGGCACCCTTACTTGGCAAGTTCTTATGGCAGATCATTAAGAATCACGATTCAGGGAAAAAGGTAGACTTAGGAGAAAAACAAAAACAGTTCAAATTCTGACTCTTCAATAGTATTAGCTTTGTGACCTTGGGTAACTTCTTTGAGCCTCAGTTTCCCTGTAAAACAGAGATGATGATTTCAATTCCATGAATCTGGTGGGAAAATGGGTTAAGACGAACTTGGCAAAACATTCAGCACAGAGCTTGGCACCAGTGGTACTCAATCATCACTGGGTCAAGAATGGCCTGGGAAATTACAGCCTTGCAATGTTGAGGTTCCACATGGGATCAGTCCCAGAACAGAGCCCCAGCTTCCTCAGAAGAGCCAAGAAATATCTGGTTAAAGCTCTTGAAGTAGAGAAAGCAGCTCAGATCAGCTGTCGTGGGGAAGTGGCCCAGCTTCTCTGTACAAAGCAGCAAGAGGTCTGAATCTCACCAGCCACCGACAGTGAAGAGCTAGAAGATCGCTCTCTCTACCCTACCAGTACCTGTACACGCTGCCAGCTTCCTCTCCCTCCTCCTTCCCCCTTTCCTCTCTCTCTCTCCCCCCCCCCACCCCTTCCCCTAAGATTAGATTGGATTCCAGTTTTATAAGGCCATTCTGACACCTACAGCCAACCAACTGCTCCGCTTAATAGGAAAGACACTGTGACCAAAATTAACTCCAGAGGGGAGATTTCCAAGCCATTGCTCAGACAGGCTCATCTGCTTGCTACCGGTCTGGACTAGGCCCCCACTTTGCCACACCTCCACAAGCCTTCTTCTCCTCCCTATGTCTAGGAGGAACCCCCCAGCTCCTAGAAACCCATTTCAGGCCTAGGTAGGCAGGATGGTGTGAGCACCTCCTGGGGATAAGTAAAAACCAAATACACAATATGAAGAGTCAGTACAGAGAGCAGAGAATGGATTTGGAGCCAGATTAATTCTAGTTCCATTTTCACTGCTCACTAGCTGGGTGACTTTGGGCAAATCACTAAACCTCTCTGGGTCTCAGTTCCCCCAACTGCAAAATGGGGGAAATAATAACTATTGGGTAGAGTGTGTGAACAATAAGGACGATAACGCATGTGAAAATGCTTCATGTAGTACCAGGCACACATAATAGGCATTTAAGAGATGATAGTAGGTATTCAATTGATGTTAAATTTTAGCTTTGAGGCAGAGACAGAAAAATATCCCAGGCTGTGAGAATTTCATAATTTCAGCTGAGCAGTTTACTGTGTTTGGACATGGCGTCCGAAGCTGAAGCTGGAAAAATACTTGTGCTCCATTCAAAGCCCAGCTCAAAATTTCCCTCCATTTATTAAACCACTTGAGTTTTATTGTTGTTTTTGTTGGTTGCTCTTTAGCATTTATGAGCACATCTGAGACCACAGAGAACACTCAATTATGAGTAAATATGACAGGTGGATGCCTAACTCACACCATTAGGAACAACTGTATTTGCTGACGTTGGAAACCCTAAGGTTAAGCAGTTTTTAGGTGACTCAGTGCTGACTCCTATCTGTGAGGTCTGGTACAGCATACCAGCTCTATTAGACACAGAAACAGGAACCCAGTGAGAATAGCGCTTCAAGGGTGAAGCTGGGGGATTCGGGGAGTCTCAGGAAAAGAATCTATCTACATGTTAGCAGGTTCATTTTCTTAAAAACTGTTAACATACTTGCATCTTGTTGTTCAACCAGATTCTAAGACTCCAAGAATCCAGCTGTATTTCTTTGGGGGAAAATAACTTAGCTATGGCATTAGAAGCTGTGTTCGACTACTTGTTGGTCATGTAGTTTGGGCAAGTTGTTCAACTCCAATAGATTTCTTTTCCTTGTCTATACAATGGAGATAATATTCACCCAGAGGATTAATTAATTTTGGTACTGCTGAGGATTGAACCCAGGGCCTATGTCCTAGCCAAGCATTCTATCACTGAGCTACACTCCCAACTCTACCTCACAGGATTATTCTAAAGATGAAATGAGGTAACATGTGAAAATACCTGTTAAGTAGCTGGGTGTTCATGGGCAAAGTACATAGTCTCTTTGAACCTTAGTTTTCCAAAGGAAAACTGGAGTTCTCACAAGGTCACCATAAAGAGCAAATGAAAGAACATGTTTTATAAAAAATGTACTGTAAATTGAAGTGTTGTTTAAATATTTAGTTATTATCATAGCAAGGATTCCATAGGCCTGAAAGTTAGGTGGTCCACATTCTGCATTTGCTGAATGAATGGCAAAATAAGACACTGTCTAGTGAAGGTCCTGACATCTGCCAAAATGAGGACCCCTGGCCCCCGACTGAAAAGGAGAAGTCTGGTGAGATTACTACCGGCTGATTTCCCCCCATCAGGCCCATCACAAAGGGCCAGCAGCCGGGAAGCTCTGCAGATATGAAGGAGGCAGCGCTGTCTCAGCACTCTTCCTTCCCTCCCATAGAGATACACACCCTCTTTGGTGTGAGACGACGAAGCTGAAAAGCTACCATCTGTAAGATGTAAATTTTGATTTGTCTTCCAGGAGCGGGGACAGGTTGTACAAAGTTGCCCTCCCTCGTTTCCCCCTGTGACTGATGGTGTTGAGTTAGGAGGGGGCTGGCTGGCAATAGTGGCGAGCCTGTAAAGCTAACAGCCCATATGTGGTCCCATACCCATGTAGCCTGGGCCTGAGAACACTGTCCTAACCAATGAGCCTGGCTCTTCCCCACATGCTCCTGTGGAGGAGTTTTCTGCATTCTGGGGCTCCCACTCCTCTGCATGGTCCTGGAGGAAGGAGATCACATTTCCTATTTCATGTCTGGTTGTTCCTAGTGTATTCAGTTCAGGATGACCAGGGCCCTAATCCACTGGGGAAGAGTGGAGCCCAGGACCCAGGCCCTGCAGCAACACTGCAAATGAAGTCAAGTTCATCTCAAGGTTCCAGGTTTTGGTGCTCCTCCTTCTCCCAGCCAAGGTACCCTGCATGCAAGATATTTCCTATGTTGCACTTCTACAGGATCAGGTAACAGGTTCAGTAAGTGATGCAGATTATATATAACTACTCACATTGCTGAGTCTATACTATGGATCTAATGCTGCCAGGTGGTACACAGGTAAACTCTTCTACTGGGTAAACTGGTTCAGCCAGTGTGAATACTGACCTTAGACGAGGCCAGGTTGAGCTCAAACCTGATTCTACGACTTTCTACCTGTGTGGACTTGGGCATGCTATTTAGTATCTCAAAGCCCTATCCCTACCCCTCCTTGCTCCTATGCAACACGAGAGCCCTGGTTTTTCATCAGTTGGCATCAGCAGAGACCATGCCTGTGATGATGAAGGGCACCTGCTTGTCTAAAATGCCAACCTCTTCCAGCGGAAAGCCCCTGAGCATGGATCTGGGCTCAGTCTTAGCTCCAGCACTCACTGTTTCAGAACCTTGGGTAAGGTCATGAGGGTCGGGGGGGGGGGCAATATTAAATCTTATTTCTTGGTATGGATGTAAGATTAGATGAGACACTGCCTCTAAAACATGCAGCCTAGCACCTGGTATATGGAAAAATGTTCAGTAAATTTTTCTCTTACTATTTTAACAAACCTCCCAACAGACAAGGCAGCAGAGGTTCCAGAAGCTTTGGGACTTGAACCCAGGCCTTCTGGCATGGCAGCCGGGTGGACACTTCCATTGAAGGACGCTGACCAATCTGCATAATGTGTGTTAAGACACTACAGGAGGATAATGGCTCCACGTTCCCCTGCGTAAAAACACAGTGACAATTGAACCACCATTTGACCCAGCTATCCCACTCCTTGGTCTATACCTAAAATCAGCAGCCACATCAATGTTCATAGCAGCTCAATTCACAATAGCTAAACTATGGAACCAACCTAGATGCCCTTCAACAGATGAATGGATAAAGAAACTGTGGTATATATACACAATGGAGTATTACTGAGCATTAAAAGGGAATAAAATCATGGCATTTTCAGGTAAACAGATAAAGTTGGAGAATATCATGCTAAGCGAAGTAAGCCAATCCCCCAAAACCAAAGGCCGAATGTTCTTGCTGATAAGTGGATGCTGATCCATAATGGAGGGTGGGTGGCATGGGAAAAATGGAGGAACTTTGGGCAAAGGGAGGGACAGGGCAAGGTGGGGAGGGGACATGGGGGTAGGAAAGATGGTGGAATGAGATGGACATCATTACCCTAGGTACATGTATGACTGCACGTATGGTACGACGCTACATCGTGTACAGCCAGAGAAATGAAAAGCTGTGCTGCATTTGTGTACAATGACTCAAAATGCATTCTGCTGTCATTTATACCTAATTAGAATAAATAAATAAATACATAACTTTTTAAAAATCCACAGTGACAATTCCCACAGGAGCTGTCAGGACTTAGTCCAATGACAGTGACGTTGGCCTGGTAGAGTAAAGGACAGGTGGGAGAAACAGAACAGCTTAGCTTCGTTAAATGATTAACTTTCTTTTGACTGTTTGTTGGTTTCGAGTTAAAATAAGCCTAGCTGACTGGCAAAGCCACCCACCAGCTCCAGCTTGAGAGGAATCAGGAGAAGTGGAGGGACAGCATCACAGGAAACTCACAGATCGGGGTGAGAAGGGGCACAGAGCCGGGAGGACAGCCACTGCAGGCCTGCAAAGGGGTCGGGCCTGTTCAGTAGCCCCCAAAGAATGTCCCCATCTGTCCTTGACCCTGTGGCTCTTGACAGAGTCATGAATGGAAAGGCCATAGTCACTGCAGAGAGAAGCAGATTGGGCTGTTCAAAACCCATCCCTCAATGAGCTGAGGGAGAGAGGGGAAAGTCAGCCCGGCACACATTGAAAAGAGACCACCAGAAGCTTTTGGGTTTGACCCTTCCGGCTCTATGGTTCGGCTCTTCATTTATGCCTCCAATAGGGGTAAGATGGTCCTTTATGCACACTGGTGGCCCCGGCTCAGAGCCTTGAAGTGATCATGTGGCCCTGTAACTTATCCACTCACGGCCTGGTCGTGGAAGCACCCGCCTCCATCCACCCTCCTTGGAGAGAGGGTGCGAGCCCTGGGTTCCATCCGATGCAGCCCCACCTAGAGTCCCAGCCTCAGGAGTCAGTCCGCCCGTGGGGGCACAGGCCATCTAGCAAGGATTCCTCTGGTGGGGCAGGGGAGAAGAAAGGGAGAACCAGGGCAAAGGTGGGACTGGCTTTTGGGTCTAGGCCAGAAGTTCCTAAATTTATGTGCCCATGGGAGTCACCCAAGGAGCTTCGAAACCCACCTGTGCTGGTCTCACCCCCTACACAGTGTGATGTAGTTGGTCTGGGATGTGGCCTGTTTTAAGTGGCGCCCCAGGTGATCCTAAGGTTGCCTCCTGCCTCCAACAACACATTCTCCGTGGGGGTTTCACAGATGCTGGGGCAGGGAGTCCAGTTGAGTGTAACCTTGGAATAAAGGGATTTCAGGCCCTGGGGAAGTACCCACCTGCTTTCAGAATGGCCACTCCCACCTCCTTCCTAGCACCTGCCACTCCTTCACTGGGACATAGCTCTGAGATGAGGCTTAAAACAGCAATGCCCTTGGGAGGAGAACAGAGTGACTCAAATTCACGATCAGCTATAAATGACTGATGATGAGGGATAGAGACTCAGCCATCTTCACAGCCTGATATGGGGGGAGTGTGAAAATAGTAAAGTCAGAGAGGCCCCTTGTTTCAGAAAAGAGGAAAACAGGTCCCAGAGGTGAGACCCAGTGTGGTCAAGACCAACTGCTCAGCAGGTCACAGTAGAGTCCGGGGCAGAGAGAAAATGTCGCCTCTTCAGTTCTGGCCTTGACTGTCAGCAATGAATATTCTGTAGTTACCTGAGAGGGTCTTTGTATCAGAAGTTTTTCTGCCTCCAAATGGCATTCAGAAGCGTGTTGGGCATTTTTTGATCAGCAATGCCTGAGGCTGCTGATGTTGGCATCTAGTGAGCAGAGCCCAGGGACACTAAGTAGCGTGGACCTCATGGGATGATCTTGCCCATGGAAGAATGGTCCAGCCCTAAATGCCATTCATGTACCCTTTGAGAAACGCCATCCATCCCAGGGCTGCAGCAGCTGATGAGGCCCATCTTTCTCCAAGGCCATTAGAGGAGCAGTGCCCCAGGTTTGCTAGCTTGGCCTTCACACAGGCAGAGGAAGTTAACTGGCCCCAGGTAAGTTCTACAGGCACAGTGCTCTGGGACATTGCCCCATCCTCGGGGCTAAGCCCTGGATACCCAGGAGGCTGGAGACCTCCTTACCAGCTTCAGGTGGGAGGGTAATGGTGCCTCTTGGGTCAGCATGGCCCACTTCTGTGGGCACCTTCCCCTCTTCTGGCATGAGACTTGCTCAGAGGACCAGCCCACATTCCCGCCTGCCTCTGCTCAGCATTGGCTTCTGTGGCTGCTGTACAGAGTGCGGACTTACAGGGTGGGCTGCTCTTTCCTGAGCAGACAGGCCCCAGCCCCATGTTGCCAGGGCTCTGAGTGTAGGCATCCATGCTGCTACTTGATTCACTAAGGGGGGGCTCTCTTTTTAATCTCAGCTTATTTATCCTTTCTTGCTTTGAAGGTGGGGCAAGGGTAGATAGATGGGCCATCACCAGGTAGTGAGAGTCTGGAGCTTTTTTTTTTTGGTACTGGGGATTAAACCCAGGGGCACTTGACCACTGAGCCACATCCCCAGCCCTTTTTAAAATTTCATTTTGAGACAGGGTCTCACTGAGTTGCTTAGGGCTTCACTAAGTTGCTGAGGCTGGCTTTGAATTTGTGATCCTCCTGTCTCGGCCTCTCAAGCCACTGGGATTACAGGTGTGCGCCACCACACCTGGCTGAGTCTGGGGATTTTGATTCACTGGACCACAATCTTCTCTGAGCCTCTGTTTCTTCATCCATAAGCGGTGCTTGGCAATGCTGCTTGCCTTAGGATGGTGACAACCCATGAGGCAAAGTATGTCAAAGTGCAGGGCAGTCTCTCAGGCCAGGCAGAACAGGCCCTTTCTATGCAGGGGCTGCTTATGCTGTCATCTTCCCAGGTACGGGGTGCCCCTCCATCCCCAGGGTCCAGCTCCCCTGAACTGCTGCTCCGAGGCACAGCCTTTACATCTTGCCCACCTGGGACAAGATTCAGGGTGCTCGGTACGAGTGGTGGGCACACAGTAGGGCAGATTTCATAATGTGCTCCATGGGTCCTGTTAGCAGCCCACCTCAAGAAAGCGCGGGAGAAAAACCTACACATGAAGTCAGCCGGGCCCCGAGGCAGTGGTTCCTGTGAGACTTTACATTCAGGAGGCTGAGCTGACATTTATGGTGGGGAGTTTTATCTCTGTGGTAAATAACCTCTAATGGTGTAGGTCATTACACTAATTACAGCAGATAATTAATTTTCTAATTCTTTTTTTAGGTGGCCACCTATCACTAGAGAAGCGTAATTTATTCCTTTTCTTCCTGGGTGGATGTGGCCGGGCTCAACCCCACATCCTGCCTTGCTAGCACCTGAGGTCGGGGAATTTCCTCCTTAGCTCCTGGCCCACGAAGATGCCAGTTGAGGGGACAAAGAACTCCCCACCCCTCTTCTCCCTCCTAGGTGTTTTCATTCAAAAGTTCATTCCTTGTCCCTCCTGAGTGAGTTTTTTTTTTTAGATCTGCCCCATTGCCCTTTGGTCATAGACCCGTGGGCTGGCGGTTATTTTTAGTTTTTTTTTTTTTTTTTTTTTTTTGTGGCACCGGGGATTGAACTCAGGGGCACTTAACCACTGGGCCACATCCCCAGCCCTTTTTTGTGTTTTATTTAGAGACAGGGTCTCACTGAGTTGCTAAGTGCCTCGCCATTGCTGAAGCTGGCTTTGAACTCGCGATCCTCCTGTCTCAGCCTCCCAAAGTGCTGGGATTACAGGCGTGCGCCACCACACCCGGCTTATTTTTAGGTTTTGATGGAAGGTCAGTCTTATGCCTCTTATGGGTGGAGCAGCTGGTAAAGCCAACCACTATTGGCTCCCCACACCACCACTGCTATGGTATGGCCAAGTGTCCCCAATTGCCCAGGGGCACTATTGGTAATGTGGACCTTTAGGAAGGGGCCTTATGGGAACTCCTTGGTTATTGGGGGTGCGCCTTTAAGGATTTTGGGGCCTTGGTTCATCCTCTCATTTGTTTCCTGGATGGTGAGTTTAGTGGTTTACTTTAGGCATACTCCTGCCTTGATATGCCACCCTCACCAGAGGCCTAAGGCATGGGACACTTGATCTTGGACTGGAACCGTCAAAACCATGAACAAAATAACGTTTCCTCTTTAAAAACTAATTTCCTCAGGTATTTTGTTATAGTAATGCAAAGCTGACTAATACAACCATCTTCATGCCCACTTCTGAATGCCTGCATTCGTGGTTCTCCTCCATTTCAATGCCAGGCACTGCTTTCCAAGTACATTCTGTCTGTGGTCTGCAGCTTGGCTCTGCTTTCAGCTCAATAACCACAGCCTTTCACATGAGTTTATCTTCATAGTCTCCAGGAGGAAACTTTGGGAACTGCCGTGTGAAGCACTCAGCATATCTTGTCTTGTTTAATTCTTGCAGGGGATTTCAACACCCTTATTTTGGAGCTGAGGACACTGAGGCTCAAAGAGATTGAATGCCTTGTCCCAGGTCACCCTCTTCAGAATGTGAACAAGCTGGGCCGGGCATCTTCTCAAAGCCCAAGCACCTTCCCTTGCTTTTCATGCCCCATTGCCCATTATCCTCTGTTTTTATCTGCCATTGGGATCCGCATGCCCCCGTGACCTCGCAGACTTCAAGAGTGTTCTGTTTTCCAAACTCTTACAGCTCTGATCAAGACGGCTCCTCTTCCCCGCGGGTCATAGACCCTCTGCCCCTTCCATCTCCTCAGGTTTCCCAGAGAGACCATCCTGGGCCTGAGCACCTGGGGCTTGCCAGTAGTTAGGTTTGTATTTTAGAGGATTAATGTTGGACAAAGCCCCTTTTGACACATCATGCCTTGGCCCTTGCAATAGTTCAGTGTGTCATTATTCCAATTTCTTTTCTTTCTTTCTTTTTTTTTTTTTTTTGTGTGTGTGGTGGTGCTGGCAAAGTCCTGGGGATCGGACCCAGGGCTTCCACAGCTAGGGAAGCACTCTACCACTGAGCCACACAAGCCCCTCATTACTCCAGTTCCAAAGTCAAGAGACTGAGGTGCCCATGGTGACAGAGCTGAGGAGACGCAAAGACAGAACTGGAATCAGACCTCTTGCCCTTGCTCAGGGGTGTCCCTCTCACAGCATCCGCTCAGGGAACTGAGTGGCGGGTGGGTGCAATCTGCGGCTCCCACCCTCCAGCCCACCAGAGCGGCCTCTGTGGAGCGGGCACTTCCCAGACTTGGGAGCGGCCCGTCCGCGGGGACGCTGGGTGAGGAGGGAATGGCAGGGGCTAGCCCTGGTGCGGTCAGAGGCACTGGCACCAGGTGTCCTCATCCGTAGAATGTAAAGATCTTTATTAAACCCTAAATTTGTGACCTTGAAGGTGACTTCCAACCCACTCTACTCTGCTTCTCTGGTTCCTTCCAGGATTTCTGTTCACCGCTGGAAAGCCATCTCCATGGCAGCTCTTTTGTGAAACATTCCCCCTCCAACCTGCCTTCCTGGGCCCATAGCAGTTGTTTTTCTTAAATGGTGATCCCTTCTGGCTTACTGGGTTACACTCCTCTTGGATGGAGGTACCCTGGGGGAGGGACAGTGATATGTGGACTGATGTCCTCTTACACTCCTATCCAGAACCAGGAGCTGTTTCTCTTGGAAGCCAACGGATCCAACCCACCCATTTTACAGGTGAAGGAAGTGAGGCCCAGAGAAAGCACCCCAGGTCAGATTCAGACCTAGATTCCAGGCTCCTGACTCCTCGTCCAGCGCTTGTTCTGCTCCAGCCAGCTTCTGGCGGGACAGAGTCTACCCCGATGGCCCAGCCTCTCTCGTGGGAAGCCTACGATATGGTGGACGGGATGGGCATCAGAGACAGCAGGCCCCGAGCAGGGCCTACCCAGGTGGAACATGAACTTCCCAAATTTGGGTGGAAATTAAACATGGCAGATTGACCAATGCTAATAAGGCTTTTTGAAAAAACAAAAATAGAAACAAATCTAGGGATTAAAATAAAAGATAATGAAGAAACATCAGCTCTACTTCAAGCATAAATCTGGTCAACAGAGAGCAGACACAGTTATTTTCTCTATTGCACTTTGCTATCTGGAGCATAGGGTGGGTGTGCCTGTGTAGAGTGTGTGGGAGTGAGGTCTGGGTTTGGAGGCTCAGCCCTGTTGACAGGAAGTGCCCTTGGCAAGGCAGAAGCATCCCTGGTGTGGAGACCTGGGCACCTCCAGTTGCCCCCAGCCCTTTTCTAAGAGGCCACATCGATGCTGGCTGACTGGGAGGACAGACAAGTTCCAAGCTTGCTGGTCCCCAAGGTGACAGAAGGTGACAGCTGCCCATGCCAAGCACTGTAGGCCTGGGACTGCTGGGCAGGGAGCTCTGGGGACTATCTGGAGATGGTACCATCTCATCCCAGGAGGCAGCAGACAGGGGCAACTGCCCAGACTGGGCAAGGGTGTTGCAAAACCATGATTAAGACCGTCAGGCAGAGAGAGAAATAAAAAATGCAAGTGACAGACAATGGGAGAGATGGACAGAGACAGGGAGACAGATGTGACAGTAAAACTTCCAGAAGGCTCGAAAATGTGGGGGAGGGGACAACGGAAGAGGGGTTTAGAAAAGAAAGAAAAGTCCAGTGAAGCTCCACAGGAACCCTAGAGCTGGCCAGCTGAGGCAGGGGACGGCAGACTGGACACAGTAGGTGCTCAGTAAATGTGAGCGTTATCATTTTACAGGAAGGAGAGCAGCTGGGACCCCAGTGGGGGAGGGGCAAGGGGAGGGAAGGAAGGGGCCCTCAGGGAAGGTACAGGGCCCCTGAGGGAGAACTGGAAAGCCTTCCTGGTGCTGTGGTTGGAGTTTCTGCCTATGGCCCTGCGAGTTCAAGGAAAGCCCCAGATCTTAGCCCCTGGAGCCCTCTGCTGCTGCTGGGTCCCTGCAGGGGCATCTGGTGGCTGGACAGCTTGACCTGCAGGCCCTGGGCAGAGGGAAAGAGGGAGGCCTGCCAGGGTTTCTGGGACTGCAGCCTCACCTCTTTCTATATTCCGGGCACCCAAAGAAGCCCTAGAGGAGAGCTGTGGCTGCAGGCCCAGGCCACCTGGCATGCCCCAAATCATGCTTTTAGTGTCCTCCCCCCACTGGATCCCAGGACTGGCTGCTCTCTGGGTCCTACAGGAGATCAGAGAAATGAGTTTGGTTCCACTTAAACAGCAGTCTCTTCTGGGACATTTGCATTCTGAAAGAAGCCCAAAGGGAGAGAGTAATGCTTATCACGAAAGAATACATTAGAATATCAGACATGGGGGCAGGCAGAGATTTCAGGGGGCTCACGTGTGTGCGTGCATGTGTGTGAGCCTGCCTCTGTGCGCACGCGCTCCAGCATCCCATCACTCCGCCAATCAATCATCTGCCATCTAACCACGCAACCATTCCCACTTTCCCTGCAGCAGGCCTTGAGCTAAGCTCTGGGGCGACAGAGGCCAGGGACCTGGTCCTTGTCCTTGGGGAGAAGCCCAAGCAAAGGAGAGAGGGTCTACACACAGGAGCCCCCTGGTATAGCCCAGGCTCCTACCAGGCCAGAGCAGGAGGGGCCCTTAGAGGAGCAGCAAATCTTCCTGCTTACAGGTGACTGTTGCACCCCCAGATCATTGTTAGAGTTAGGAGGGACAGTGGCAGTAAATTAGTTACACCCTCCAGCCTGTAAGGAAAGGTCTTTCACAGCATCCTCATCAGAGGCTATCCACGTGCTATCTTACATGCTCCTGCGGCTGGGAAACTCACTACCTCTCCAGACAGGCCCCTTCATTTCCAGGAAGTGCTTGCTGTTGGGTATGTCCCCAGGAATCCACTCTCTCCCAGCCTCCCTGTTTCTCACTATTGCTTTTCCCAGGCCTTTGGGGAATGGAGACTATGTTTTCTCCAAGAGTTCTAAACTTTGCTCCTATGACAAGTTCTTAGGCCCCACCAGTCTGGCCTCTCATCCTAGGGTAGAGCAGGCCATCAAAAAGTTTGCTTTCAGGAACTAGAGTCCAGCAGCCAATCTGGTGGAAAACACAGGTGCTTATAAATAGCTCAGGAGTATGACTAAGACTTGCACCAAGTTTTGAGGACGGACCTGACATTTGCTAAGATCTGGAATGGGGTTTTGTGAGGGGGAGTGAGTCCAGCAATTTTCCCTGCTAAAAAAATTCAGATTTGTGTGGGTCACTGTGTCAAATGCTCTCATTTTCCCACACCTAACAATACTGCTTACTCACGCATAATAATTGACACTACTGTCTTTTTTAAAATTATTTATTTACTTTAGTTGTACACAATTTAATACCATTTATGTTTACGTGGTGCTGAGGATCGAACCCGGGCCGCGCACGTGCGAGGCGAGCGCTCTGCCGCTGAGCCACAACCCCAGCCCGACACTACTGTTTATTAAGCATTTATGTGTGCCAGGCACCTTGAAAAGGGCTCTATAGGTATTATCTCATTTAATTCTTCAACAGAACTTGGAGGTGGACACTATTTATTAAAGAAAAGGAAACAGGTTTATGGTAGTCAACTTTCACCTAGGTTTACACAAAGAATAACTTCAAAGCAAGAGTTCCTAACCATTGGGAAACACGGCTGCCCGGGAAACCCTGGGGTCAGGTGGAATCTATATAGACCTTTCAACCTTAGGACAGTGCTACAGGCCCTTCAGGCTTCTGGTCAGGACAAATAGCACAAAGGTCTCTGTTTACCATCTGGAATTTGGGGGTGTGGGAACCCTGTCATCCTTTGCCTGAGAGGTCACGCCCTCCCACCTGCTCACACCCTGGCCAGCCAGGGCTCTGGACACCCTACAGTGAAGGAGATGCTTCCTGTCCCCGCCCAGCATGTTGAAGGGGTAGGGAGGTGACAGCAGACTAAATCCAGCCCTTGCGCCTGTCAATGCAGAAGGAGGCCTCCGAGTGCTGTAAAAACTGGGTTAAAAAAGGCTTGGCTGTACCTATCTTATCTGCTTTGCACTGAAAGCCTTCAGCGCGTGGCGGGTTTTCACGCAGAATTCTCCTCGCTAATCCCCCTTTGTTAGCTCTGATACCGACATTGCAATACCAACCTCGTCCGGGCGATTTGAGAGGGATTACAGACCCTCAATCCTTCAGCATGTGGGAGAAGAATGTTTTCTCAAATCAAAATTTTCACAAATCTGTTTTCAAAAATAATCAAAGTGCAAATCCCCCTCAGGATTGAAGGGCGGGGGGCAGGGAGGGGGACAAGCACTGTCCTGCAGGAGGGGAGGAAGGCGCAGGCCACCTGGATGATTAGGCACCCTCCTTCCTGCCCTCTGGGCTTTTGCGCCTGCTAAGTGGGGCTCTGTGAGGGGAGGGGCAGACAGACGCCTTTGCACAGGCTGACGCTGGCTGTGAGTGGTACCAAGTGTATAAACGAGGTTGGGGGGGGCGGGGAGCAATGGTGCCAAGATTCAAGTTCAATTTCAACAGATGTGTCTTAATAACCTCTCCTGTATAGCCGGCACTGTGCTAGGCATCTGGGGGACAGGATGATGAATAAAATTTTCCTCTTGCCTTGAGGAAGTCACAGTTCAGCAGAGAAGGAGCTTGATACACAAGGCGGTTCTGGGCTGGACCGTCCCTGGTCGTGGGACCTCTGGTCATGCCTGCATTGCTTCCCTGCCCCTGTGGCATCACACTGCAGCTGCACCCGCTTCCACTGGCCACCCTGGCATGGCAAGACAGGCCCCCTTCAAGGCCCTTCCAATTCCTGGAGGAAGCTTTGGAAGGTCAGGACAAGTTAACCTGGGGTGCAAGATGGGTTGGGACTATACATTTTATTCAAGTTGGATCTGGAGTAAACCTGGAGTCTGTGCTTTCTGGAATTTTATTAGTGATTCCTCCTTAATGCTTTGATAGCAGTAGCTGATCAGCCGGGCCCCAAAGCCACGTCCACTTGCAAACGCTCTTCCCTTCAGCATGCTCCCCCTACCCCTCACCAATACACCCGTGAATCAGGGCTCCCAGCTGCAAGGTGGCTCCTGACCCACAGGATTGCCTTCTGGAGGCAGGTCACAGATGGGAACTCGGACCTCTTGATCCTCATCCAGTTTCAGGAGGTTTCTGGGACCTCGACTGGTCCCAGAAGGAGCCGAAGTCTGGCACCTCCAAGAGCAAAGGCCTCTGGGAATACATGGGCCTTGAAGACTGACCTTGTCTCTGACACTTGGCTGTGGCTAGGCACCAAAGTGAGTGTGGACAGGCCATAAGCCCTCTCCTTCCTCAGCTGGCACCACCATGCCTGCCGCCCACCGAGCCCCCGATAGTCTGCTCAACAGTCAGCCAATTGCCCTTTGGGGGCTGATTAAAGATGGATGCACAGCCCTGGAGGTGACTTGAAGCTCAGCCTGCTCTCAAATGCATAACCCCAATATTTTCTTCTTAAGCAATTCTTCTGCTCTTTGATGTTCTGCAGCAGCACACAATCACATTCGGTTTGATGCACAGAAGGGGAGGAGGAGTGGAACAGGAGGGGACAGGAGGGGGACATGGAGGGAGAGAGAAAGCCCCAGCTCTGCCCGCCCATTCTTTCCAGGCAAATTCACTTTGACCATTTCATCCCTGGCTGGTCAGGAATTTAGCGAGCTGTGGGTTGTCTATCCCCCGTGTCAGAGTCACAGATATCCAAGGACGTGAAGCCACTGGTTTGGGTTTTATGACTTTAAGTGCAGGACGTTCATGTGTGTGTGTGTGTGTGTGTGTGTGTGTGTGTGTGTGTGTGTGTTAAATTCTGTGATTCACTGATGAATTCTCCATTTCCCAGGGTGCACCAGGGACTCCGGGAGAAGGAAGGCAGGAGAGCCTCGAGTTATTTTTGTGGGGAGGAGAGAAAAGAAAAGGAAGTGAGGTAGGGGAAAGGAAAGGGGCAAAGAGAGGGGCCAAAAAGAAGAGATGGGAGGAAGAAAGAGCAAAGGAGAAGGAGTGGAGAGGAGGAAGGCCAAAAGAAGAGCAAAGTCTGAGAAAAGAGAAGAAATGGGGAAAAGAGGAATTCACCTTGCATGACATGGGAGAAGGCCATGGTGTGGCAAAGTCACCAGGCTGGCTGAGAAATGAGGCTTCTGCCAAAGGTGGGTCACAGTCATGGAAATGTATGGCTGGGGTGCAGGGAGGGTTACTGAGGCCCAGGTCATGGAAACGACGTGTCCAAGGGTGAAAGCCATTCACAAAGCCCTCTGTCCATCATTCCTTCCATTCCCCCAAAGAGTGCACAGCTGATTGTGGCTCTATCTACACCAGATGCATGGGTTTTGGTAATCTTTCTTTGGTGCACACCCAAATCATAAGCTGAGCACCGGCTCTGCTCCCAGAAACCAAAAACCTTGTCCTGAAAGACCAGAGGGGCTTAGGAGCGGGGAGACCCAAAGTGACAAAGGGTGGGAGTTCTGAATTTGAATGAGGAAAACTGAGCCCTTCCTCTGCATGACAGCCACACAGAATAAAATGACATCCGTGTTTCTCCTGGCCAGGACTTTTGGGGAATAGGTGAGTATTTTCAAGCATTCCTTTTTAAGAGCCAAGCAGTAGATTTCATTATCATATTTTAATTAAAAGGAAAAAATCCTATTAAACAATTCCCAATGCATCGGGATTAGCAGAAGCCAGCACCTGGGACCCAGGCACTCAGCATGTATGAACACACGGACAAGAAGCCTCCTCCTCAGAAATGCTGCTGCAGCTGCCCCTCCACACCAGCTAAGGAGATGGCTTCCTGTGGACTCCACCCTGAGCAGGCTGGAGGGGGAGGCCCAGGCTGGCCGGCACTGCTCCTCACCCCCAAGGAGAGGGAGGGGGGAGGGTAGGAAGTCCCCCTGGTGGGTTGGAACCTGCAAACCTCTTGCTCAAAGCAGTTCCGGCCAAGCTTGGCTTTAGAGTCAGGGAGTCTAAAACCCAGTCTCTCCACGTGCTAACCAGGTGACCCTAGGTGATTCTTTGATTCCTCCTGAGCTTCAATTTCCTGATTTGTAAAAGGTGAAGTTTGCACCTGCTTTGCAGAGTTGTTGTAAGGATTAGATTATATATACGTGAAAAGAACCTGGTACAGAGCCTAGGTGACAGTGGATTAATGATTTGAATATCAAAGGGGGCAGTTATTAATTATTACGATTATTCATAGACAAGGCAGAGGGGCCAGATGAAGCGTGCCCTGCTCCCCAGCGCTAGTCTGCAGTGTCACACCTCTTGCTTCCTGGCCTTTGCACATGCTGTTCCTGGACTGGGAATCCACTTCCCTTCAGCTCATCCCTCAGGTCTTGGTTTGATATCACGTCCTTTGAGGAGCCTCCCCTATGCATGGCCTGGGCTGGAAGGCCGTTCCCTGTGCTCACGTGATCCCAGCATCTCTCAGAGAATCCCAATGGCCTGCATCAGGGTCTGCTATTCTTCCTGAGACTGGGAGCAAGACCAGGAACCAGGCCCTGTGTGCTGTGGCATCCTCTGTGTCACTGCACGTATATCTATAGAGATGCTCCCTAAATTATCTTTAAAAGAAATAAGTGAATCTGGGAGAAAATGAGATGTAACTAGATGCCAGTGGAAAAGCAGCAGTGGAGGTGACAGGTTCACACAGTAGCAGCCTAGAGGGTCTCACGAGGACCGTGTTGAGGTGTGTCTTGCCCCTAAAGCTGACACAATACAGTTGCTTTAATGGAGAAGAAATCCCCAGTCCAAAGATGCTGGCTCTTCTCCTCACTGTGGGTAAACAGAGTCCAGGGGCTGGATTCACTTCCAGGTCCTCTTTCAAATGTCTACCTACGGAGCAGAGGCCATTCTGCAAGGCCACCCAAACTGGTGAGGAGACCCCACTCCTCACGTGTGCAGACACGGAGAGGGGCAGAGGAGGTGAGCTCAGCAGAGGTGAGTTAGGCCTCACCCATGGGCTCTCTTTGCATTGGGCTGCCCCCGGGGCAGGAGTAGGGCCTGAAGGTGTTGCTGGTGACTCCAGATGATGGACCCTAAACCAGTCAGGAAACACCAGGGAGAGGCAGATTTGGGCTCCACGTGGAGTGCCAGTCATCCCTGTTCGCCCAGGACTGTCTCTGTCTTGGCACTGAAAGTCCCTGGCCGGGGAACCCCTTAGTCTGGGTAAACCAGGACAGCTGGTCATGCTAGTTCCACATGAGACCCCAAGAGTTCACGCACACACATGTGTGTTTGTCATAACTCTGTTGAGATGCGATTCCCATAACATACAATCCACCCACTGAAAGTGTACGATTCACTGATTTTTAGTGTATTTATAGAGTCCTATAGCCATCATCGCAGGCAATTTTAGCACATTTTTCATGATCCCCCAAAGAAATCCCATGCCTTTATCCAGCTCCACTCTACCCCCAGCATTATTACTTTCTGTCCCTGTGGATTTGCCTATTCTGGACAGTTTAGATACATGGAACCATACACTACGTGGTCTTTTGCTCTTTCACTTAGCATGCTTCTAAGATCTATCCATATTACAGCAGGAATCAGTACTTATTCCTTTTCACAGCCAAGTAAATTCCATTGTATGGACATACAGTATCACATTGTGTGTCCATTCATTTGGTTTGTCGGTGGACATGTGTGCCCCTCCCACTTTTTGGTGATTATGAATTGTGCTGCTATGAACATTCACAGAGAGCCACCCTTCAGTGTCTGTGGGGGTTTGCTTTCAGGGCCCTCTGTAGAGACCAAGATCTGTGGGGGCTCAAGTCCCTGGTATAAAATGATATAACATTTGCTTATAACCTACACAGGTCCTCCCATATCTTAAAATTTTCTCTAGATTGCTTATAATACTAATATAATGCCAATGCCCTATAAATAGTTGTTATAGTGTATTGTTTAGGGAGTAACAACAAGGAAAAAAGCTGTATGTGTTTGGTATGGATACAATTTTTTGTGTGTAATATTTTCCATCTGCGATTGGTTGGACCCACGGATGTGGAACCCATGGATTTGGCAGACCGACTGTACATGTTTTTAAGTGGATGAACATTTTCATTTTCTCCTGGGTGGGTATCTAGCAGTGGGTCGCACAGAGATTCTGTCTGACCTTTGGAGGAGCTGCCAGTCTGTTTTCCAAAGTGGCTGCACCATTTTCCATTCCTACCAGCAACGTGTGAGGTTGATTCTCCACATCCTCAACACTTGTCAGTGTCTGTCTTTTTAATTCTAACCATTCTAGTGAGGGCGGCAGCATGCTCTACCCACCAGAATCCCCAGGAAACAGCAGGACTAGCTCCTGGTGCAGCAGGGCTCCCACGTCAGCTGGGAGGCTGACAGAGAACAGATCTCCAGGTCTTTGGTTGTGTCCATCTTGGGGCTGAGGGTCTTGGAGGAAGGCCCAGGAATGGGGACAGTGGTAAAAAGGCACCTGAATGGAAGAGGGAAGGGGGACGCAGACAGACGGCTCATCTCGGAGTCTGTGATTCTATCTGGGCTTGTGCGAGGAAACGGCTCAGGTGCTTTGGCTGGGCCCTTGCTGCTGCCCAGTGCAGGAGCAATGGAGCGGCTGCAGGGACCCTGGGAACTGCGGCCACCGTGCCACCCTCGCTGCCGCTGCTGCTGCTGGCCTCTGCCCTCTTTTCATGGGGCTTGGCCACCTGTCTGTTCATCCTCCTCTGACACCTGGCCTTTCCCCTTCTGTCTTTTCAGCCAAGCAAAAGCCACCCAGGAAGGTCCCCTCCTGGAGGGAAGCGAGCAGACTGCTGTGGGTGCTGATTTGGGTGGGTGGGGTGTGGAATGGCCCTTGAGGGCTTGGGGGCTGCCCAGGAAGCCTCGGAGGCAGCAGCCACAGCTCCTTCTGCTGTTAACAGTCCTCAAAGGCTGTGCGGCGGCTCTCCTGCTGCTCACACCGTCCCTAGCCACCGTCCCACTCACTCACACACCTGCCACCCCAGGCAGCCCATGACAACAAGAGCTCCCTCCCCGCCACGGCGGCCCATTCACTAGCACCATGTTGGTAGCAACCCCAACACAGGTGACCTGGTTTAATCCTAAGGAAATCTGCAGGAGGAGGCGGGGTTTGCTCTTTTTTTTTTTTTTTTTAAATTTTTATTTATTTACTTTAGTTGTACACAATGCAATGCATTTATGTTTACGTGGTGCTGAGGATCGAACCCGGGCCGCGCACATGCAAGGCAAGCGCTCTGCCGCTGAGCCACAACCCCAGCCCCGGTTTGCTCTTTAGAGAGGGGTGAAGTTTATTGGAATGACCTGTTCTAAATCACACAGGGGCACGTGTGTCTCAGTCAGGACTCAAAGCCAGCCTTGGCTTCTGGGCCAGTCATACATGGTCCAGCTGCTCAGGCCCCAAACTACAGGGTCATCCATGACTCTTCCCTCTCACAAGTCCATCTAGACCATCAGAACATCCTACAGGTTCCACCTCAAAAAAAAAAAAAAAAAAAAATACACTTAATCTCATCCTGTCTCACCTCCACCATTGTGGCCCAAACCACCATCTTCTCTCACATGGATGACAGCAAAGGCCTCTCCCATGGGCAGCCTTGGCCCCTCAGCAGCCTCCCGGATGGACTCTGACAGGGCCTTTGCAGGGTCAGTGTTTCAGACCCCTTCTCCACCTTCATTTCCCCCTGGCACAGAGCAGGGGATAGAGCTGTGACTCTCCCAGATGTGTCTCAACAGAACCCAGATGACTCTTGCTTTCTGTTTTGGGGGTGTGAGTGAGCACACGTCCAGCAGCACGCACATACGTGTTCTGACTCCAACCAAAATAATACAAAAACCAGGCACGTAGCCAGGACTCTCGTTAGGGCCTCATTTATTCTACCTCCACATTTTTTTTTTTTTTTTTTTTTAATAGAGGGGAATAAACACACTGTATTTCGTAGCAAATCAGGGTAAGAACCACTCCAACTGGCAAGATGCGACTGCATGCTTCCAGGAGGGGCAAGGCCACATCTCAATTCCCCTGTCATCCTGCCAAGCATGCTGGGTCTGATCAGATGCCAGGACTGGGACTTGTTGACCCAAGGGTCCTGGACAGGGATCACTTGAGACACAGATGGCCAGATGCCACGGCCCCCATCCCCGACGATGGGGCCTGCTGGGGCGTGGGCAGCCCTAGTCTTAGCTCTTTATCTTGCAGGCCTGACTTCGGCATCCTCTGTGATCACATTAGTGTGAGAATGTCTCTTATGGTTAGTTGTCTGCATCCAAGATGAGGCTATAATGACTTCCCTAGTGTCTTGCACGCGGCACACTCGCTCCGCCTCTACAGAGCTGCAGTGCCTGTCCCTGGGCGTGACTGCAGGGGCCCATAGCGGGATCTGCAGCTCCTGCTTCCTCCCCAGGCCTGTGGGTCACTGCAGTTCCAGCTCTTGTTACTGCTCAGACGAAGATATGAGATTGGAGGGGCTCAGAAACACCCTTGTGAGGCCCACCTCGCTCTTGGATTCCTTTCTCCTCTTTCCACCTCTGACTCTGCCTCAGACACCCTTCCTGACCCAGGCTATGATGCTGTCTTGGGTTCACACATCTTGGGAAAGGCTGCCTCCCCCAGGAAGCCCTCCAGGGGTAAGAGAAGGAGAAGCTGGAAGAATTTCCTCCAACCTTCCCCTCCAAACCCCCAAACTCCAAATCCTTGTGATTTGCAGGCACTGCGGTCACCATGGAAACCGCCGCCCCTCCCCCTGGAGGGATGTCAGGCTCCGCCTCTGTGTACTTGTTACCTAGTTCTGAGTCTGAATTGATCCCCCTGTGTTCTCTTTATGTCTCCTTGTTTCCATGTCACTCCCTTTGAAGCTTTTATGGGGCTCATTTAAGATCCAGAGAAAGAAGTGAGACTTCATACGGAGGCTTGTAAACTTACAGGACCACTAACCCCAAGAGGTGGGACAAACTGAAAATATAAATCGCTTCTGAAAGGGTTTAGCTCCACTCCTGTATGTCAGCACTATGATGGATGATTGAAGAGAACCAAAGCGACTGTGTGTGTGTGTGTGTGTGTGTGTGTGTGTATGTGTTGGCTGTGCACGTGGTCAGGGGAGTATATGCAGTTCCCTAATAAACGTCCCAGTCTCTTCCCTTTGAGGTTGGTGTTGGAAAACAATACTCAACCCTTCCCCTATGCAGCTGACCCTTAGAAGAATTCTGCAAATGGACCTTTCGATTTAATTTTCTGGAGAGGGGAGGCTTCCCTTAGACTGCCGCTCACTTATTCCCCCAGCCGGCCAGGGAGAGCTGCCAGATCATTTCAAAAGCCCACCCCTGCCCAGTTTAGGCCTGTACGGTTTTTGGTGAGTTGGGCCACTCGGCCCAACTTCAGAGACTGGCTTGGACCTTCATCTGCTGCAGGACAGGGCTCCATGGTGTCCCCATTCCACAGAAAGGACAGTTGGGTGACCAGCCACACCTCACCACCCTCCCTGCCAAGACTTAGGTTGTCACCCTCCGCCATGTGACAATGTGCCCTTGCATACCTCCTCACGCCATTCTCACCATCATCCTGTGGTGTGGCTGCACAGGTGGTATTTGCGTTCCACAGGCGAGGAAAGGAGTTTAGAAAAGCAGTGAGACCCCTCCCCAGTGAACAGGACTACAGGCCCCCGAGCTGGAAAGTTCTGCACACACCTGTCCATGTGGGGCATGGCAAGGCCTGTGACACTGACACTGGGGTAGACAGAGGCTGCCTGGTTCTCCCAGGGGCTACCCAGGTGCTCTCCTCTCTGGGGGCACAGCCCTTCACGGGAAGCCTGCAGGGAAGGACTCTCTAGTGTGCCGTGGTAGGTCCTGGGCTCGGGGTCCCCTGGCCTCTGACCCCTCAACTCCTCCAACTTCCTTCCTCCTGAGGGAAACACACTCACTTCACGGCTGCTCCCAGGTCTTGTAAGGTGTGAAACAAGACCCAGAGGTCCCCTGAGGCCCTGGAGTATTTTAGAACTCCAAAGTGCCAGAGGTCATCTAGTGAGGGCCATCTGCTCTCATTTTGAAGCTGAGGAACCTGAAGGCCGGTGGGCAGAAGGAACGGGGGCAGGCGAGCGAGCCGGTCTCCACCCTGTGCCCCCGTTCCCGAGGGCTGAGACTGGGCCAGCGGACCCACTGGCTCCCAGGTGTCCCCAGCTCAAGTCGGGCCCGTGAAGAGGTGTTCATTCAGGGATGAGTGTGGCCCCCGAGAGCTCCCTCCAGCAGCACTCTCCCTCCCCTCTCCTCTCTCCCTCTGAAGACATCCATCACCTTCCCCAGCAGGGGCTAGGCAGCCACAACTCCTTCCCAGGGTTTGTTAAATGCGTTCAAGAGCCTATCGTAGCTGTCAGGGAGACGCCGAGGGGGAGCCTGGGAGTCCTCTCAGTTGTGCAGCTGCCCTTGCAGTCTCTGGGGCTGGGGACCCCTTAATGCTGCTGTGTATCAGGGGCCACCTCAGGCCCAATGCAGTTGACCCCATTCTCAGACCGCGGAGGGGCTGGCCAGAGGCGGAGCTCACAGAGACAGGCCACATGCCTCACACGCACGGGGCCACCTCAGACAGCTCAGTCAAGAGCAAGCACACCTGCTGTCTGTCCCAGATGCCAGGAGTCCACCTTGAGTCAGGTAGAGCCTGGGAGCTCAGGCCATGGGGACCAGACTCCTCCACGTGGCATGACCCAGCTCAGCCAGGCCTTAGGCTCATGGACAGGGCCTTGGCTGGACAGAGCCCTCCGCAATGATGGCTCAGGTCTGAGCCTGGAAGGAAAATATTTCCCTGAGGCCTGCAGGATTTTCCTGGCCAGGGAAGGACCTCAGAGGCTCCAGAATCTCCCCCAGCTGTTTGATGGATGAGAATGACGAGTTCCTGAGAGAGAAAGGGGTTCTTGGGGTCTCTGCCCCAGGTTCCCCTCAATGCCTCTCTACCTGAGGACCAGAACAACTGGGGCCAATTTTCTTCACTCCTGGAAGCAAAAGGAGTAAGAAGAAAAATTCCAGGGAGGATTGGACTGAAATCAGGAGAATAAAGCTTCCTAATTTCTTGGGTTGTTTTTTTTTTCTTTTTGCTTTTATTGTGAAATTGTCTAAATGTACAAAAGAACAGAAAGAATTACATAACCATCATTTGTGTGTACCCACTACCCAGTATTAATATCTCCTAATAACTGGAGTGATTTCTATTTTCAAACATGGCATTAACTGCTATATGGTTAGCTGGATTTTTTATAGCTCTTTTCAAATGTAAAATAATTTCATTATTATCAATGAGGGCATCTCATTAATGTGTAACCGGGATTTAATTTTTAGATGGGGGGAGACTTCATTTAAATACAAAGAAAAAAAATATCCTCTGTTAAACCACAGGTTCTGATTATTTTGGTTGCAAAAATACGTCCTCTGTTGCTGGGACCTGGCTACAGAGTCCCTGGACCCTCTATAGAGGCTGGAGTCTCAGGGAGATGTTTTTGGTCATGTTTTCAAGATGGACCTTCATCCATAACCTCTGAGCCTGATGGGGAGGGAGGCACGAGCAGGAAGTCTGACCTTGAGCCAGCTCTGCAGGGGTATCCGAACACTCCTGTCTTGCCTGGAGTCCCTTGATCCTCCCCTCTTATCACCTTCACCTTAATACCTTCCTTTGTGTTCTTATGCTGCCAGCTATTTCTTTTCATCCAGCTTTTACTTAGCATCTACTATGTGAACCTGTCAAGGTGTTCGAGTAACTGAGTGTGCTGGAGCCACTCATACCAGCTCAGAGAGCCAATTGTGCATCTCTTCCCACCTCCACATTCAGTGGCCTCATGTTGGTAGCTTGCCATTGGCTGTGGTGGGAGAATTCATGCCATGGAAATCAACCTGCCAACGTTACCCAAGAGAGCTCCCCACTCCCTGAGAGCTGGCTGTTAGACACTTGCCAGCACACCACTGGTAGTTATGTCTCAATAATAGTTGGATTCCAAAGAGGTTTCCTAGAAGGAAAAAACACTGGGGAGCCCAATGGACAAATCATGAAGGGTCAGATTTCAGGTGGGAGACCAGTGGTGACTCCCTTTGCCTCCACAGAGCAGCCATTACGCAGCATCCTGTGGCTAGACAAATTCCTGGAAGTGATCTTGTTTCATCCTCTAATGCAGGAAAGCAGAACAAAGTCCAGGGAGGTGACAGAGCTCACTGAGGACACAGGTGGCCTTACAATTCACTTCTCCCTCTCCTAGCACTTTTTACACGATGCCACATTCCGATCTCTACTCCCGAGCCTGCTTACCAGGAGCTGAGGTGGAGAGGCGGGGTCACTTGAAGGCAAGCTTAGGTGACTTCAGGCAAGGCCCCAAGATGGGAGTGAAGGTGCCCTGGGTATTTCCTGTGCCTTTGCCCTTATGCTGCTTCCGAAGGAAGGGGCTGGGCATCTCGCAGGTGCTTAGCAAACTCTGGCCCTGAGTCAGGGTAATGAGCCGGCTGCCATGTGGGATGGTGGGTGGGGGTGCTCCTGGGAGGCATGAGGGTGGTGAACTCACTCAGCTCTCAAGGCCCTTGGCAACCAGATCCTCTGGACCAGGCCACAGGGACAGACTGCTGGGGCTCAGGTCAGAAGGCTGCTGCCGTCTCCAGAGACCTAGCTGTGGCCACAGTTGCAGGAACGTGAAGAAGCAAGCAAACTGGAGACCACAGGCGCGTAGGTCATGGGGGGACACTGAGAAAGACAGAGAAAGGATACTATGAGAAGGGGAGAGGAAGCAGGACATCTTGGGAAGTGGGGGAGAAGAACGGAGAGGCAGGACACATGGCAGTGAGGGGAGTGAGGAGAGAAGGTCCCTTCTGACTAGCAGAGAGGAGGAAACAGACTATGGAAAGAGAACAACTCAAAGAGAAGATCAGGTGGAGGGGTGGAGTGAGTCCAGGAGTGAGGAACAGGGGGACAAGGGGAACTGTCCCCAAGGAGAGTTTTTGCCCTGGCCTCTGCTCACACCTTGTCCCCTTCACAGCCCTGCCTTCCAGCAGCACCTGTGACCTGTGCCCACGTGGCCCCTGCAGCATGTCCTGCCTGCAGATGAGGGATTCTGGTGCAGCAGCATACCTGCAAACTCAGAGCCTGGCCTGCAACACGCTCTGCACCCCAGAAGCAGCCCAGAGCCCAGGCAACCCTGCATAGGGACTCTGCCCAGTCACACAAGTGACTAGTCACTGCCCCATCCCCACCTCCTGTGACCACCTCTCTCCTCCAGCACCCTCTGCCCCTCTGCACCAACACACACACTCCCCCCATCAGAGGGGGCTGCAGTGACCTGGAAACCAGGCCTGGCTTTTCTGCCCAGCTGTGTGTCCCTGGGGTGAATTACTTCCACTCTGGGAACACAGGGGAAAGGGTGGGGGCGGGGCCCACGGGTGCTCCTGGGCTTCCCCAGCGGGGGCAGGCTGAAGGGTGAGTTGGCAACCACGTCCTGACACCAAAGCCCTTTCCAAGGGGACTCAGCAAACCAGGCCTGACTCTCTGCAGTTCACCTCCACCTACCTCAATCACTCAGGGGCAGAATTCAGTTCCTTGTGTGTCAGAAGGAAGCGAATGTGGGCAAAGAAAGGGAGACAGGGCTCCGAGGGCAGGGCCACAGGCCTTCAGGAGGGGAAGTAGGGATCTGGGGTCAGACAGACTTGAGTCTGGGCAGGCTCAGCCTCTTCATTCCAGGTCACAGAGTGACTCACCTCTGCAAGACAGGGGCAGTGTGCTGCCTCCCCCCTTGGCTGTGTGGTTAAAGGAAGCAACACTTACTAAGCTATTGCACCTGGTGCAGACTCCTCCTGGTAGCTGCTCAATACATGTTTACTACTCTCTTCCTCTCCCTCACCTGCCCCCAGGCTGCCAGCAGGTTCCAAGGGACCTCCAGAGACAGGAGGTGAACTCTTTGCAAAGCCAAGTGCTTAATGGGTCTGGGAAGACAAGTGCCTGCCTCAGAGAATCAGACCGAAGGTGCAGACGGTGAGATTCTCACGAGCTCAGCCTGAGCCCGGGTGTGGAACGAGTGACAGACTCGTTCCTGAGCACTTCCTCAGGCCAGGCGATGCGCGCCTCGCTGTGCTCGCATTAGCTCTGTCGCAGACGCAAAGGAAAAGTCTTTTCCTTAAGGTTGGCCTCCCCGGCCCCGACGTGTCCCCAGCTCCACAGTGCTGCTCCTGGTCTGGCAGGCACTGAGGTTCAGAATGTTAGCATCTCTGCTCTCCTCCCAGGTCCCAGATGATCCCCCACACCACACAGGGCAGGTGTGGGCTCAGTCCTCCCCGGCTCTTTCTCACTGATCTCCCCAGCCTCAAAGTCCCCACCTCCCCTGCTGGGAGCTGCCTCTGAGGAGCCTTCATGAACTCCTGGCTTGGCTCAAGCTGTCTCCCCTTTGGTTGGCAGGATGTTCTGGAAAGGATGCGGAAGAGGCACTAGTCGCCACCTGGGCAAGTTCCTAAGCCTTCTCGGGGTCTTGGTTATCTCATTTGTGGAATCAGGGAATGGACCAGAGCTGTGGTCCCCAGGTGTGGCTCCTCACTGGCCCGATCCAGGAATTTTCAAAATGTACTGATTCCCAGGCTCCACCTTGGGCCTGCTGAATCTGCATCTTTTGAAGGGGGGTGTTTGAGACTCTGTTTGGTAACACTCCCCGGGTGATTCTGAGGTGCTGCCAGATTTGGCATCACCTGGACTACAGAATCCATGCACATGGATTGGCCTGGTGTCCATGGCTTTTGCAGCTCACAGGGCTGAAGATGATGGGGCCATGTCTCTTTTGCATGGTTCTGGGATCTGGCCATGGCATTAAGATGCTCAGTAGATGTCAGTAGAATGAACGAATGAATGCGAAGAGAAGTGACTTCCCCTTTTTAAACATCCTCCTCTCCAGCTCTTTAACAACAACAACAACAACAACAACAAAAAATGTGTGTGTGTGTGTGTGTGTGTGTGTGTGTGTGTGTATGTATTTTAGTTGTCATTGGACAAAGTACCTGTATTTTATTAATTTATTTTTATGTGGTGCTGAGGATCAAACCCAGTGCCTTGCACGTGCTAGGCGAGTGCTCTACTGCTGAGCCACAACCCCAGCCCCTCTCCAGCTCTTTCAGGATAGATAGGAAGCCAGAAGAGATCACACACAGCTTCTAGCAAAGGGACTGTTGGAGTCTGACAGTTTTGAGCACACACTTGAAGGAAGGTCACAGGACTTCAGGAATCAGAGGCTTTCAGAGTCATTCTGTTTAGGGTGTGTGCACGTGTGTGCATGTGTGCAGTGGGTGTTGGGGTTTGGTAGGTTCAGGGTCATCAAGCTCTGTCCACCAGGTGGTGAAGTTTCTCCAGGTGACCTTCAGAGACAGAGCAAGGATGTCACCTGAGTGTCCTGGGGGTGTCTTTCATGCTTTCCCAGCCAGAAAAACAATCCTGGGGAGCTTTGAGATGAGCCTGTCGCCAGGAGGCATCTGGGCATGGCCTGGTGTGTGGGCCCAGACGTAGGTCACATTCTGACCAAAACCTTGTCCAGGTGCTTTGGTCTTACAGCCTACCACAACAGTTGCCTCTGTCCACAGCTACTGGACCAGTGTCCCGTCACCCCAGCCTCAGTCTAGAGATGAAGAAAAACATAAGACCACAAAAAAGGCCCTCCTGGCAGGGGCTGGAGCAGCTGCCCTTCTGTCCCATGTCCCCAGCCTCCCCGATCCAACAGTGCTCTCACCCTCACCCATGGATGCTCCATTTACCTGCCTGAGCCCTGGTGACATTGCTTGCAAGAAATTATCTAGATCCCTAAAATGTGTTGTTCTTTGATTTTCAAAGTACCTCCTTGACATTATCTGGTGGCACAGTCATAGCATCCCAAGACAGAAGCTCTTTCTCCCACTCTATATGCGGGCTCAGGGAGACACCAGGATGACAATCCCTGCCCTGAGAGCTAGTCACAGGCATGGATCAACTGTTCTCTATTAATAAGCAATTGTGGGTATTGTCCAGAGCCTGGGGAAGCCCAGGCTCACCTCTGTCTTTGGAACTAGAGTTTCCTTCCTCTGAACCTGTCTCTCCACTAAATGGCCCCCAGTGTTCTGGTTTCAATGCTGCTGTTCTGGTTTCAGACAGTCTCTGTGGGAACCAGTGCTCATCTTTGGTCAAGACTGATGTCAGGATGACTTCCGGATGGCTGGACTCGTGGTCCCAGAGGGATTTCCACCTCCAGCCCAAGGTACCCATCCACCACTTGGCCTAAATGAGGTCTATCTCATTTCATTCTCACCTTCTCATAGAGCCTCTAGAAATAAAAAACACACACGCAGACAGACATGTGTACGTGAATGTTTACAACAGCATTTTTCAGAAGGCAAGAAAAATAAAAATGTCTGCCAACTGATGAAGGGATATGCAAAAGGTGGTATACCCATCCATCAGAATATTATTTAGCCATAAGAAGGAATAAAGTACTGATACAGAGGAAGCTTGAAAATATGATGCTCAACAAAAGAAGCTAGGCACAAGACTGCATATAATAGACCACATATTTCATTGATATGAAATATCCAAAATAGGCAAATCTAACGAGACAGATTGGAGGAGGGGGAATGTTACTAAAGGGTATGTGTATATGTGTGGGGGGGTTATTTCTGAGTTGTTCTAAACTTGACTGTGGTGATGGCTGCACATATCTGTGAATATCCTAAAAACCATTGCATTGACCTTTAAAATGGGTGGATTGTATAACATCTCAATAAAGCTGTTGTGAAAAGTGAAGAGGAGAGAAAAGATGGAGCTGGGATTGGAGCTAGAATCCCATTGTAGGTACACCACCCGTTTTCCCCACTACCCAGGAAAAGTCACTTCCTTTTGGGGCCCCTACTGGTCCATCTGTGAGACAGGGAGCAATTGATTCCAGCCTCTGAGGAGTGATGTGAGAAATCGAGAAGGAAAGTCCGTTAGCGAGTGGAATAGGAACAGAGGCATTATTTAAACGGGCAAGATTTATGGTTGAGGTGTCATTGTTCTGAGGAGCGGCAGCCTCCTTGAGTTATGGGCTTAGAGTCCTGCAGAATGTTAAGCTGGAAGAGACCTCAGAGATCAATCCAGAACACAGCTAGGACAGCCCTGTTCTCATGCAGGTACACGCACACCCACCCCCACCCCCCAGACAGCAAGTGCTTATCTGCGTAATGGAGGCCACGGAGATGATGGGAAAAAGAGCGGCTAGGATTGGCAATGCATCACTTCGGGAGCCCTGCTGGGGCCACCTGGAATGCCATTTCTTCTCCTCTCTACCCCAGGATGTAAAATACAGAATCAGACATAACAGTCTCCCAAAACAGATATCCCCCTGCCCATGCTTGCCTCTCAGCCCCAAAGCCAGGTGTCCAGGTGTTGGGGCAGCTGCCAGCACACTCCCTCTGTGCAGACCCTAAGAGCACAGCCCAAGCCTGAGCTGCAGCCACCGCTGGGCCTGGCTCCAGCCACACATGGGCCTGCAGTCTCAGCTACCATCTCGATATCCTGCCACTAGGGTCCGGCTGCAAGGGGACTCTCACCTTCAGGAATAGGAATCTGTGTGTGCCCAAGTTCAGGTCAGGGGGAGATTCAATGTGCAGGTAAAAGGGGGCTGGTTATTTGGGGGCTTTGAATTCTGAGGCAGAAGATGTAGTAATGATAATGATCATACTACTAATAAATAGCCCCTATTCTGCTATGCACTTGGCATAGACTGTTAATAATAATAGAAGTATTATCCATACTTACAACAACCCTATGAGGTAATATTATTATCTTCATTTTACAAATAGGAAAAGTGAAGTGCAGAGAGGTTAAGTATCTTGCCTAAGGTCACACAGCTAGTGATCAGTAGAGGTAGGATTTAAAATGAGGTCTGTCTGGTAAAAAGTTAGTGGAAAAGTGCAACCTCTATCCCAGCCTTTCCCCTATCTTTTTTTTTAATATTTTTATTTATTTGCTTTAGTTGTACACAATGTGTTTTATTCAATGCATTTTATTTGTACGTGGTGCTGAGGATCGAACCCGGGTCGCCCATGCGCTAGGCGAGCGCTCTACCGCTGAGCCACAATCCCAGCCCCCTTTCCTCTATCTTCAGGCCTTCCATTGGAACCCCAGTGCCACAAAGCTGTAGGAGACCCACGCATCCTGAACACTGCTGCAGATTGTAGAGGGCCTGCAAGCTTGGGCAAGTGCACTGTCCCTGCAGGAATTGGGCTTTGTTTAATGTCCAGATGGAGATGCCAGGGAGAGGAGGAGTCTTTTGCTGGACTCCAGCTGGAGGGCAAAACTGGGTGCAGAAGCATGGCCACAGTGCTGGCCCTAGTTCCCTCTGCAGAAACCAGCTCACCTTCTACACATTCCTCAAAAAGCCACTTGGGTCGCTGCTGCTAGTGCAGAGCTAGAAGCATGCAATGCAACAGTCTCAGAAGGTGGGGCCAGGGGAGGTGGCTGCTCACTCTTCAGAACAGGCGTGCAAGGCAGCAAGATGTTGGAAATACAGCCCAGGGTGTGGAGCAAGGTGGACCCCTCCAGATCCCTGCCGCACCACTTAGCCCTGGGGTTGCATTCGAGGAGGAACTTCTTAGCTCCTTGGAGCCACAATGCCATCATCTGCAAAATGGGGGTAAAGTACCAGCACCATTGAGACTTTCTGAAGATAGGGACACTAGGGGAAAGGACCCAGAATCAAGGATGACTGTTGCACACATCCACCTAAATATCTCCAGATCTGTTACATAAATTTGATCTACCTCCACCAGTTGATATCACTATTAGTCTTTTATAGTGTAAAACATCCAAACAAAACAAAAAAAAAAAAAAAAAACTGAAGCTCAGAAGATTTAAAAAATTTGCCCCAGGACACAAAACTAAGTTAGTGGGGTGCTGAGGTTGAAACACAGTCCCTGGAGTCTGTGGTCTTCATCACCACCCACTTAGTCCCTGAAGAACACTCTCAAGGGTTAGGAATAGTGTCCAGACCTGGCGGTGGCAGGGACACATGCATGGTAGCTGTGGTCCTCCTGTGGCCCAGGGCGACTGAGGAACTGGGGACTCACTAGGAGGTGCCAGTGTGGTGCCATCTGGGTCTAGCCATGGACTAGTGAAAGGGAGAACCAGAAATGCACCAATTGTTCTAAGAGAAAAAATAAAATAAAAGAAAAGAATAGGCCCATCTGTTGGATCACATAAGGGGTCTGGCTGAGATGCCCCCTGGATGCTGGTGAAACCCATCCACTTATAATGGGTGTGTGGGTACTGCAGGCGTGCCACTAGTGACAGACACCTGCATGCCACTCAGCCTTCCCACACTCCAGGCCTAATGGCAGCCAGTGCTTAAAGGTGACGCTCCTGCCCTCCACACATGCATGTCCCAGTGTTTTCCTTCCTGACCCTCAAAGGCCCTTGGAGTTTTCCTAGGGGACAGGTCTCCCTAGGCCTTCAGGCCACTGGAACCTAATGGCCTCCTGAAAGAAGAAACAGAGGAAAACCGGCAGCCAGGGAAAGCCTCGAAGGGTCTTGCAGATCCTTGGAACATAAGGGAATCAGAGTCGGAAAAGGGAAACAGAAATGAAGCCACAACCTCCAGGGTCACCTTCCCAGACTGGCAAATGAATGCACTTGCTTTAAAATTTAGGAGGGGAAATCGTGTCTCTCCCGCCGCGAGTCCTCTTGTCAGACACCCATATAACAATCATATTTCCATTTTTGTCTTTGCTGCCACAAAAGCTCAGGGTTGAGTTTAATGCTCAATGTCAGAGACCAACTAATCCTAGGTCGCTGGCAAAACAATCTCCTCCTCGTGCTGTCCCTTCATCTAGAAGGGACCTACTTTCGGACTTGATTTGCAATTGTCAATGGTTCCAATTCTCCTTATGGAAAGTTGGTAGGACAAAAGAAAAAGGAAAAGAAAGAAAAGAAAAGAAAGCTTGTAGGACACACGCAGGGCCACTAGATCATAAAGGGAGATTTTAGCATCAAGGGGAACGAAGACTGGTGACCTCTGAAGGCCCCCTTTTAACCTCAAGATCCCGAGGCTGCGACGGGCACCTAGTCTGCTGTGCTATTGTTCCACACAAAAGCAGAGCTCTCCGGTGCCTGCTGGAGAAGGGCGCTCTTCTCCTGGAATGTCAAGGAGTGATTGACTCCGCCACGTGTGCTGGCACAGCACAATGAGCGCCGACCGCTGCTACTTGCTGGTGTCGCCTTGGTGCTGGAGCCGGGCTTGGTCACAGCATGCCAGCTGGCATGGAGGCACCATGAGCTGCCTACTCGAGAACAATGGCCTTTCCGCCATGCCACTGCCTGCTCATTGACAACAAAGCCTGCTCCGTGACTGCAGAATCGCAAGGCTGTCTGTGGAGTGTAGGGTGGGACACAAGCCTCTTTTGTAGGACCCATTTTTAAGCATACACAGGAGCTGGTGCTGGTGTCCTCCTGCAGCCCTCGAGTCTCTGGAGCTTATGCTACGTGTGCAGTGTCAGATGACCTGAGCGTGCACAGTTTGCTGGTGGAGCGCCCCAGCTATGGAGTGTCTCTTGCTGGTATCCATGGGGCTCTCCCAGTCCACCTCTACAGGGTAAGAGAGGGAGGCTGACTCCCTCACTTTATAAAGCCTATGGACTGAGAAATTGAAGCCCAGAAAAGCATGGCCTTGTCCAAAGTCACGTTGCCCGTCATTGGCCGACAAGATCTGAACCTCCTATCTTCAGAGTGAGATCTAAGATTGGCTGGTTTTGTCACTAGCATTGGCAGGGTGTGCTACCAGTGAAGAAGGCACAGGCCATCAGAGTGCATGATCTGTGCTCAGGAAAGCCTGGCTCCATCTTAGGGCCCATGTCAACAGCTGTCCTGGATCAACGAAGGCTTAAAATCTCAGAAGAGAGCTGGACATGGTGGTGCATTCCTGTAATCCCAGTGGCTCAGGAGGCTGAGGCAGGAGGATTGCGAGTTCAAAGCCAGCCTCAGCAAAAATGAAGCTCTAAGTAACTCAGTGAGACCCTGTCTCTAATAAAATACAAAGTAGGGCTGGGGATGTGGCTCAGTGGTTGAGTACCCCCAAGTTCAATCCCACGTACCTCCTCCCCCAAAATTGCAGAAGAGAACGACACAAATTAGAAGCCCCAGGCAATATATTCCAGCTGAGAAAAGAGGCAATAAATAGCTCAGGATTAGGATAAACACGTTTTCAAGTGGCCAGGACTCTCCTTAGGTAAACTAGTTGCTCAGCCATGAACTAACCTATAAACAGAAGTGTCAATGAAACACGCTGCACCTCACCACAGCACCCCAACGTCCAGATACATTGCCTGTGTCATTGCAGCAAAAGCTGGCTAAAGAGGTGCCCCCGGGTCGCTGGTTGAAGCTGGGCCCTCGCTTTTATTCAGCCTATCTGGCCCTTCCCTTGGTCTGGGTGCAAATCTGATCTCCAGACTCACCCGCCTGTAAGTGGAGCAGGGGACAGAGATGCTTCCTCTCTGACCACCATCCTTCCTGACTCCCGGTAGCCTGTCTCCCAGCCTGTGGAAGCACTGTGGGCCTCCCTGGGTCCTGGAGGGCTAAGTGGTTGGGCCAAGTTCAGTGCAGTTCTGCAGTAACAGGAGCTAGTTTGGAGAAGACTGTTCTTTTGTGCTTGGTTGATGCTCCCCTTGCACCCAGAGGTAAATATATCAGGTGGAAGAGGTTCCCCAGCTGTGATAACCACACCGGGAGCTTGGATGTTATCACAGGGCCGTCCAGTTTGAAGGAGCACTTTCACATGGATCTGACACCAACATGACCACATGCTGTGAAAGCTACTAACAGTGTCCTCATGTAACAATGGGACACTGAAGCCAAAAGAGGGTCAGGGCTTCCATCATGGCTGCCTAGTGAATGGGGAAGTCAGGACAGTCTGAGGTCCTGCCCATCGAGTGAAATGAGACTGTCTTCCAAAACAGATCGATTTGCCAAAACATTTTCATTGTTCAAGCCTGGGTCTTACTGAGATCCAAAGGGCACCAATTTCCAGAATGAACTGGATTCCCCAAGCACCCCTGGGGGAGGCAGAGGAGGCCACGGGGCTGGCTCTGTGGGATGGTTGGGGACCCACTCCTCTGGGCCAGCATATTTTAGCAACGCAGCTCCCTGACTTGCCTGGCATGGGTCTTCTGCCCCATACCCCTGTTGCAAACTCATTAAGAACCATTTCTTATCCAGGCGCGGTGGTGCACGCCTGTAATCCCAGCACTTGGGAGGCTGAGGCAGGAGGATCGCGAGTTCAAAGCCAACCTCAGTAATGGCGAGGCACTTAGCAACTCAGTGAGACCCTGATCGCTAATAAAATACAAAAAAGGGCTGGGGATGTGGCCCAGTGGTCGAGTGCCCCTGAGTTCAAACCCCAGTACCAAAAAGGAAAAGAAAAAAAAAGAACCACTTTTTTCTTTTCATGCCATCATTCCCTGTTTTTTCTGTCTCTCTCACAGACTGGACCCACCAACAGGCTGGCCCTCCCCAGCTCCTCTGCTAGGGGGAGGGGCTAAAATTGTGTTTAATGTTTAAAATATAGAAGAGGAGCCCAGTGTCAGCTGAAAACCCAGTTCCACCACAGCCCATGTGTGTGCAAATGGCTTTCTCCATCTGGGCATCAGTTTCTTCATCTGAAAAAATGGTGGGTTGGATTCCATAATCTCTAAGTTCCCTCTCTGGTTCTCTAAGAGGACTCATTCGATGACCAGCAAGAGCGAAGGCTTAGTACAGTCCCCATCCTCTGAAATAACTTTTCCATAACGGAGGAGGATGGAGAGGGACTAATAGATTCATGGAAACTCTGGAGAGTCCAAAAAAGGATTTTAATTAAAATGTAAATGTTGTAAACATTCAAACTCGCTCCACTCTGGGAGCCAGGGCCCAGCTGCCAAGAGGGTCAGAGCTCCATTCGCCATCATTAGCATTAACAGGGGCCCCGCGTATGCTGCCAGAACACAATTTGATTAAGGGATGTCATTCACATGGAACACCCCTCCAGGAGGGGCGGGGACTCTAGCTTCGCTGAGACATAGGGCCAGCTGTTTCTAGAGGTGATTTTGCATCCTGAGTTGAGAAGGACCTCTTGGCCCTGGATATCTTCCTATACCATTACATTCACTGTCAATACCTAAAATCCATCATCAGGGGTCCCTTTGAGTTAGGGATTATGCTTCTGTTAGTGGGAAAGAGAGAATGCATTTTGTCACTATTTTGTGGTTGTGCAATCTTGGGGACGGGTATTTTCTTAGGAATAGTGACAAAAGAGCCTGGGTCACTTCCAGGGATGACATACGGTGCTACAGCCTGGTCCTAGGACTTCTAGGACCCCGGGATCCTAGGGTCTTGCTCAATATTTTCAGAGCTGATGATCCAGGGACTCAAATTTGGAGAATGGAAATGGCAGAAGGAAACAAAAGGCCTCGGAACAAGAGGGAGGCACCTCAGAGGACCACAGACCCTGGCCAAGTCATGGCAGAGAAGCCAGGAGGGAGCCATGGCTGTGGCAGGCCTTCCTCAGAGCTTTCGCCACAGGGCGGAGGAGGCCGCAGTTCAGCAGGTGCAGGCGAACAGGGATTGCACAGGGCCCTGCTGCGAGCTGGGTTTTGCATTCCCTCTACTCTCGGCAACTTTTGGTGATTGTCTAATTATGGCTCATTACAAACATCGAGTTACATTTGCAAGGTCGTAACTACAGGGGAAGGATACAATTATTATAATGAAGCCTCCCCGGCCCCAGACTGTCTCCCCTGCAATCAGTCCCAAATGCCACTGCTCAAATCATCCTCCTCGCCTGCCACCTGGTCCTCTCTTGCATCCTTCCCTAAGGCCAGCGTGACAAAGCGCGATTCAGGGCTTAGTCCCCTCTGTGGATTGTCTCCGTCAAAGGGCACTTTTCTCCATTTTCTTTCCCTGCTAAGGAGAAACTTTTTTGATGCTTTGATGGAGAAGAGCCGAGAGAGTCAGAAGGTGTCTCTTGGTCATGGAGACTTGGTCTACGGGGAAGAGTGGCAAGACATGAAGCCGAGAGTTGGTGTCTCCTAGCATGGTCTAGGGCTGGGTCACCTGTGGGCTGAAACCCTGAAAACAGTCCCTCAAAGGCCAGATGCTGGCCTGCAAGATTCAGCACCAAAGCTTGCAGTGGCCTGAAAGCAACTTTCTTCTGTCTCTCTTGCAAGTACTTCTGCCACCAAAAGCTGTTGGGGAGCCAGTCTCCCTCCTCTAAAGACCACTTGCCAGGGCAGAGGTTGGTCTGTCTCCAAATAAGGGGGACGAGGAGGTTTGCCTCAGGGGTTCGTTTCTGCTGCTCATCCCATCCCAGGGGCAAAATGCCATTTTTTTTTTATGAAGGATGGCCACTGACCCCATGCATCTAGAGAAGGGAAGGCAGTCACAGGTGAGAATTGAAGGCAGATTCTTACTTTCATGAAACTGGTGGTTTTTTAGTTTGGAAAAAAGACTTCAAGGGAACATGACTGCTGAAAGGCTGTCATGTGTGGGAGGGAGCAGATGTGGCCCTTGTGCCTGGAGGCAGAGTCAGGACCTGCAATCCAGCCTCCGTGGACATGGCTGCCTCGCAAAGCAGCAAGCTCAAGGATGACCGTGCGTCAAGGCTGCCACGGGATATGTTCTCACAGGGTGGCAAATGTGCTCTGCAGTCCCTTCCACCTAAGACTGTGTCTGTGGCTCTAGGCAACAGCCTAACACAATCTTGCACATAGTACGTGCTCAATCAATGCTTTTAGATTGTCAGATGACCAATATTAAATGACATAAGGACACTGGCTTTCAGGAAGGTAGGAGAGGCCTTCTCCAGCAGACCCTTTCAAACCAGATACTGAATGTAGCTCACAACAGGTGTTATCAAAATTCATGTCAAGGAGTGGCCAAGAAAAGTCCAAATGTTGAATGTTTTCTCTGATATAAGGAGGCCAATTCACAATGGGGTTGGAACGGGGAGCACAGGAGGATTAGAGGGACACTAGAAAGGCCGATGGGGAGGGAGGGTGGGGAGGGTGCAAAAGAACAAAAAAAAAAAAGATGGTAGAATGAGATGGATATCATTACCCTAAGTGCATGTATGAATGGTGTGAGTATACTTTGTATACAATCAGAGATATGTAAAAATGTGCTCTATATGTGTAATATGAATTGTAATGCATTCTGCTGTCATATATAACAACTTAGAATAAAAGAAAAGGAAAAAAAAAAAAGAAGTCACCAAGGTGTTTATTTAAAATACAGATTCTTGGGCCCACACAACATTTGAATTTGGTAGGGCTGGAATGAGGACAAGAAATCTGCATATTTAAAAACAAGCTCCCTAGATGAGTCCCATACCTGAGATTGCCAGATAGCGCTTAAAGAAATATAGTCCCAGGAGAAAGGCCAACGGGTTCTCCTGGCGTCCTGGTGTCAGCCCCACTGGGGTTCCTGTTGTCTTTGACTTCCCACATTGGCTGGCCCCCTGACTGGGGAAGGTCCCCATCTCATTCTGGCTGAACCACAGGGAACACTAAGGCCCAGAGGAACAGGAAGGGGACTAAGGCATCTTTCAGCACGAGACTCATTCTCAGACCCTTGCCATTTCATGCCACCAAAGCCTGGCCTCTGATACGGGAGACTCTGCCCATTGCCCGAGATGGAAACAGACATTTCTGACCTTCAACCTCACTTTCTCATCAGCAGCCCCCTGGGCTCTCTTAATGGGGTTCAGCCCGTGGCTCCCACCTTTACCATGAATTGGGCTCTGCTTGTGCCTCCACTCTGCCTTTGGTTTCCCAGCCTGGTTCCCAGGACCCCACACTTGGGGCCACACCCTATCCATGGCTCCCATCCTCTAAGCGGAAACCAGCCAGCTCCCTCCTATCCTCCCGTGATAGACTGAGAAGGCGGAAGGGCTAAGGTCCAGCCCAAACCCTCCTCCAGATAGCGCCTCCTTCACAGGGTGCTGCCTGCCCCTCTCCCACCCCTGCCTGGACGAGACCCTGCCTCCTCCAGAAGGTTCCCTCTCTTAGGGTACCCAAATCAATGCCAAGTGCTGGCCAGGCCAGACGCTCTCCTCCTACTGGGATTGATTTGTTTAGTTTTAACAGTTTAATCATCTCCTTCCCTTGGAGCAGAGCTGTCTTCCTCTGATCCCTGGTGGGAAGCATTTTGTATTGGACTGAATCAAGAGGGGCTGGGGAAGGAAGGTAAAAGGAAAAAAAAAAAAAAAAGAAAGAAAGAAAGAAGGAAAACATACCTCCTGGCAAAACCCAGAGCACCGCTTACACAACATCCTTTGCGCTACATTATTTATAGTGCGACTGAAACATTGATTCCTCCCCTGCTCTTCCAAAGAGCGCGGGTGTTTCCACCGAGCTGTAACAAGTACAGAGGGCCGGCTGCCGCTGCCGTGCGCATCGCTCAGCGCCAACACTGAGCATTTGATACACAACAGTGCACCCGGGAAACGGCGCCTGGAAGCAGCAGGGGGAGGGGCAGGGCTGCTCCAGGAGGGGGATGGGGGAGGGGACCAAGACTCAGGGTGCAGAGGGGAACTGGGGGTTCTCTAGGCAGACTATAAGCGGCCCACTTTTAGCCCAGCTTGCAGAGATGCAAGGGCCCAGGGCCCATGAGGGACTGTGATAAGCCAGTTGCCAAATCTACAACCACGACACTTTGAGAAGCCCTGGCTGATGATATCTGAGCAAATATTTTTATTTATCCATAATTTATATAAATAAGTCCATTTATGAATTGCAGTGCCATGGAAAGGATAAGAGTTTGGATAGATCTACCTTCTGTGTCCCTCTGCTACCTCTCTGCTATGTGGCCTAGGACAAGCCGTATGAGCTCTAGGAGGCACAGTTTCCCTTTCTGCAAAAATAGGGATGAAAATACCTACTCTACATTGCTGTTCCTGAGTGTTAGGGTCATGAATAAAAAGTACCTAGCATTTTATGTGAATTTCACATCAATTAAAAAAAAAAAAAAAAAAAAGACCTGGCACTATACTGAGCCCCTAATGGATATTGCACAGAGACAGTTCAGTACATTTTTGGTTGATGAGCGTTGCGGGTGCTCATGGGTTTCACAGAATGTTTCCCAGTGGCCCGGTTTACATGCTAATGAGAATACAGAGTGCAGTAAGGGAGGCCTGACATTCTCAAAGGCCTTGAGCCCTCTGTGTCCCTTCCCAACTGCGGGTCTGCTAGGACCTTCAGAGCTCTGTCCATCAGTAGCCGCCGCGGTTTGCCCACTGACCTGGGCACCCCCACCCAGCAGCTCTTTCTCCCTTTCCTTACTATTCCTCTCACTCGCCGTGCCGGGGGTTGTCAGTCCAAGCCCTGCCCATCTCAGCAGAGTCCTATTTCCCCTGCGGGGTCTTTGGTGACAACTCCTTGCAACACTTCCTCTCTGAGCCCCTCTCAGGTTGGCGTCGAATCGTGTGTGACTTTTCACGGCCTTTGATGCACACTTCATGTCAGTATGTCCTCCCTGCTAAGGTGTGGCTGGCTTCCGTCTCTGGTGTCCCAAAGCAGACTGTGGGGTTGCTGGCTCTACTGTGGACGAGTTGTATAATGTTCCTAAGATTTGGTTTCTCCTCTTTCAAATGGGGGCCTCTGCAATGAAATGACAACAGTGGCACACAGCTAGCATTTCCTAAGGTCCTATGTATGCAAGGCGTGGCCTGAGGCATGGTGAGGTACACTCCTTAACTCTCAGGCAGACAGGAGCAGATTCAGGTTTTGGGGTCTGAAGCATATATAATTTTGGCAGTCTATGTTTTTTTTTTTTTTTTTTTTTAAAGGGAGGGCTTTGAGATGGGTCTATGCAAATAAGGGACTCTGAAGCTAAAGCCACATCATCTTTCTGATAAATCTACCTCTGTAGGCAGGTATTGACACTGTCTCTATTTCACAGATGTGAAGACTGAACCCAGAGAGATTAGCAACTTGCCCTATTACATAGCCAGAATGCGTGGATCAGGGACTCAGACCTAGGTAGTATGGTGCCTGAGCTACAGTCCTAACTGTTTCCATTATGAGGACTGCTAGGGGGTGAGGCCACACCATGCAACCCTAAGTCACTGCACATGTATAGATTGTTAGAGAATAGGAAATGCAACTATGGTCATTCCAGTCTCTTGTGTGTCACTGATGAGGAGCCCATGGCTCTGGGAAGTTAGGGACTTTTGCAAAAACTTATGTAATAGCAAGGTCAGGGCAGAGCCTGTTGGCCAGGGCTCCCTCCACTGAGGAAGGACCTGTCAGTCAGTAGTGGCTGATTCACTGCAGTTAGAGCCTCAGGCTGCTCCTGAGATCCCTGTGTGTGACACCATGAGTGACCCCTTTCCTGCAACCACACACCTTCCTAAGTCCCCATAATAGGTCACAAACCGGCCCCCAAAGTTTCAGCATTTCTGATTCACAGGAAAGGAATATACAAAAATATTTCTGTACCCACAACCCCAGCATCCAGCAGGACTTCTCAATCCCATGTCCCTGGAGGCAGAGTGCTGTCGGGGAAGGGCAGGGACTCCAGAAGGCCTGGGGTCCAGTCCAACCTCTGGTGTTTCCTAACTGTGGGGCCTTCAGCCAGCCCCCCAGCTTCCACGATCTCACCTGTAAGTTGGGGTGTTAATACCACGGCAAAGGGTGATGGGGATCAAACAAGATCACAGAGGTGTGGAGCCAGTGCGGAGCTCCACGGTTTCCATGGTGAGTATGAGAAGGTACATGATCAATATCAGTCCCCTGGTCTTCACTGATTGGACTTCTATGTTGTAACACTGTCCCCTTTGTCCTTGCTTTATCTCCTTGTTTGAATTCCTGTCTCTTTCCTGGTCCGTCATCCCCCAGCTGCTGCAGAAACCCCTGATGACAAAGTTGTGCCATTTACCCAGGAATCTGCCCATTGCTGCTGCTGGGCTTCCCTGACACCACTCACCCATCTCTCTGGGCCCTTTCCCAACTCTCAACTCCCAGCTCCCACCCCTACCCCACTGAGCCTGTGTGGCACATCCCCAGTTCCTTGGAGATCACCGTAGCCTCGGGTGGTGGGGAACGTGAGACCTGAGCTGTGGGCACAAGACTTCTCTAAAGTCTGGCCCTGCAGGAAGACACTGTCTAAAGAGAGGTGGCAACTTCAGACTGGCTTTCAATGTGGCTCCTCAAGGCTCTCAGCCTTGACCTCCTCTCTGTCTAGCAGTGATAGCAATGTCTCTGCCTCTGCTAGGTGTCTGGAAGGATCCAATGCAGTGGTGGATATGTCATGGAGGACCTTGCACAGTGCCTGGTAAGTGCTTTGTAACACACACCAATGTCACCATCGCTGTCTTTGCCATCATGCATTTTTGGTGGTGAGGCTGTCATGTCAGATGGGCAGTCAGCAGGTGTTAAGGGCCTGGTCTAGGTGGTGGGTTCACCCAGGGCAGGGGTCAGGACAGCAGCAGGGACCCAACGAACAACACTTAGCTTCCTGGAGGGGCTGGCTGGCAAGAGCAGGGTGGGACCAGGAACCTCCTCCCCAGCAGCCAGCATTGGGAAAGGGTCCTGGCCTTCACTGGGCTGGATTTCCCAGGCCTTGCCTGCGGGGGCCCTGAAGCAGCAGCCCAGACAGCAAGGCACCAGGTGGGTGCCCCATCCCTCCCGGACCGAGTCTCAGCTCTCTCCTCCTGTTTACACACGGGTCGGCTTCCCACATGGCCTGGCTCCCTCCTCTGCTTTGAGTGCTCTCAAAGCCACGTCCTTCCCTGATGCAGAATCTAACCCGCAAGGTTAACTAGAACGCACAGAAGAAGGTGGTTCCAGGCTTGGCAGCAGCCTCACCCCAGAAAGGAGCCCACCTGTTATTTGGTGCTTCCTCCTGTCCCAGGAGCCAGCCCGTAACTGAACACATTAAAAGTCATGCTCGCTCCTGTAATCCCTTTACTGGAGAAGAAAGGATATGGGATCTAGTGCCACATCTGCCAGCCCCTAGGTGTCTGACCCTTGAACAAGGACCACTCTGAGAACAATATAACAACTGAACACCGGTAGCATTTGGTATGGTGAGGATTTTACACACATGATTTCATTTATTCCTATACCACCCTAGGACATGGACATTATTCTCTCCATCTCCTCTCTTTTTTTAAATTTATTCATTCCTTTAAAAATACTTTGAATCCTCAGCAGTAAACAAACAAAAAAACTGAAGGTCTGCTACATGCCAGGGAGGGTGGTAGGAAAATAGCAATATGGTCCCCGTCCTTGTGGGAGCTTGCGATCCAGATGAGGAAACCGAGGCCCAGAGAGGTTGGTCCAGGCCATGCTCTTTCCCTCGGTGATGACGTCATGCCCTCCTCCTCTCTGCAGGGTGCTCTGCAGTCTACAGATCCTCTGGGGCCCGTTCATTCATTCCGGAGCAGCTCCAGCCAGCAGCCGGGTGTCTCAGGAGCCTGGTCCAGCTCTCAGCAAACGCTGGCGTACGCAGGAGGACAGGTGAAGGCACCTTGTCAAGAGCAGGGCGCGCTGGTTGCTTTTTGCCTCATTATGCCATAGCTCAGTGGGTACCTGGGAGGCTGGCCAGGTCCCTTTCTAATTGTAGGACACCGGCGGGCAGGTGAGTCCAGATGGCACCAGTGCCAGTCCCTGAGCAGCACTGGGTTCCAGGCAGAGCGCGCCAGCGCCTGCCCCCACCACCCTTCCCTCCCCCAGGCGGCTCCAGTTTCCATGGCCTGTGCGGGGTGATCTGGCCTCACAGCGGCCACTTGTGCTGTTCAGTGCCATCTCCTTCTGGCTGTTCCTGCTGCTTCAAAGCGTGGGGAGTGGAGAGGAGAGGAACGCGGCTCGAACAATAGCCAACTTGCCTAAAACCCCGGTGCTGGAGTTAATAAAAAGAAATGAACCCATTCAGGCTAGCACCGAAATTACAGTCTCGGTTTCACTGTAGTGATAGAAGGCGGGGACTCTGGCACGGAGCTCAGAGTCGGTCTGGTGGGGGGGGGCGGCGGGGGAGGGGAGGCGGCTCCCGGCGGCGCAGGCTGGCGGGCCTGGCACGGGGATGCGCTCTCTCCCTTCTTTTCAGCCGCCCCTCCTCTCCAGATCCCACTCCTATGAATATATCTGTTTGTTTATTCCTATTGACTTCCAAAGGCCTAGGTGCCCCGGGGGCCTCTTGCCGCAGGTGTACCAAATGCAAATTCCACAATTACAGTCCACCCGAAAAGTTCCCCATGAAAGGAGAAAGGCAAAGGGTTCCCACGGGGGAACGCAGCCCTCAAAGACAAGGCCTCCATTGAAGGCCGCTTCCAGGGGCTTGGCAGCCTTGGCACGGGTGGGCACCAGAGTGGGCAGATGGTGTGGGGACGGGCCCTTGGGCTGCTCTGCCTTGCTGCCGACTGTGGCACCTTGCCCTGGGAGACCTTCAAGGTCCCATCTGCCCGAGCCAGAGGACTGTGAGGTGCGGCAGCAGGACTTCCTCCAGTCCAAGTCCTCGACATGGGATTGTCCGTCCAGTCAATAGCTATTTAGTGGTCACCCTAGTGCTAAGCCCTGCCCAAGGCCCTGGAGATAGGCCAGTGGCCAAGACAGCCAGTCCTGGTGCTAACGGGCTGGCAGCCTCGCCCGGGATCATGTTAAAAACAACTGCAACAAAAGTGTGAGTGGCAGGTGGAAGCCAGGCAGGGAGTGAGATGGACAAGAATGGACAAGAACTACTTTAGATTAGTCAGTAAAGAGATGCTCACTGAGAAAATTTACACTGGGACCTGAGAACAAGACAGATCCAAATGTGAAGCATTGGGAGGTGGGGGAAGGACTTTCCAGGCCAAAGGAACATGTGCAAAGGCCCTGGGACAGGGGAGGGGTGTGTATAAAAGACCCTGGTTTATCTGCAAAACCAAGAGATTGGTGTAGCTGTAGCTCCTTGGGTGAGGGGACCGTGCCATGAGGTACAACTGGAGCATGGCCTGGCCAAGTCTGTGATGCTAGGCCCTCTCTAAAGGACGGAAGCTTTCCATCTCCTAGGTCTTCAGGGACCTTTGCTCGCCTCTCAGGAAGGAAAGGAAAGAAACCAAGAGAGCAGTTTTGAGGCTTTTGTTGCTTCTTTCCAATTTTAAGCGCAAAGGATGAGCCTCCACTGTCCTTTGTCATTTTAAACCAAACCCACTCATTCATCACCTGCTTACTGCAGTCAATCCTGAAAACCTGCAGTGTGCAGGCCAGGAGGTGGACGAGAGGCCGTCGGGCTGGATCCATTGGGCCTGGTCTTTCCTGACCGGGTTTGGACTTGCTTCTAGAGTGTGGGGAGCTCGCGGAGGTGCCAAGAAGAGGGAGTGGCGGGCTCACAAGGATCCAGTCAGAGGCTGCCGGGATGGTCCAGGGAGAGGACACCTCTGTGCTCGGGAGTCATTTGATTCCTACTTCTGTCATAGTTCAGTTACTTGTGTGTCCAAAACTGATGTTCCGGCAGGGCGCGGTGGCGCACACCTGTAATCCCAGCACTTGGGAGGCTGAGGCAGGAGGATCGCGAGTTCAAAGCCAGCCTCAGCAATGGCGAGGCACTTAGCAACTCAGTGAGACCCTGTCTCTAATAAAATACAAAAAAGGGCTGGGGATGTGGCCCAGTGGTCAAGTGCCTCTGAGTCCAATCCTTGGTACCAAATAATAATAATAATAATAAAAACTGATGTTGCAAACCAATGGGTTTTTCAAAGATTCTTTCCTCTTCACTTCAGTCTATGGAGGGTTTGGGCAGTGGCACCAAGTAGGAGTGGGCAGACCCACGTAGACCGGGAGGCGAGTTCACCTCTCTGGGCACACGATGCCTTGACAGAAGGGAAGACGTGCAGAGGGGCTCCAGTGGCAGAGGAGGTCCCGCCAAATTCCTTTCTCCACCGGCCCCTCCCCTCCCCCGCCCCGGCCCTGCGGATACTGGGAGCCGGCTGCACCTTGAAAGGGTGCACGTTTGGAAACCTCGAGGCCGATTCCCTCTGGCCTGTGTCTGGCATAAGGAATGCACTCAGTGTTCGCACTTCAAAGCATCACCCCATCCATCCACATCTTCCCAAGAGGGACCCAGCCTGGGCGACCTGCGCCTGCAGCGGTGTTTGATATGTAAATTTCCTGTCTCTTTAAGCTCATCTGTTTGTGGAAAAGAGAGTTAAACTCAGAGTTAAGGAATTTGAACCCTTAGAGATCATGGAGCCCCAAACCTTTGCTTTACAGGGCAGCTACCAGAGGTACAATGAGGCGAAATGAGTTATCCTGGGACCCTCTGTTAAAGGGCCTGGGATCCTCAGTTAAAGGGCCTGAATGGCTTGCACTGGATTTCAGCAGACACATGAAATCCATGTTTACATCTCAGGTCTTACCTGCTAAATCCAGAACACACAGAAAATGTCTCCCAATAGCAGTCCAGAGATCTGAGAAATAAATACTTAGATAAAAAGCCATTTACCAAGACCCAAATGCCTTTTAACAAAGGCTGTGCGCCCGGCAGGATAAGCCAATTACCAAAGGATTTTGTTCCAAATGCAGCCTAACTGTCTCAGAGCCATGTCAGGGGGAATCAATAAGTAGTTAATCAATGGATTGATTGATCGCTTACTGCTAGTAATTAAATTTTGAGAAAGTACAAATTCTATTACACCTACAGTCAGTCAAAAGTGATGCTCAGATCCTGGAACATGGAAGGAAATAAAAATAGGAGCCCTGTGGCCACAGTAATAGAAAGTCAGAGAGAGAGAGAGAGAGAGAGAGTGTGTTGGGGAGAGGGGAGACCATCTCCAGCATCACAGATCTTTAGAGTCAGAAGTAACCTTGGGCCCCATCCAGTTTGACCCCTCGTTTTGAGGATGAAGAAATCGGGTATCAAGGAGATTAGTCTAGCCTAGCGCCTCTGAACAGAAGGGCAGCAATTTGGGAGATGGTGGTGACATCATTGGTGCTTAGAGGCACTCACTGATATCCAAGTGACCATCCCACCCACCCCCAACAGGGCTTATCCATTAACAAAGATTCCCAGAGACGCCCGAGGCTTCTGCGCCCTTCTGGAAAGTCAGAAGGGAAGATGCTCCAAGGACAAGGACTTGCCGTCTCTCTAGGAATTCCACAGGAGCCCGTGTGCAGGCAACAGTTCCAGGAGAAGCAATGGAAGCAATTTCAGAGGAAGTCCACGGGCACTCAGGGAACCCTGTGGTGACGACTCCCAGCAATGCATGTCTGTGTCAGGGGCTCATTTTCTCGTTCAGCACCTGCCTTCCTCATCCGGGGTTCTTTCTGTCTGCTCTTCTCCTGTGGCCCCCGGATGGGTGCCACTGTGGGCCTGGCAGACTGCAGACTTCATGACCACCGTCCACGCAGGATGAGTGGCCTTTACAGTGGGTAAGGGGCAGGTGCCATCTGGTTGACCTCTATCTGGAGGTGGCCAGTGAAGGGAAGCCATTCCCACGGGCTGGACATTTCTGTTCTTGTTCCCAATGTCAGGTGCAAACGCCTCGAGGAAGCCGCTCCAGACAGCTGCCGGGATCTAGTCTCTCTAGAACATTCAAGCTCTCCCCTGCTCCCCACCTCTCCGGGCAAGCAGTTTTCATGGCCTATTTTTGTGGCTCTCTCTAGACAAGTTGTAAACTCACAGAGACTTCCTGCTGCCAGCCTCCTACCCTGAGCCTGAGAGTCCTTGCCCCTTACCGCTGGTGCAGATGTGACCAAAAAGGGACAACACATTTTTATCACTTACTTCAGCCAGGTGGACGTGGCTAAATTAACACAAAAAAAATCAACACACTCCAAAGCCAGAGAGCCCTGATTTCTGAATTATCCTCCACCTTCCTAAGATCTGGTTATGATACAGCCCCTTCCTGAGCCGGCTCCTGGGTGGACTTCCCCAAAGGCGGGAATCCCGCCTCTGCCTCTTCCCCCACACTCAGGGGCTGGTGCTTCCCTCCCCAGTCTGTCCCCTACCTGCTCCCTCTGCCCCCACCAGACTCCTGACCCAGGGTAGCACATCAGGGAGATTAAGGATTACTTGACATGTCTTGTGCAGTCATTGTAGCACCCAAGACTCCGGCGCCCCCTCTAATTGGATCCACCGCCTGGAAGTCTGATTTAATCAGCCTGTGACGGGCTGGGGTGGGGGCGGGGCGGTGCCGGAGCTGGATGGCCTCCCTGGGCCGCTGGCTCTGTTTGCTGGCCCCAGCTGTGTGTGTGCACAGTCAGCCTTTATTAACTATCACACTTCATTCCGGACAGCTGCTTGGGGAGAGCATCGATTCCTTCCTCAACCTCCCAGGCTGCCCCGGAACTTGGTGTTTCCATCTATTTATCTCCTTATCTCTGTGCACACGTGCAGGTTAGCGTTGGCCTGGGAGGAGGGTGCCCAGACATGGATTCAATTAGAAGCAAATCTCTCCACCTTCTTCCTACAAACTCCCACCTTCTCTCCGGGCTCGCTCATGCAGTGGGCCACCCTGGATGCCCCCGCCCTGCGAGCCTGTCCAGGGAGGAAGCCAAGACCACACTCACCTCTAGAGCAACTTCCCTGGCCTGTGCCGGCTGGGCCCAGGATGCAGCTTGACCTACCTTTGTGTGGAGGCTGGTCTGTCCCAACCACTCCTGACTCAAGCCCGGGGACGTGCGGGGCAGGCCCTGTGGGTAGTACATGGGTGGTGCCAGTCTGTGCCCACACTGGGAGTCGACACCAGGGTGCAACCACTCCTAGAGGTAGGAACTTGGCTTTCTTTTGAGGACAGACCTGAAGTAGTGGCCCTGTCATGATGAGATGAGGGGGTTCCCGGTAGAGGGATTTCGGGTGGGCCATGAGTTGGAGAGTTGTGATGCTCTTAGCAGGTGGGGTCCCTGCGATGGTGGGGTCCCTGCTCTCAGGCTTTGTGCCATCCATTCCAGGTGCCAAGCCCCCATGCTACTGAGGCAGTTTCCCTGCATGCTACCTCACCCCGCATAACCCACTGCAGATGCGGGACCCCCAGTCCTCTATGAGGTACCAGCCAAGCATGCTGTTTTTCTGTATGGCCGAAGAAAGGCAAGTACTTGACAGACATCTAAGTGGTTACAGAGAAAGAGCATCCTCAGTAAGCCCTCGAGGAAATGGTACCTTAGATCCCCCTGCCTGGCTACTCTAAGGCTTCCTGTTACTGCCTGCTCTGTGACTTTGGACAAGTCAGATGACCTCTCTGAGCCTGTATTTCCACATTTGTAAAATGGGGCAAATCATCTGTGGCTGCTTGTCCCATAGGGATACTAAGGATCACATGGGAAAATATATGTATAGATTTGGGGATGTTAAGTATCTCATCAGGCAGACAATGGAAAGGTTAGGGGAACAGATGCCAGAGCCAGCTGCCTGGCTCGATCCTTGCTGTGTGACCTTGGGCAAGTTATTACCCATTCTGTTTTCCATTTGTAAAATGAGGACAGAAATAGCATCTTCCTCACAAGGTTGTCATGAAGATTTAATAAGTTAATATACAAAAAGGACTTAGTATCTGCATGTTCGCTTTTATAATTATACACGTGGATAGTCTATCTCTTTACCAATCTGCTCTCAAAGCATGCACACAGACATTGCCAAGGCTCAGAGCATTTTCAAATACACCACAGAATATCCGAGTTACACTTCCTACCCTGCCAGCAGTGCAGGGGCCCGGGTCCCAGCTTGCAGATGGTCCCAGGGGAAGAAACCTGCCCTTACTGGGATGGGTCTGCTGCCCTGGGTGTCCCGCCGGTCCCCAGCAGCGGCTGGAGCACCAAGGGGTCATTTCCGCTTAGGCATAAAGGTCAGCCATGGACATGCACTCTCATCTCGCATCCACCGCAGCCCCGTGGTGACCCACAGAAGCTCAGCTCTTGACGGCAGCCTGGGCCTTATCAATGCTTCCTCCTGGTTAAATGTACACAGCATCAAACAGTCCCCAGCCCTAGTTATGAGCCTCCCTCCCAACTGAGTGGTCACGCTCTGGGAAGAGGGTCGGGGAGGCCTGGAGGGGAAGGGGCTTTCTGGCTGCCATTCCGCTAGCGGGTTCCAAACCCACCAGATTCTGTCACAAAAAGTTCATTATAACAGAGGCGATAAAATAGAGAACCAATTAAAGGACTGGCAATATCATCACATCAGCAGAAAAAAAAAAAGGCATTGCTAATTTTGATTATATATATATTAAAAAAAAAGCAATCATAAGGGAAGAAGGAAAAAGAAGGCAAGGCATTGGAGAGTGGAGATTCCACAAAGGCAAGGCAGGAAGAGGCGGGGACAGGATGTGGTTCCGAGTTCCAGGCTGCTCCGGGAGGAGGGCGGAGCATCTTCTGCACTCGCCATCAGAACTCCACAACTGGAGTGTCTCTGCACACCTGCGGGCTCTGGGCTGAGGTGTGGGAGGGACCTGCGTCCCTCCCTTGGGTCCCTCTTCTGCCTCAGACCCCAGGCCCACCTCTCACAGTCCACGATGGCCTTCCCCAAATGGCCCAGGGGTTTCCGTTTCCACAGCTGCACGGACAGCGGTGTTCCAGAGCCTCTGTCACAGGCGGCCAGAAAGGCCCAGGAGCTGTCTGGAAGGACAGTGGCTGCTCAGCTGGCACCTTCCCTGATGACCCTGTGGGTTGGAGCCTCCCTTCACAGGGCTCATGCTGGGGCTGGACTCAGTTCCCCGCGGGGGCAGCACCTCTAGCCGCAGGCCTCCAGCAGGCCCAGGGCACGTGGGTGGCCTCCAGCAGGCCCAGGCTCCTTTCAGTGCTCCGCCGGGCGTCCACGCTGGAGGGCATGGCCAAGTCATGGGGCCTCCCCTAAGTCAAAAACAGTCACAAGGGACAGGAGAAGCAGCTGGAGAGCACTAGCAGGGACCGGCAGCCCGAGACACTGACGGGGGCGAACTCTCAGCTTCATGACGTCACCGTCCTGGGTCCCGGTTTCTTCACATCCACCTGGAGGTCTTCGAGTTTCCTTTCTGCTCTAACACGCCCTGAATCTGTAGGCCAGGATGTAGATCCAGTTGTTTCCCACTGCCTCTGAATTTCTTCTGAAGCCCTAAACCAAGACTCACGGGCGGGAGACGAGGCCTCCAAGCACATTCTAGGAAGAGGCCTGGCCTGTAGAGGGCTTGCTGGTAGGGGGGTGGGACCTGTCCTGAGCCCCTGGGCCCACAGTCAGCCCTGGCCTGGGGAAAGGACACAGCCTTTTCTCTCGAGAGGGCAGAGTGAGGACGAGACCCTCTTTGAAGAGAGGGGCATTCTGTGGTCCCCACACATGCTGGAAGAGTGAGTCCCAGCCCTGTTCCCGTATAGGTCCAGGGAAGCAGGACGTGGCCTCTGCTGCGGGGCAGGGCCTGCTGACTGACCTGGTCTGTGGGCAGAGGCAGCAAGGAAGGTCCTGGAGGCCTATGGCGGGAGCATGGGGGGCCTCTGTCAGTGGAGGGGCGAAGGACACCATGGAGGGAGAAGGGGTGAGACCCACGCTGACCGCGGCTGGGCATCCCCAGGGCCAGGTCTGCTTTAGGGGCCTTACGCCTGCATGTCATTTAAATGCCACCTAGCAAAACACGAACTAACCCAGGTGATAGACAAGCGACTGAGCACAGAGAGGGGAAGGGACCCGCTCAAGGCCACCCAGCTCCGGAGCACTGGAAGCAGCACTGGAGTCCAGTGGCCGTGCTGCAGAGCCCCGTCTCACCCACGCTGACTGTCCCTCGGACAGAGCCATCCCAAAGGACGCCGCCCCCAAGGACTACCTGCTGTGGCTGAGGAAGGGGACTGTGTGGGTGTCCTGGAGCTGGCACTAATGCACCTGGAGGGGACCAAACAGAAAGGTCACTGGGGATCGGCGCCGTGCTAGAGGGCGCAGAGGAACTCATCCAGGGACGGGCGGCTGGTGGCGATTGAGTAAGGGGCCCTTTAGTCCTTTCCTTGTCTCCAGCTCCTGGGCTGGGGGAAGGTGAAGCCAGGCATGTGCAAAACAGATCACCCCTTGCAGACCACCCAGGCTGGGCCAGTCCCTGGCTGGCAGGTGGACAGTGGGGCCGGAAAGGGGAGACTGATATTGGAGGAATTAAAGTTTTGATTGAGATTCGTGAACACTATTTCTTGTACATCACCTACATGCAGGAACTGTCCCAGGCCCTGAGGACATAGCAGTGATTGGACAAAATCTCTGCCCTCCTGGAGCCTGCAGTGACGCGGGGGTAAATAGTACAGGAATCAGTAAGTCCTTGTGTGTGGATAGTGTCAAACCCTGGGGAAGGGGGAAGTGGTACGCAGAGAGACTGTGTGTGGGGAGGGGTTATATTGTTGGAGGCTCAGAGAAAGGCTTTCTAAAGAGATGACATCCTGAGAGTCCTGAAGGCAGTGGGAGCCATGTAGGTATGGGGGAGGGGAGCATTCCAGGAAGTAGGGCAGGGAACAGTAGGTAGCAAGGCCAGAAGTTGGTGCAAATGGCACCTTTGAGGGAAAGTGGAACATTGTAGGTACATTGTGCCTGGAATGGGGTGGATGAGGGAAGTGTCAGGAGATGAAGCCACAGAGAGGTAGGACCAGGCTGTTGCAGGGTCTCGTGGTCAAGAACTTTGTCTTTTACTTCGAATGAGATGGAAGCCATTAGAAGGTTTTGAGCTGAGGAGAAACTAGTTTTTCAGACTTGAAAGTAAGAGAGCAGAAATGCTACAGGGTTAGGTGAGGTGTGGTGCAGGGGCAGAGCAGGAAACCCCAGCAGAGACGGTGGGAAGGGCAGAGGCAGGAAAAGAAGGCTGTGTCCTGCGCACACCCCCAGGTTCGGTCTGTTCGAGGGTGTGGAGCCTGCAGCCCCGCTGCCCGTGTTTCTGGGGTGACTCTGGCACATCTTCACTGAGCACTCTGTAGGCAGGCGCTCTGCAGGGCGGGGTGCTGGACTAAGTACTCAAACTCGGGGTCGCACTGGGTCCTCACAGCACCCTGAGGAGGGAGAATCCCCACTTCACGAGACTCAGAGGAGGGAGCGAGGCCTGCTCAAGGTCACTCTGCAAACAGGCTAGGGCAGGTCCAGTGAGGACAGCTGTGGCCAAAGCTCTGTGGGCACATTTCAGGGCCCCGGGGCCCAGCACTCGCCGCCCCTGTTGCCTACTGTGGGATTGAAGGCCACTGTGGTAGAGATGGGCCCCAGGCCGAGAGCATGGGAGACGGGCTCACTGCATGCAGGAGGCTGGCCTTGGGCCCAGCCACCTGCAGTGATGAGTCCTGGGCACCGGGCAGAGGAGAGCTGCAGGCTATCTACCCCTGCCCTCACGTGCTGGGCCCACAGGCTTGGGGCTAACCACACACCCACCCTGCCCCAGGGGGTCCCGGGGAGACGCAGGACTTGTGGAGCGGTCCTGGCCCTGGTTTGTCACTGGGCAGCAGTCAGCAGAAGGTCAGAATGGAAGGACTGGAATCAGCCACCTTTCCTCCACACAGAGGGTCAGGGGACATGGCTAGGAGCAAAGGCATTGAAGAGGCCTTGCAAATCGAGCTGGGTCACCTTGAAAGGTGTTCTGCTAGGGCTGTTTTGAAATCTGGCTGCTGGTGGTGAGGCAGGGGCTTTTGCAGCCTGTGGTGAGTGGCCATATCTCTACCTTCAGTGCCTTCATCCCTCGTCCAGCATGGCCTGCTCCCATTCCCACTGTCACCAGGTGCTGCCTCCTTTCAGGAGAGTTTCTGATTCTCCCAACACCCTCACCTTTCCCTGCAGTCTGAACCCAAAGCCAGTTCTAGTGCAGTTCACCAAAAGCCTGGGTTGCTGGGGAAGCCAGAGCACCAGCAGAGGCCTGCAGAGCCTCTTCCTCTTCAAAGGCAGAGCTGAGTTTAGCACACTCTTCCCCTAGAACATATACCAAGCTGGGCACAGTGGCGCATGCCTGTGTAATCTCAGCGGCTAGGGAGGCTGAGGCAGGAGGATCGAGAGTTCAAAGCCAGCCTCAGCAACTTAGCAAGGCCCTAAGCAACTCAGTGAGACCCTGTCTCTAAAACAGAATATACAAAAGGGCTGGGGATGTGGCTCAGTGGTTAAGTGCCCCTGGGTTCAATCCCTGGTACCAACACACACCCACACACACACACACACACACACACACACACACACCAGACTCCTGCCAGGAAGCCCCCCAGACTGTCCACAGTGGAATTCAGAGTCAGATGGGAGACCCTCTTCCACATGAGGCTCCTGAGCTGGCCTTTGACAGCCTTTCACCTGGCCAGAGTTCTGGGTGTTTGGAGGCCCACTTCCTTCCACTCCCAGCACCTTTCCTAATCTCTGGCCTCTCCACCTGCTCCGCCTCAGGGTGAAGACAATGCCTCCCTAAGCTGACGGCGGGCACCCAGCACCAGGACCCTGAGCTCAGTCCAGCTCCACCAGCCCTGTGTCTTCCTCTCACTATTCTCCAAGCCAAATTGGCAAGGATTGCTTCCCCCTTTACGAACAGGACCCTGAATCCCAGATGATCCGAATGTCCTGTCTGGGTCCACATCACAAGCCCAGACTGTGAACCCCACAGCTGGTATCCTACTGTGGCTCCCCAATGCTCTTGTGAGCCCAGAGCCACCACAGCCCTGAGGGACGCTGCACAGGAGTCCCACTTGCCTGCATGAGGTTCCTCTGGTCTAGCCAGGCCAGTGAGCAGAATGTTCAAGGCCTTCCCTGAGCAGGGACTCTCATGGATCTAGAAAGCTCTCCACACAAGGTACGGAGGAACAGGTCCAGGGCCTTAGGCTGGGGGATTGATTCAGGCCAGTCTGTAATAAGGCAGCTAGCAGCAGCCTGTCCATCAACCCTGTAGTGTGGTGGCACGATCCCATTCCACAGCGGGTCACCAGGTCACCAGGTGTTGCCGCCTGAAGCGCTTGGAGCAACGGAGCCGCGGGGAAAAACTTCAGAGGCGAACTGGAGACAAACAGCTTTTTATTCTGATAACTTTTCTCTCTGGTTCTAACAACGACTAACACACGACAAACATACCACTAAAATGGCGCTGACCCGATCAGCAATTTCGGCCAAGTCACTCGAGATCCCGCAACAAGTCCCGTGAGACTACGGGAGGCAACAAAGCCCAAATCTCCACGGCTCATAGTCAACCGCAATTCAAGTCAATCCCCAAACAGGGCTCCTGCACCAGGACTCTTAAGTACCCCTGGGCCAGTCTTCCTGAATTCTCCTGCTTTGCCAGGGCAAGATTATTATACAGGGTACTTTGAGAGGGTCTGACAGCTCCAGCAGCCTTGCACCCTGTCAGGTAGGGTTCTCTGGGGTCCCCTCCCTTCAAAAGGGTCTGGACTTGCTGCAGTGACAGCTGAGGGCACCCCCAAGGAAGAGGTGGCCAGGAGACGCCAGCCTCTGGAAGCACAGAGCCTGTGGGGAATGAAGCCCCACAAGTAGCTTCAAAAGTACAGGAGAAGAGGGACTGTCCCCAGCTGACTAATGAAGAGGTAACTCTGTGAAGAAGTAACTCTTCACATTCTTTCTCTTTCTTCTTCTGTCCCCGGTTTCTCATCTTGCATTTCCCAAACCAAATGTCCCAGAGCTGACTGGTCCCAGCGACAGACACCGTGGAGCAGCCCCCTCTCCCCTCTCCTTCCCATGCCCTCCGAGCCCGGCACCTCCCCTGCAAATGAATGAAGCAAGCGGACACAATACAACAGGCTCCTGGGTCACTCAGTGTGGTCCCCAGGCCGTGGCCAGCGGCATCAGCATCACCAGGAAGCTCATTACAAATGCAGAATCTCTGGCCCAGGAAATCAGAATCTGTATTTTGACAAGCACCTTGGGTGACTTGAAGACTGAGAAGCACTGCTTTGGGGACATAGGCCACCCCACTCCTTGAAGGCTCCCTGGCTTGGCCATAGGGTAGCAAAGTCCTAGACAACCTGGGAAAGCCAGCCACCCTCCCCTTTTGCAGGCTATTCCAAGACAGCCCCCTCCACCATGGGACTTCAAGTTGGAAAGAAGTCTCTTGACATGCCCAGGCTTTATTGAATTTCCATTTTTAATCTGCAGAGTCCTGATGGCTGCTCAGAGACCACCTTCTCCTCTGCTGCCACCGCCCCTTTTCCTAGCCTAGCATCGTTCCCTCTCTCCACTTAAAAAGAATACAGAAAACCCATGTGACAAACGTCATTCACGGAGACTGTTCCTTTAATTAATTTAATAAATTAATCCTTGGACTTTTGCTTCACTGCTTCCTTGGGAGTCCTTCCTGGGGCACCGGGTGGGACCCCAAACACCCACCGGAAACCCCCCAGCCCATGGGAGCCTCTTCTATTCACAACACTACAAATGAGGGTCTACTCAAGCTCCTATCGGCTGCTCTGGCTCCGTGAGAACTTTCTAAAGCTGCGTCTGATCTTGACCCCATTGCTTTGACCTTTGGCGGCCTCTCGTCACCTTCAGGGTGATTCTCCCTGTGGGTGAAACCCTTCTCCTCTTAGGTGGTGTTGGGAAATCGGGGCATGGGTGGTTTTGGTTGTCACAAAGACGGGGTGCTTGGGTACCAGGGATCCTGAACATCTGTCACGTACAAGACAGCCCAGCAGCACAAAGTATGGCTCCCCTCAAGTGCTAGGGGGCCCCGATGAGAAAAACGTGAGACAAAGGTCACCCTCGTTGGCGTGGCATACAAGGCCACCCTTCTCCACCGTTCCAGGCTATCTCCCAGACACGTGGTCCTTTCCTCACTGCCGTGGCCTTCCTTCTTTCCCACTGGCTCCAGCCATGAACCTGAGCCCAGAGGTTTCCTGGGGGAACCCCTCCCTCCCTGTTACCCCAGGTGCCTCGTGCACCTGCCTCCTGGCCTCACTTCCACAGGTTCTGCTCGTCCTTGAGGGTGCAGCACAAGTGTCCCAGGTGGGGTGGAGGGAGTGGGGCTTCTCCACTGTCCTTCATTTTAGCTGAAGCCAAACTCTTGACAGCAACAGGGGGAAGAACTCCTGCCTTCTACGGAAAGGTGGGGGGTCTTGTTTCTGCAGGACCCGCTAACAGGTAGCCTGACACCACTGCCAGCACACCTGTCACAGCTGCAAAGGACTCCCTCCCAGAGAGTGACAGCTGCCAGAGATGACATCAGGGCTTTCCCTCCCACTAGGGTCAACTTCCCCCAGCCACCTCTGTGGCTCTTGGGACCCAAAGCGGCAGGCAGTGCCCAGAGTTTAGAGAAAATGTGACCCATGTCCCTGAGCCCAGAAGTGACAGAGACAGGTGTGTGACCCTCCCAGGGAAAGGTACGAAGGCCGAGGCTGGCTGGAGCAGCCGGGGAGGGACGAGGGTTGGAAGAGAACCTCTCTGGGCTTAGCCCTCTTCCTTGTCGCTCTACTGATGAGGAGACTGAGACCCAAGGACAGGTGGCTTGGCAGAGGTCACAGGGCTACTGAATGGCTGAAACAGAAATCGGACCTAGATCCCTTCACTCACCACCGGGCCACAGCGCCCCCACGCCCCTTTCCCGGCCAGCTCGCTCATTCATTCACTCACTCCCGTCCTTTGGTTCCATCAGTCAGGAAGTACTAACTGAACACCCACTAATTTGGGGTAAGTTTGTATCTAGTTGCTCCAGTTGGAATTACCGGCAGCTTCTAAAGACAATAGGGGCGGGGGGGGGGGGGGGGGGGCTCCTGTAGAGGTGTGCGATATGACAGGTGAAAGGGGGGTGGATGACACGAGGGACTGCCCACTCTTGAGCAGCCAGGAAAATGGCTAGAGGCCTGAGCACGGCTGGTCCCAGGACACCCAGTCTATGAGGGCTGCATCCTTCCCAAAGGCCAGTGGCAGCCTGGACTGGGTGCTTCTAAGTGGAAAAGGCTAGGAAGGGCTAGTGGATGTAAAGCCCTCTGCTTCTCCCCAGGGAACATGGAGAGGGGTGCTTGAGCTCAGTCATCCAGGAGTTTACTACCATCACCTCAAAGTTTGCAAAGTGCATTGACAATCACCTTTGTATTCGAGTTTCCTAATAACCCTGTAAAGAAATGGAAGCTCAGATAGGCTGGTTATCAGCCTGAGGTCACACAGCCAACAGCTACAAAAAGCCTTCTCTTTATAGCACTGGGATTAAGCATGTAGTCTCCAGAGCCAGACTGCCTGGGTTTGTATTCTGGATCCACCACTTAAAAGCTGTGTGACTTTGAACAAGTTGCCTGATGTTTCTGATCTCATTTTCCTCGGATATAACGTGGGAGAGACATGGTACGTATCTGCAGGACTTAAACCCCCGGCTTTTAGGAGGTATCAAATGAATGTTAGATGCCATTATTTTATCAGAGACCTGGCTGTCTCTGTCCATGCCCAGCCAAGTTCCCAGTACCAGCTTTAAAGGACACAGGAGGCTGTCTTTTCCTCATCCATATCTTGGCCTTCTTTCCCTCCCTGGGGATGGATAACAAGGAATAAATCCAAAGGAGGGTTTTATCTCCTTTAAGGCCATCCCAAGTGTCAATCTCCCTCTCTTGACCCACAGATGTACTGCTTCACTTGCAAAAGGGCCAGGGCCTCTCCCACTCCCTGTGCCCATGCTCCGATCAAAAGGCCCACAGCGGGGTTTGCACACGGGAGAATGAAAGAGAAACAGATCACACACAAAGTTTCATACTGATCTTTCCATTCCTCCTTCCTCTCCAATTCACCTCCTGGAGGCAGCTGCCCCACTGCCAGCCCTGCCTCCTCAGAACCTCTCTCTCCCTCCTACACAGAAAGGTATGAAACCCGTCAGCCCCTGTTTTTAGCTGGGAACAAACCGTTCACACATTTCATTAACAACAACAACAACAAAAAAAAAAAAAAGAAAAAGGAAGGGCTGTGTGGGGTGAAGATGCTGGCACATCAAAACCACACACAGCAGGCACGGTGGTGCACGACTGTCATTCCAGCAGCTTGGGAGGCTGAGGCAGGAGGATCGAGAGTTCAAAGCCAGCCTCAGCAACTCAGTGAGACTCTGTCTCTAAATAAAATATTAGAAAGGACTGGGGAAGAGGCTCAGTGGTTAAGTGCCCCGGGTTCAATTCCTGGTACCAAAAAACAAAAACAAATACGTGCAGGGCCTTGGAGTTAACAAGGGGGTGGAGAGGAGCTTCATTATGGAGAGAGAAGAGCAGGTCTGGAAGGAGGAAAGCCCATTGCTGGTGCCAGTTTGTGCGGATGTGATTGTGCGATGTAAAATGCATTGCTGGAAGTTAGCGCCTTTGAGTCAGCAATGCAAAAATGAAGGCTGTGTGTGTGCGTGCGTGAGAATCGAGAAGGAGGTGCTGCTTGGAGTCTAACCCCTCTTCACATGTTGTTGGGGCCTGTGGAGTGCTCAGAGCTTTAGCCAAAGGACGGGACTTGAACCGGCTGCCAAATCACTCTTGGGGGCGGGGTGGGAAGACAGCTCCAAAGTTGCCCTTGAAGAAGAGGCCAGGCCGGGTGCGGTGGCGCACGCCTGTAATCCCAGCACTTTGGGAGGCTGAGACAGGAGGATTGCGAGTTCAAAGCCAGCCTCAGCAATGGCGAGGCACTTAGCAACTCAGTGAGACCCTGTCTCTAATAAAATACAAAAAAGGCCTGGGGATGTGGCCCAGTGGTCGAGTGCCCCTGAATTCAATCCCCGGTACCATCAAAAAAAAAAAAAAAAAAAAAAAAAGAAGAGGCCAGGCCCTGTGCGGCTGGAGCTTTGAGCCCCATGGGAAAACTTGGTAATAGAGGAGGGCCCCCATTCAAGTCCCTGCTCCAGGGCAGAGCCAGGCCAGGCCTGAGGACGGACCAAGAGCTGCCAGGGTGTGGAGGCTCTGAGGGATCTCTCCCAACTTTCCAGGATGAATTGACATGGGATCATATGTGGGGGAAATTGTAAGAGTTGAGATTTTGGAACTGCATGGAATCTTAGAGATCATCCCGTTAGGTCCCTTTCTTTCATAGATGGGGTAAGTGAGCTTCAGAGAGGTCGTGTAATTTATCCAAAGTCACACAGAAAATGAATGGTTAGAGATACAACCAGGCCTCCTGATTCCCGGGCAGGGGCTATGGTCATCATTCCGCCTACCCCTCAACTCCCACCCTTTCTCCCTACCTTTTATGATTAGGTTACTAGTAAACAGGGTGGAGGCCCGCCCAGGGTCAGGATGGGGCACATAAAGTTGGGTCTAGGCAGAGTGATGGGGCACAGGCACCCCCAGAGGCAGCCCAGAGGTGCCAGTTCCCCCAGCTGACATGGCTGTGGTGGAGGCAAGGCCTGCTGGCCGAGGGTGTAGGGCTTCAGGATGGGCACCATGAATGTTCCAGAGGCGCCAACACTTTGCCTTCTACCCCTCGAGCTGCTGTGAGCCCTGAGCTCCCCAGAGCAGGCAGGAGCACGTTGACCTCTGGTGGGCTTTGGGCAGCAGCTTGACCTCTGCAAGCCTTTCGCTATCTGAAACTTGCCTGGTCTGGTCCCCACGGTGTGGCCAGGTGAGTTACTGGTTGAATAACGTCCCGAAAGTCATGCAGTGCGGGAGACGGTGAGTGCTAGCAGAAGCTGTGTCTCCCTTATGGTAAGGAGAGCGGAGGCTGAGGGCCCCTCACCTGGAGTTTATTTTTAGGAAGCAGGGACAGGGAAGAGCCGGGTCCCCTGATGGAGTGCTCCGCCGTCAGTGCTGGAGGTTGGAGGGATTACTGCAGGTAGACTCCTGTCTGTGGGCACTGATCCTACTGAGCTCAGAGGTAAGAGCTTTGGACACAGGGACACAGAGAGGCGCAGCTGGGGCCCAGAGTGAGGTCCCAGGCTTCCTTCTGATTTGGGAGCCCCAGCTCCTGCACAGACCTAGAAGGTCCAACAGCGCTGAGCACCCTTGAACTTGGGGCCTGGAGAAGGGCCAGTGGGAAGGGCTGCTGGGCCCCGGGCAGGAGTCGCCCTTGGCTCCGAGCTCAGGAACTGGAAGTCCCGACTGCCGTCCTACCCCTGTAAAAGCCCCCTGCGGCCTCTGTAGGATCAGGAGCTCACAGAGCGAGCAACACAGGGCTGGGATGACCTTCCTTTGTGCACACCAGTGGCAGAGCCCGGGACCGACTCTTCCGAGTGGTCTGCAGCTGCCATTGTCCCATCGCCCTCCCCAGCTGGGTGTCACTGTGCTCAGGCCTCGTGGTGTGCCCTGGCATCTGGGGTCTCCTCCCTGAACAACGTCTCTTTCCGCTGGTTGTGACCAATTCAGTCACACTCAGGTGCCGATGGCCAGAGTGCCCTCCAGGACCCTTTCCAGGGGACGCCTGGATGGAAAGGGGACCAGTTTAAGAATGAGGCAGGCACTCGCCTGGGGGTGAGAGAGAGAGGAGCAGAGTGGCCATCAGGACCCCAGGGCCTCCAAAATCCAATGCAGAGGCAGGACCACCCTCGCTATTGGGAGGAGGCTTGTCTACCAGAGCCTCTGGAAAGCTGATGAGGGTGGAGTTCGTGAAGATGACAATGACGATGACAATGATGACAATGATAGTGAAACCACACCTATTTGGCGCTGTCTTCCCAAAGGGTCTTTACCCATTGGCCCCAAGAGTGGGTGAATCGACACACTGGGTGACTGACACATTAAATTTGGCTGCTGTTCTCTGAGAGTCTGTGACTGAGAGGTCTGCTGGCTGCGCATGGTGTGTCACTAGTCCCGTCTCCCCGGGGCGGGAGGCATGGGTGGGCGTGGAGCTGTGCAGAACGCATACCATGAGAAGGAGGCCAAGGATTGGATGTGGGGGAAGAGTTACAGGAGGTAGCAGGAAACCAAAGCTGTCACAGTTGTGGAAATTAAGAGAGGAAGAGGGAGAAGTCAAGGGCAAGCTGGACCAGGGTTTGGGTCTGTATTTAAGTCCCCAATTCTTTGATAATGTTTTGTTCTGACAGTCATTTATTGAGCATCTACTACGCACTGTGGTGAATAATACACTGAACACTCCTCTAAACCCCAGGAGGTTGACATTAGCATCCCATTGGAAAAATGAAGAAATCAAAGCTTAGAACAGAATAGAGTCTCTAGGCTTCAGCAGGAGAAATTGAGACTCAGAATAATTAACAAAAATGATAAGGGCAGATTAATGATGGCAGGAGAAAAGAGGCCAGATGGCTTGGACCTTGGATCTGACCACAGCTGGACAGGCCTCGAGGTCCAAGTTACGAGGGGGTCTAAAGGCAGCCCTGAGAGGAGCCAGCTGGCTCTGTGACCCAGGCAGGCTCAGAATGAGCATGGGGCTACCCGCCCCCTTCTCTGTGACAGCTGTGGAGGGAGGAGGGGCTCACAGGAGAGAGCGAGCCAGAGCTGGGAGAGAGGGAGGGAGCAGCGGACTCCAGCATCCGCAGCCACAGGGGAGGGGGGAATGGAGCCTGGGAAGATAATGGCTCAGAGAATCTGGAGTAAAGCTGTCACAGAGGCGCCTACCTCCAGGGGCGGCACAGGTGAGGACAGGCTGGCTCACATCAAGGACGGTGCTTGGGTGGTCCAGCAGCCCACAGATCCTCTCTCAGCTCCCAGCATGGGCCCTGTGAAGGCTCTTCTGTGTGGGCTCGGCCCAGGCCAGGCCTACCCTTCCCTGACAAGGGTCCTGAGTCCCAGCAGGACAAGCGCTGGAAGAGGGGGTCAGAGTGGCCTCCTTTCCACCTTCTTCTTGGCCCAACATCATCCAGGCAGAGAAAAGAGCATCCCCCTCCCCATCTTTAAGAGTAGCAGGAAGAACACAGGACCAGGGAGGCAGGGGATGGTTTCTGTCCATGCCTGTGGGACCCTGGGCAAGCTCCTGACCCTCTCTGAACCATGCATCTACAGCATAAAGGTGATCAGCGCTGTGAAAGAGGCTATGGGAACATACCCTGAAGGGAATAAAAGCCCTAAGTCAGGAGCCGGGCGTGGTGGCGCACGCCTGTAATCCCAGCACTTGGGAGGCTGAGGCAGGAGGATCACGAGTTCAAAGCCAGCCTCAGCAATGGCGAGGCACTTAGCAACTCAGTGAGACCCTGTCTCTAATAAAATACAAAAAAGGCCTGGGGATGTGGCCCAGTGGTCAAGTGCCACTAAGTTCAATCCCCGGTACAAAAAAAAAAAAAAAAAAAAAAAGCCCTAAGTCAGTATCCAATCCAATCACCAAATCGTCTTCAAAATGCTTTGTAAAGCCCCAGTTATACAAATAGTCCTATTTTTCTTATAAACCCAGGTCAGCCTACGCAGGCCATGGATTGGCTCTCCCCTGCTGGCAACCCCTGGACTCTTCCATGGAGGCTGAGCCTCTAAACTGAGTACCCTCCAAACTGTAGCTCCTGGCACCAGGAAGCACGCTGGCCCTAGGAAGGGGGAGGGTCCCATGCAGCATAAACCCCTTCCCTGCCTCCCAGCCTCAGGGGTGGGGCAGACCACCACGCTCCCCCTCCCTTCCACCTTCCTGGGGCTTCTGTCTCCAGCATGTACCCTCAGGATGACTCCCATGCTGAGATACCAACATCCTGGGTGTGCCGATGAGGAAACCGAGACTCCCAGAGGGAGGGATGTGCAGACAGAGTCTCAGCAGAGAGAAAGCCTTCCAGACAGACACTGCTAAGGGACACAGGCAAACAAATAAGCAGGGCTGTTTGCCTTTTGTTTTTCTGTTCATTCTACCTTCTCTGAATTCTCACTGCTGGACGTGTGCACCCTGGAACGGTATCACCTGGGAGCTGGTGAGAGGGGCAGGATCTCAGGCCCCACCCAGACCAAGCAACCACGATCTGCTTCATGGTGTGATTTGTGGGCACTCTGGAATTTGAAAAGCATGGATCAGAAGGATAGTAGCACATAGCCAGAAATAAGAAATATTAGGTTAGCTACAAAGGAGGCCTTCCTGCCTCCCAGGGGGCAAAGATCCTTAGCTTCTGGGATGCTGATGAGACCCCCAGGTAGGGGGAAGATGGAGGGATGCCTGTTCAAGACCCTCCACTTGGGACCCACATCTGAGCTACTCGGGAACTTCCTGGGGAGGAGCTGGGGGGCTCCTGCCCCCCTGGAGCTTCCTGGCTGCTGGCGACCTGGACTTACACGCACTGCCTCTGCCAGGCTGAGACCAGCAGGCTTAATTCACATCCTCCTGGAGGACAGGTATTTGCATCAGAAATTACCCTGGAACTTAATTCTGCATAATGTTGCTCAGACAAACGACACCTCTGAAACTCTTTGCCAAGGCCAATAATAACATAACTGCAGAGAGAAATAATGAATAGGAGCGGGGGGAGAGGGAAAACGGGGAGGCGGGGGCGTGGGAAGGGGAGGGGGAGAGAGACAGGCTGCCAGCCAGAGGCCTTCTTGTCTTTTACACAAAGTCACCAGCGCGGTGCCAGCACCTAGTAGGGGCTCCATAGACAGGTCTGAACAGTCGTGGACTATGCCGGAAAAATAAATAAATAAAAAACCAAAACAACAAAGTATAGCTGAAGACAGCTGCTTCAGCCCATTAACTAAATGCTTAAGTAATTAATACAACTATTTGCTCAACAGACTCTCCTGAGTACCTACTATGAGTTGGGCACTGTGCTGGGCTCTGTGGGCCAGTTCAAGTCCAGGGCTCTGAGCCCATTACGTGCAAATCCAGTAGCACGCAGGCCCCTCCCTGCCTAGGAGACCTAGAGTCCGAGGGCAGAACACAGAATGGCAAGTGACCACAGGCACTGAAAGGTCCCGAGGCTGCTCCTCCTGGGTTCTTCCACATGAGCCTCATTGGACAGCACAGGAATCATGGAATTTCCTTAAGGACTGTACACCTCCTAGAATTCAGAGGTGGAGGGGGTGTCAGAGACCACCTTGTCATCTCCATTCCCTTTTCAGACGGGGAGATGGGGTTCAGAGAGGCAGTGGGATTTCTCCAAGACCACCAGCCTGGTAATGGCAGAGCAGAAGATGCCTCAACCCCTGACCATGTGGAGGAACTCCCTGTCAGGCAAGGCCTGGGGTCTTGTCCCTGGGTCAGGCAGGTCACACCTCAACTCTGGATCTCAGTTGCACCATCTGGAAACAGAAGGGGACCTTTGAGCGGTTCTCAGCCTGTGAGGTGAGAGGCCAGAGGTGCCTCAGGGGACCCTAGGGGAGAAGAGGATCTAGAAGAAGAGGGGCTCTGGCCCCAGCCCTGCTTTGATCTGAGCAGCTTTTGCTCCCTGGGCTTCCAGGAAACAGTTGGATTTCAAGTGAGGGTTGCAGGGTCCAAAGCTCAAATGAAAACACCAAAAAAAAAAAAAAAAACCTCTTGAAGGGCCCCTTGACACACCTGGTGATTACTAAGGGAACAGAGACAGGGCCTCTGTCCTGCAGACGAGTAGACTATATTTCAAGAGGGAAGGAACCCACGCACGAAAGGACTTGAAAGTCCCCCAGGAAGCGCCATAGAGGCCAATAGTTTTCCGTCTTCAGAGTCCATCTAAAATGACCCAGTGCCAAGGTGTAGAAAAGGACAGGCCCTCTCACTGCCCGTGGGGTCCTGAAACGCAAGGGACAGGAGAAGATTGCAAGGGTGCCCCTGGGCTCCTGAGGTCCTCCTGTCGGGGAATCCACCCAGGGCCACAACTGCTACCCCGGGCCCTTCGCCACGGCCTCCCCCCTCCTGCCACGTCAACCCAATTATGCATGTTTACATTACGGTTACGTATAATTCTGCCATTTACATTCAGTTGTAGCTTCTCTGTGTGCTCATAAAATATTAACATTGGAGGGCCGCTTGTTGCAGAAATGTTTGTAATTTCTCTTCTCCATTATGGGCTTATTAATGATAATAATGCCGTTTCCCTGCTTAGGAGCTGGGGCTACCGAAACGCAATCACTCAACACAGCTGAACTATGACAGTGGGAAGTCGGATTCGTTCCCTGCTCGGCATTTAATCTTAATAACATTTTATCTTGGACGACAAGTGTGTGTAATGTTGTTTAAAAGCCATGACTACATCGACGCTGCATGTTCAGGAAGGGAAGCGGGGAGAGGGTGGGAAGGCAGCCCCTCCTGGCCTCGCCTCTACCTCCTTTCCTGGGGTGCCTTGCTGGTCACTGTCATGTCATCCCTCTTGAGCTGGGGTGGGGGGCACCCTGGGTGGGACCCCCTGGTGGGACCCCTTCTTAGGTGAATCAGGCTGGCTGGGCTGCCAGGGACCCCCGCCACCCAACCCCGACCCCAGGCCAGCATTCCCACTCTGAAAGGGATTTTTTTTTAAACCTGTAAGAATAAAAAAAGTACTCAGGAGTACATCAGCCTTGGAAAACACAACTAGCTCAAATGGGCTCTATTAAAAATAAATAAGTCCATTTCAGCTAGAGAGCTGGGCCTGAGGGGGCATGAAGACTTTAAGGCCAGTTGCAGAGGGACCGGCGCTGCGTTGCGTCCTTGTCCTGAGGCGAGGATCCTCATGATACGGTCCCCTGGCAGGCAAGCTCCCTCCCCAGACAAGCCTCCCTCCTCCCTGCCCGCGCCCCTCCACCCCTCCGCACCCCTCCCAGCCCTCTTCCCACTTTGCTATGTCAGCCCCTTTTGTCTGGTGCTTGCTCACTGTGACGGAGAGCAGAGGCGACACCCCGCTTCTGCCTGTCACATCCTCCGCCCCCACGTCTCGCTTGGCGTCCGCCAAGGTGGGTTTTGTCTGAGATCAGGGGAGGCAGGGCCGTCTCTGTTGTGTTTCCCTCTTTCCTACCTCTCCCCAGACGCACTTGGGCCAGGTCTCTGTGTCCTGGGTGCTCTACAACCAGATGGGGGTGGGGTTTTAAACCACGGCTCCCACTTGGCTTGAGTAACGCACGGCAGGGGGTTAAGAAAGGGGGGACTTGTCTTTGCAAGGTCTGGTTTTGTGAATGTATTCAGGGCCACAGAATCATAGCAGCTGTGATTCCACAATCGGAATAATGGCAATGATAATCAAAATCAAAGCTGATAACCAGCAGGGACCCCCAAGATCACCCACATTCCCAGGGGAACCCCTTTGCTGCCCAGACTGAGGGTCATCTGGGCCTTGTGCACCCCTGTAGTGACCTGGTGCTCGTGACCTGCACAGACCATAATGTGCTGTCCTACAGTCCTCAAGTTCTGGCCTCTGGAGCCCAGGCAGGCAGTGACTTCCCTGCCACATGCTGACCATCTTTAGCTTCTCCTTCCTTCCTTCCTTCCTTCCTTCCTTCCTTCCTTCCTTCCTTCCTTCCTTCCTTCCTTCCTTCTTTCCTTCTCCCTTCCCTTCCCTTCCTCCCTTCCTTCCTCCCTTCCTCCCTTCTTCCTTTCCTTCCTTCCTTCTTTCTTTTTTTTTGCTAGTGAGATTGAGTGTTTTTATTTAATTTTTAAATTTGTTCTTTGTAATTTACATGACAGTAGAGTGTATCTTGACATATCATACCTGTGTGGAGTGTAACTTCCAATTCTCATGGTTATACCTGGTATGGAGGTATACATGAACACAGGAAAGTGACGTCCCATTCATTCTACTGCCTTTTATCTTTAGTAACTTTCTCCAGACCAAGGGCTTGCATTCCCGGCTCCTTGCCATCCTGAGTGAGGCCTCCAATGTGTTCAGTGTGTCAAATCCCTCCAAAAAGTGCGATGGAGAGGAAGCGTCATCTCCTCTGTTTTGGAAATGGACTTTATTAATTCAGCCCTAGAATGATCTTCAGCGCCTTCCAGGGGGATCTGAACAGCTGGGATGCCTTCGACTCCTCTTGTCATCGATGCACACACTGACCATCCAAGCCCACCTCCAGCCAGTTCCCCTCGCCTGTGCTATGGAGTTGGGTTTTTGGAAACCTCAGTGCAAGACTTGCGATTCATTTCTGCTAAGCTCCATCTCCTTCCCGTTGGCCCCATGTTCCAGCCTGAAAGGTCTTTCGGGTCCTGATTCTGGAGTCCCAGAGCACAGCCGCCCCTTCTGCGTTCACTGCCATTCACGCATTTGAAAAGCGGGCTTTCTGGTTTTACTCCAGAGCTTGATAAGTGACTACACGGGCAGGGTCAAGGATCAAGGCCTGCAGACACCACCTGGCATCTCCCTCCAGGTCCGCGTCAGCCTGTTCAACAACCCCCTTTGGGCATGCTCATTCCGCAGGCTAAAGACCAACGAATCCAGGAAGAGCCTTGTGCAGCCAGCTCGCCAAAGCCAGGAAAAAACAGATCCTGGGCGCTCTCATGCTGCTGATAAGCCGCATTTCTTTAGGAAAACGAGCTTCTGAGGTCTCAGCTTCCTCATCTGCAGTGTGAATGGTGTAGATCAGATGGCCCCGAAGATCGTTCCAGCTTCACACTGTAGTGGATGGATGGGCATCCCTGGGTGTTCTCCAGCCTACCCACAAGGACACCTGGAAAACCCGCCAGAGCCTTACCAAATCAAAACACTCTGGCTGTCATGTTGTCTCCTCTAGTCCCATGTCCTTACGCAAACAAGAGATGCATATTTTGACCTGAGTTGTTCTGATTTCTTTTCTAAATGCTGAGTGGCTCAGGGCGGAGAATGGGAACTATCCCCCCACCACTGCCATTTTTAGGTTCTATCTTTTCACACATTTTTTTTCTTTTTTCTTTTTTTTTTTTTTTGGTACCCAGGATTGAACTCAGAGGCACTTGACCACTGGGCCACATCCCCAGCCCTTTTTTTGTGTTTTATTTAGAGACAGGGTCTCACTGAGTTGCTAAGTGCCTCGCCATTGCTGAGGCTGGCTTTGAACTCACAATCCTCCTGCCTCAACCTCCCAAGTGCTGGGATTACAGGCGTGCGCCACTGCTCCCGGCTTTTCATACATTTTTATAGACTAGGATATATGTTCATCTATAGTCTCCTGGCACCTATTGTGTTTCTGTCTCAAGTTACAGGGACACTAGCATTTACAGTGTCCCTAGATGTGCCACCCCTCCATGCCACCCACTTTTACTTGAATGCCGGGCTCTGGGGATCCACACCTGGGAGAAGCAAGGCCTGCCCATCACCAGGGAGGCTGAAGCGACCCGCGCGCTGTGCAAGGGCCGTGCTGTGGCTGGAACCAGGTGTGGTGAGAACTGAGGGAAGGAACCGGCCATTCTGCTGGGGTCTGAGGAAAGCACACAGGACAGAGAGCCCTGGACCGCCTGCTCCGTGGAGCACGGGCGCAAGGTGTCCCAGGAGCTCCTGAGCAGCTGGCATGAATGAAGCCTGGCGCAGATGGGTGGCGGGTGGAGTGTGTCACGGAAGAGACCAGAGTACCCTGGGGCCAGTCCCTGACGGCCTTGAACACCTGCAGAGGGCCTGCATTTCAGCCTCTAGGTGATGGGAAGACAGGGAACATGTAAGGCACCCTGATAGGCCAGGCTTTAGAGAGACACCTGGCCACTGTGTCGAGGCTAGGTTAGAGGGAAGGTTCCAGAAGGAAGACAATAAGGGTTCAAGGGAAGCGTTCCAAACTCCTAAATGAGATCAGTGATGGCAGGAATACAAGGAGAGCAGGAGAGTCCAGAGCTACTGAACAGGTGGACTCAAGAGGACCCTGTGATCCGTCAGGTTTAGAGACACACGCTGCAGCTGGTGTTCCCCATGACTTCCAGCTTAAATGACTGGGCAGATGCTGGTTTCATGAACCCATCTAAGGAAGAGAGGAGCAAAAACAGCTGTGAAATGTGGAAGGTCACAAGCTCGTCTGGAGACATGTTGGGCTTGCTAGGGACCGCAGGTGTGTGCATGGGGCCATCATTGTACAGGGAGGGTTCAAATCAAAGGCGGACAAATGCCAGGTGCAGTGGCACACACCTGTAATCCCAGTGGCTCAGGAGGCTGAGGCAGGAGGATCCCAAGTTCAAAGCCAGCCTCATCAACTTAGCAAGGTCCTAGAAGCAACTCAGGAAGACCCTGTCTCTAAATAAAATATTTTTAAAAGGCCAGGGACCTGGCTCAGTGGTTAAGCACCACTGGGTTCAATCCCTGGTACCAAAAGGAAAAAAAAAAAAAAAGTAGTAGACAAAGTAAGCTAGAGAGCCCACAGAGAACAAGGTAAGGGGGCTGAGGACCACGCCAGGGCAAAGCCTACACACAGTGGGTGGACGGAGGAAGAGGAGCTGATAAAAGGAACCTAATTAGGGGCTGGGTTGTGGCTCAGCGGTAGCGCACTCGCCTAGCACGTGTGCAGCCCAGGTTCGATTCTCAGCACCACGTAAAAATAAAGGCATTGCGTACAACTAAAACAAATAAATAAATATTTTTTCAAAAAAAAAAAAGGAACCTAATTAGGAGTGTAGAGGACAGCCAGGAGAGGCTGGGATCAGGGAACCCCAAGGAACGCAGTCCAACAAAGAGATCCAGCAATGAAGACCATAGGCAGCCCTGGGTGTCACTGGGGACAATGGACGTTTCTAGTGGTTGGGGGACTAGGTAGTTGCAATGAGCCTGGATTTGAATTCAGGTTCTATCAGTCACAGCTATGTGATGCTGGGTGAGTCATTCCTTCCCTGAGCCTCAGTTTCCTCAACTATAAAATGGGGATCACAATGAGACCTTTCTTTCAGGTGTTGTTAGGCTTAAACATGACACTATAAGCCAAGCACTTAGATCATACAACTGACGCTGCATAAATGTTAGCAGAACCCAGAAGCACGGAGGTTTAGTGAAAGGGATCATTGGAGAATAGCTTGAAAATTCAAAAAATTAAATTATGAGGGGAAGTAAACATGGCAGAAGCTGATAGGAGGAAGCAGGTAAGGAAGAAGAGGTTGGAGAGCCTCCCCTTCCAGTGCTGCAACATCCTAGAAGAAACAGGGAGGCAGAAGCAAGAAGGGGAGCCCTGGCCAGCTGCTCTGATCTCTCAGACACACAGAAGGTGACTTGGGAGACACCACACAGGAGGAGGAGCTGGTCCTCGCTGGTGGCTCCTCTTCTTCACGGTGTGCTGTAGGAGCAGGCATCTGCCCAGAGGCGCCTGAGCTGGCCTGGGGTGTTGAGAAGGGGAAAGTCTGGAATAGCCGCTGAGGAGTGTGCGGCAGAGACGGAGGAGAGACCCTCCAAGGAGTGCGTGGGTGTGGCTCCGGTGGGGTCGGGCTGAACAGGGTCTGAGTCCGAGTCTCGCCTGCCTTGGGCCAGTGGTCCCCACGAAGCCCTCTTCCTGGGGAGGCTGCCGTCCCCAGTGTGGGGCAGGTGCTGTCCGTCTGCCCTCCTCTCTGCCCCCGCCCCCGCCCAGGCACCTACTGAACCACTCCCCAGAGTTGCCTGTGTTCATGTGGGGCTAGAGACGCGGATCTCCCGCACTGAGAGCCAAGAGCTCAGTGCTCAACTATTCTGCTCACTTCCAGCATGTAAAATCCCTGCCCGACACCTTGGAAGAGGACATCTCACATGCTCACCCATTAAGAGTACAACCTCCCTTGTCATCTGAGGCAGCCGCTGGCATTTAAACAGACCCAGAGCCCCACCTCCTCCACAGACTCCACAGGGACTAAAAGGGGAGCTAACATTTCACAAGAGCTTTCTGTTTGTTAGGAGCCTCCTTACGCACAGCACAGGTGGCCTTTAGTTTCACAATGACTCTGGTATTGTTGGTATGGTCACCTCGTCGTATCAAGAAGGAACAATGGCTCAGAGAGGTTAGGACATTTGCCCAAAGTCACACAACATTGAGTCAGCCCACGCTGAGATCAACCCAAATTTGGCTGACTCTGGCTCCTGAGCTCAGCTTCCCCCGGTGCCCAGCTGCCTGCCCTGAGCTCCTGCTCTCTGATGACCCCTTGGGCAGTGACTCCGGTTCCTGGTCTCTGTGTTCACCATTTTGCAAACCAGCCCTGTGCTTACTCTCATTGGAAAGATTCTCAGACAAACCAAATTCTCTCTCTTCTCTATGGAGAAATGACTTTTTAAAAAATATTTATTTATTTCCTTTAGTTGTACACAATGGAATGTATTTATGTTTACGTGGTGCTAAGGATCGAACCCGGGCCCGCGCACGTGCTAGGCGAGCGCTCTACCACTGAGCCACAACCCCAGCCCAAAAAATGACTTTTTAAAAAAAGTTTTATCAAGTTCAAATAAACACAACACCTCATGCACCATCTTAACTCTTTTTCAGTGAACAGTTCAGTAATGTTAAAGGTCATTCATGTTACTGAGCAACCATGACCACCACCCATCACAGAATGCTTCCTCTTGAAAACGCAAACTCCCCTTCCTCCCTGCTGCATCTGCTGACCACCTTCATTCTGCTGTCTCTGTGAACCAGACGGCGCTAGCATCAGACAGTGGCTTCTGGGAAAGCAGAAGATACCCAAATGTCCCCACCCTGCTGCACAGCCCCCCCAGCCCTCCGGAAGCCTCTACCTCCTGGAAGCGGAATCACAGGTGTTTGTCCTTCTGTGGCTGTTTATTTATCTTAACATAATGTTTTCAGGGGTCATCTAAACTCTAGCATGTACCAGAACTTCCTTCCTTTTTAAGGCTGAATAATATTCCACTGTGTGTGCGTGTCATACTTGGCTCATCCATTTACATATGAACCAACTTGAGTTGTTTCCACCTCTTGTTCTTTAGTGAGTAACACTGCTATGAACCTGAGTTTACAAAACCTCTTGGAGACCCTGCTTTCAGTTCTTGGGTATCCATGCCCCAAGTGGAGTTGCTGGATTGTGTGGTGATATGTTTTTTTGAGGAAGTGTTTTCTGTCGGGACTGTACAATTTCACCTTCCTGCCAACAGTACACGGGGTTCCCTCTTCTTCTACATCATTGCCACTGCTTGTCACTTTCCATTCTACTGACAGCAGCCATCCTCATGGGTGGGAGGTGGTGTCCCCTGTGGCTTTGACTGGCACATGCCTGATGACCCAGCCTCTCTCCGTGTGCTTATCAGCCATTTTAGTCTCTTTGGAGAACTGTCTATTCGACCCATTTTTGAATTGGGTTGTTTTAAACTATTTCCTTTTTTTTTAAGTCCTGACCCTGTGCCCTCTATGACACAGCTCCACACATGTTCCTGGCAGCCCACGTGGTGGCGTGCTCTGAGGGCAGGAGTTCCCGTGTCCCACGCAACGCACTAGTTTTGTCATTCACACGGCCACTCTCTCTAGGGCTAAGGCTGGGACAGGCTCTGTTGACCCGGAAAGGACAACGAGGAGTGGTGATGCATCAGGTCACCATGACTCACCCTTGGCCTTGAATTCCTGGAAAGAGGCGCAGGATGGCAGGTCCCGAGGAGGGAGAGGCAGGCCCTGGTGCAATCCAGCAGTGAGGGGGACAGGGGACCGGGCAGCCAGCATCTGGCTTTGGCCTACAGGGCAGGGGCGTCCCAAGGTGGCAGAGATCATGGCAGAACCTGTGGGGAGGGAGGGCCTTGGCCTTGGGGGACGCCCACGGGAGGCAGCCACACAGGGAAGGCTCTGGGAGCACAGGGCTCTGCCTCCCCGGGAGGAGGAGGGAGGCCCAGGCGTGTGGCTCAGAATGAGGGATCTGGCCACCCCATGGCACAGGGCTGGGTGAGGCAGGGAAAAGAGATGCCCAACACCCAGGGGAGGGGACACCGGAAAACAGGACCAGGGAGCCACAGAGTGGGCTGCTCAGACCCCTGTCCATGAGACGAACAGTGAGAACATGGTGGGCTGCCCGCCTCCTGCAGGACACCTTCCCCTCCACCACAGCTTCATGCCAACACCGCTGCTCCCAGCCAGGGTGGGGCCAGCCCTGCTCAGCGCAGGGCTCCTGCAGGTCGTCCTGGATGGGACTTGCCCTCTGAGCCCCACTGCGGTCTGAGGCTGCCCCTGCCCATCCCTGCGTCCCCTCCCCTCTCCCTGTCCAGGGCTCGGAAGACTCTCCTGCTTGCTTCTGCTCCTTCCCGACTTTGTCTTCCACAGAACTTTCTCCCATTAAATTGGCTGCACATCTAGTGGCAGCAGTCAGGGGCTTCTTGGAGGACTCATGCCCTGCCCGCTGCACACATGCCCCCCCCCCCCCAGCACAGAGCCTCCCTCTGGGCTTCGACCTAGCCTCCCTCCTAGAGGCTGAATCCCAATCAGAACAAGGAGCACAGGGCCCAAGGACCGGCCCTGAGCAGCATATTGGGTTTGGGGTAGGAGGACACTTGGTGAGGCCTTTTGCACCCTTTCCTTTGGGAATCTCCTGAGCTGGGAGGGGCTGGTTCTGAAAGCCTGGCCACACTTGTCTCAATCCGCAGGGCCCAGAAGAGCGCCTGGCACCTGCTCAATATATATTTGAGGAATGAATAAGTTTATTCATCATAACAGTGCTCTAACATTTCCCCAAATCTTTTCAGGTCTTCCAGCAGCCCTATGAAGTCAGGGGGACAGAGACCATCTCAAAGTCCTTAAACCGAGACCCAGAGAGGCTGAGGGCATCCATGGCAGGCTGACCATCATCTGATAAGACCACACTGCTATACAGGAGAGCCAGGCCCATGTCCCCACCCCCCTTGTGACCACTGGGGCATCCCAGCCCATTCTAACCTAAGCCCAGAAAAGCTGCAGCTCTCTGCACAGGGCCAGTCAGGTCAAGGGAAGGCCACAGGGCACAGACTAGCAGTGGGCTGACCTACTCTGCACTATCAATTGTAGTGCCTCACTCATAACCAACCAGGGTCCTGGAATGTAAGGAACATGGAGGAGAGTGGAGAAGCAAGGGACAGACCCCTCCCCCAGGAGACCCAGGGTGGCCCCTTGCTACTGTACTCACTCCCGGGGACAGAGCCTCACTGTGACAGGTCCTGCCTCCTAAGCCACAACACTTTCCTTTGTTTTCTCTTATATTTAAATGAGGCAAAACTGAAAAAAAAAAAAAAAAAAAAGGAGAGGGGGAGTTGCAGGGGGAGGGTCAGGGAATGCATGCTTGCTGAACAAGGACGCCACCCTGGGCGGGACTGTCCCCTGGAGAATAAACAACGGCTGGAGACCAACAGCCTTTGATCACTCGCTTATGGTCAATTAAAAATCCCAATTAACACATCTGAAAAATACTTCCATATTAGTCACTGAATGCAGGATGAGATGCATCTGGAGGCTGCTGGGGGGGAAGGCAGCCCACGGGGGAGGGGGGCTGTGGAAAGACCCCCCTCTGCAAAGCCAGTGGTGGGCACAGGGGGCTTCAAACCAAAAGCCACCTTAGGAGCCCACCTCTGCTGTTCGTGCTGGTGCCTGCTGGCCCCTTGGACTGTCACCACGGATCCCTGATGGTGCTGCTTCAGTGGGTGGCTCTAGTCTTCACCCTCAGCCCTGGTGACCTGAATGTCCTGGGGATGCCACTAAAGTGTGACCCTGGGAGCCGCATCACCCTCAATTATTCCATGCCAAATGTATGCAAGGCACATGGCATCGCAGGGCAGTCCCCTGACCACATCCACATCCGCCCTTCCCCAGCGACTCAGCCCTGCGGATTCCACCACCATATCTGGTCCCGCAGCCTGGCTCTCCTCCACCCTTCTTCCAGCACCTGGGTCAGGCCCTGCCACTCCTTGTCAGGCTGGTCTCTTTCCAGTGACTCTCCTCAGTGCTGCCAGAGGATCTTTCTAAAATGCAAATAGGATCAAGTTGCTCCGCCTGCATAACACAGTTCAGTGGCCTGCTTCGCCTTCAGGAAAAGTTCAGACTCTTGGTGAGGCACAGAAAGCCCTTTGGGACCTTGGCTGGCCTCTGCCCTCCTTATCCTGGTCACCCTACACTCTGCAGCTCCCTACACTGGAGTCCCCTAAGACACGACATCGTCCATGGCATGTGTGTTCCTTCTGCTGGGATTACCTTCCCCCTCCTCTTCTGCTAGCAAATACCTATTCTTCTTTCAGAACCTATCTTTTTTTTTTTTTTTTTTTTTTTTTTTTTTTTTGGTACTGGGGATTGAACTCAGGGGCACTCGACCACTGGGCCACACCCCCAGCCCTTTTTTGTATTTTATTAGAGACAGGGTCTCACTGAGTTGCTAAGTGCCTCGCCATTGCTGAGGCTGGCTTTGAACTCGCGTCCTCCTGCCTCAGCCTCCCAAAGTGCTGGGATTACAGGCGTGCGCCACCGCGCCCGGCTCAGAAACCTATCTTAAACTTTGCCTCCTCCAGGAGGCCTTCCCTGACTGCTCCTCCTCCAATTTGACTCTGTGATTCTACTGCTAATTTGCTGCTTGCAATCCCACTTCATACCATCAATAATGGTTTATTATTTCTGGAACAGCTGAAAACAAGGCCTATGTCTTATATCCCATTTCCTCGTGCCTACTGGGTATTCAATATATTTGTTGCATGCATGAATGGAAGAATATATAATACAGCTTTTAAGAAATTGTGAAATTATCAAGTTTTGGTGAATCAGATGGAGCTTCCCATTGAATTTCATTGTTCTATCCGAGATGTTTTATCTCCATTTCCTACTGTGGGGACATCGCCAGTGGTTCCAGTCCCTTAGCTTTATGTGTCTTCTAGAATCTCTGTCAGATATAAACCAAGCCCAAAAATGATCTAGAAGAAGCCAGTCATTAAAGGATTCTTGTGGCTCACCCTTATTGTAAAATAGAAGACTTTCTGGAATGCAAATCACCCTCTCCTAATTTGTCTACTTGGTAAGTTTGAATTTGGAAGTTTCTTAAATTAGCAGCGCAAACTTGCAGTTTTTCTGAAAATGTGACTGCAGTTGTGGCTCATGCCACCAAGATGCAAATAAAGGGACTCGGGACTGGGGTGGTGGTGGCAGGGTAGACCTGTGGACAATAGGAACAGAGGCCGGGCCTACAGAGGACACCACGGCCACCCAGCAACTCCGCTAGGCAGGCCAGTGATTTTGAAGATGCACTGCTCAGAGCTCAGGCCTGCAACTCCCAATCACCCCAGGGCTATTTCATCTAGAGATTACCCATCCTGCCTCACCACCCACCCAGCGCTCTCAGGGGAAGGGAAAGATATTTTTCTGTTCCTCCTTCTACTGGAATTTCTTGTCTGCTATTCAGAGAGCTGCTTGGGCTACACTCTGGCCCCTGACCCGTGGCTCCCCTGCCCAGACAGCTGGATTCCAACCCGGGAGCTTTTGTTTACTCACCATGTAGCAAATATTGACACTGAAACCAACTGTGCTTCTGCCCGGTTGCTAGTTTTCCGGTCCCAGGAAAGCTTTGTTCCCAAGTGACAAATGAATTTTAGGCCCATTAGCCCATTGTGTCATCAAAATGCAGAACAGAAACTTCTGCCCACTCCTGACCTCTTCCAATACCTGGAAAGCAGGGGTTCTCTTTTAGCCAGTCTGACCCCACCTGAATCTGAGGTCCTTAAAGGTGGCAGAGTGAAGGGGAGACTATCAACTGACTAGACCAAGGGATCCCTGAGGGCAGGGACAGTTATGGATGTCTGTCCCCAGAGCCTGGCCCAAATGCCTGGAGGCAGCCCAAGGAATGCTGGGAGGAAGGAGGATATGACAGTCATGATCAGAATAGTAACTACTACCACCTGGGCCCCAGAGTATAGTCGAGCTGTGTACCAGAGCTGGTTCTGAGCTTGCATCACTTAGTTTAATCCTCATAAGTCATATTACCCCATTTTGCAGATGAGAAAATCGAGGATTCAGAGATTAGGTGATCTACGTAGGATCACACCACAAAAGACTCCAAAACCCATCCTCCTAAATCCTTTGAAGAAAGGGAAGGGTGAGGCACGGTGGAGCCCGCCTATAATCCCAAGAGACTCAGGAGGCTGAGGCAGGAGGATTGCAGGTTTGAGGCCAGCCTCAGCAACTTAGTGAGGCCCTGAAGGAAAAAAAAGGAGTGAGGGCGTTAAGGAAAAAAGAGGCAAAATGGTAATAATGAAGTTCACCCAATAAGCAAGTAAAGATAAAAACTTCATCATTCCTCAGACCTATTTCCTGTAAAGCTCCGCGTGCCCTCCCATCTGTTCCTTTTTCTCCCACAACTCAACAGGTGGGACAGGGTATCTGCTAGTTTCTTTGTGCCTCCTGCCCTCTGCTAACCCCGCCCCTTCCTGAAATAGACACTAAACATTTTATTTATTTATTTATGATAGATGGCAGAATTGAAGTCTTGGAAAGATCTATGTTTGAAACTCGTTCGTCCAGCTCTCCCGCCCTGGTCATGGGCCGGCCCCCGCAGACCGAGGCTGCTATTCAGCTAGGAGGACCGAGCTGCCGGGAGGAGGACTGCGCATGGCCTCCTGCAGAGCGCCCAGTTCCTCCCTCCCGGTGAGGCAGGCTGGGAGCCCCAGCCATGAAACCATATGTTCTCTTATTTCACTCCAGCCAAAGGGAAAAGGTAGATGTCATGCACACCCACACCCCGGGACAATGCGAGTATTAATAACTGTTTTAATTGTGTGCCAGTCTCAGCATATTTCCCCGCGGAGCCTCAAAAGCCATTTATTTTGGTACCACATAGCGGGGATGGTACTCTCCGCCGGGGGCCCAGCCAGGCTGCTGGTGACTAATAGAGAACTCTTCATTCAGAGGAGCACTGGAAAAGCGTTTCCATTTCCCTGGTGCGCCTTGGGTGGGTGGCGAAGGCAGCGAGCTAAGTGGAGCACTGTCAGGGTTCGTGCGCGCCCCGGATGTGCGTGCGCAGCGCCTCGAGGTCCCCACGCCTGCGAGAGGGAAGTCTGGGGGCCCGGGAGGGCGGGGACGCAGATAACGCCCTGCAACGCAGACTCTAAAAATAGCGTGCGCTTGCCTTTGACTTGAAATATACGATTTTCTCCCCAGCAGATTCACCTTTCTAATTTTATTTTGCTTGGGCTGTTATTAAAATGAGCTTGCGTTCTCAGAGAATACTCCGATGGCTATAAAGGACAGGGAAGTGCCAGGTGGCCAATAAATCCAGCCCAGGAGTCTAAATTTTCCTTGGACAACCCTAACCCAAAGGCAGTCAACTCTAAGGATGAATATTGTTTATCTTTTAGGATGATATTATATTTTTTTCTTTTGTTAGAAATAAAGCACTTGCTGCTCCCCAGAAACAGGAGATTTTATTTCCTGCTAAAAATTCCTCAGCCTCACCATCAACCATCATTAACACATGTTCTCTATGGTAGATGTTCTCTGTGATGGACAAGGAGACTTCTCGGACTCAAAACCACTGTAGGAATGGCCAGGAATGATCTCCAGGAAGAGAGACCCACCAGGGTCCAAATCAATTTGCCTGAGTATCTTGCCCTTCATCTTGCCTCCAAGCAGAACTATACCTAAATAATCTCAAACCGGTGCAGGTCTTGTTCACCACCTCCCAGCATCTCAGATACTTTGTCTCTTTTAGTACCAAGGTTTGGAATTCTAGATTCTCAAGTGTCCAATAGTGGGACAGCAGGCGGGCATGGGAAGTGTGACATTGGCCAGTACTTAACCTCTCTGAGCCTCAATGTTTTTCATTTGCAAAATGGAGATAAAAATCTGTATCTTGCAGGGTGGAGTGACTTGGACAGTGTCCTGTGAAAATAGGGGGACTCATCCTCAACATCTGTTAATGAACTTGGGTCTGCAGAGTGACTTCCGAATGTATGCTGTATGCTCATTCCTCTAAGTCATTGCCTCTGTGATGCAGTTGAGAGAGCAATGGCGTCTCAGCCCATTGAGCTTGATTTGGGGATACCACAGTGGAAGAAGAGCCCCTAATTATCCAGTGGGCAGCCTCTCTTCTCCCACCAGTCCAAACATCTCCCTGACACCCAGTTTCCCCTCAGAGTGCCCCTTCCTGTCTGGCAGGCTCATCTTTCTCCTTCCAATTTGCACGAGCTGCCTCTGTTGGTGTGCAGTCTTTCCTAGTTTAGTTGTTGCTTTCTCAAGGTTTTAATTTTGTTTGTTGGTTGGTTCAATGATTTCCAATCAGCCTCTCCTATCCATATGAGGGGAAACAGCAGCCTCTGGGCAGGTGGAGACCACAGTCCAGATCACTCACAAACTCCCCATGTTTCCTCGCTGGCCTATTCCTGGGGAGGAAAGCAATCAGAACGCAGTGTTTATTTTGGTAATCTAGCAGGATTAAGGGCTAAGAAGGAAGGGGTGTAAATGGGAAGGCCCTCTGGACAGTGAATCCCTTCATCACATGCATTCTGGGCCCCACTGACTTTTCCTGGTGTACTGCAAGCCCGGAGGGTGGAAGCCACCCATGAGAGCAGACACATCTGTGCAAACGCCCATGTGTCATACCATCCAGGTGTGAACTGTGTGGGGAGGAAGGGGGTCTACCTCTAGCTCCTCTTCTTCCACTGATACCTTGGGCAAGTCCCTTAATTCATTTTTCCTTGAGTTTATCCAATTATCAAAGCCACCTGGGACTTTATTCTAAAGTGCAAATTCTTGGAGTCTTTATAGAACTACTAACCCAGATGGTCAACTCATAGGTAAACTTGGGGAGGACATAGACCACAGGTCAAGAGCCCTAGATTTAGACCTTTGCTTATTCCTCTGCCAAATGAGTAGGGTAGACCAAATGCCTTTGAAAACAATGTCATGTGACCGGGGATGCAGCTCTGAAGTCACATGTCTCTATGACCAACTCACTGGGAAAACAAAGCATCATGTATGGGCTGGCTTCACACGTGCACACAGGAACAAAGGGGTTTAGTTCACTCTTGCTCTGGGACACAGCTTTGCTCGACTTTGGTGGCAACTGAGTGGGTTTCAAGTTACCTGTGAAGCCTGTGCTTTGTGGGGGCCAGTGCTCTAAGACCCTGACACCCATGCTCTTGGCCTAGAAGGTGGCTGGTGGCTGGCAAGTAGACACCCACAGTGGAGCACACCATTTAGGGACAGCCACTCCCTCCCCAGGTGATCAAACAAATACCAGAGCCAGAAAAATGGTGGCAACAAATGAAATCAGTTTCCTGGCTCCAAAAGAAAAGGAAAAGAGGACAGAGTGAATGGTCTTGGAGGTCCTTTCGGCCACCTCTCCCCTCTGCTTCTCCAGCCTCTCTGCAGGGGCAGCCTTGGGCAGTCTGAATGGTTCCCCAAGTTAGCCCACCTCGCCCACCTTCAGGTATGCCAAAATGCTGTGGAGGCAGACCCCACTTAACCCCAGAAGACCTTTTGACAATCTGCTGCCTGAGGCAGGTAGACCAGATGTCTTCTAAAGCAACACCCTCAGGTCCTTGTTCTAATCTTGAGGAACTGAGTACTTTCTCTATCCATCAGAGGTTCCAGCAGAGACTGGATGCCCAGTGGAGACACAGTAAGGGTGAGGACCCAGACTGTGACAGGGCCATTGTGCATTTGAGAATGTTTTGCTGCTAAGGACAGCATCGTGTCTTTAAGATTTCCAGCCTCCTTTTCCATGCCTTGCACCTCCTGGTGTTTCTCTGTGTTTTCCCACATTAATTACCAAGGAGACTCAGGTTGGAAGGAAGTTCAGACCTGTCTAGTTTAACCCCAACATCCAAAGCTACAGTTCTGTGACATCATCTCCATCCTCATCTCTGCTGGACATCTGCAGTGACAGGCAAATAACTCATGCCCCACAAAGGTGCCACGTCTGTTTTTTTTTTTAATGTTTATTTATTTGTTTTAGTTGTACACAGTGCCGGTATTTTTACGAGGTGCTGAGGATCAAACTAGCACGCCACATCTGTTTTTAATACAGCCCTGCCGTAAAGTGTTCCCTGATATCTCTTCCTAAGGTCCTCCTGTTCTTCTCAACAAAGTAAATGCTGTTTGACCTGTTTGGGCAGGTTTCTTAACCACTCTAAACCATAATAATAATAATACCCAACTCAAAAGACTGAAATGGTAAATATGCAGTACTTGGCATGGCACATGGAGAGGCCTTAGGAACTGTTAGTTAGGGCTATTGCTTTTGGAGGAAGTGATAACTTCCTTTGCAATGGTGATGTTCCTGGTATTTTCATTTTCACATGCTGCCTGGAAGAGGGGTTCTCAGGAGTCCTGGAGACATGGACGGGGGTCCCTGAGAGAGTTGGCACATTGTACATGAGTTTAGGGTGGGCCATTGCATTAGGGACCAAGGCAGCTTGGGTACTGCTGGACACTGGGAGAGAAGGGGAGAGGAGGCTCCTCAGGACCACAGTCTCTCTGTACCTGTTGCCAAGGTCTCACTCCCTTCTCACTTTGTGGCACCACACACATGGAAGAGCGTGAGGCAGGGGTGGTAGGATTATTGACGAGGTCTCCCATTGAATGCCACCCAGTAAATCACCCCAAGTTCATCCAAGGCTGAGTTCTGGTCCACAACGAGAGCCTGCCTGAGCTGGAGAACCTGCCTTCTCACTGGCTCTGACTTGGGCAAGAAATGGAAACTGAGTTCCAGTTTCCTCATCTGCAAAATGGGGATATTTGATAATACCCAACGCGGGGAGCTCCTGTGTTTCTTTCTGTAAGGATACTAATCCTATCAGATCAGGGCCTCACCCTTATGACCTTATTTAACCTTAATTCCTTCCATATAGGCTCCATCTCTGATGAGGGGTTAGGACTCCAACATATGAATTGGGGGCAAAAGGGTGGATGAGTGATGGGGACACAAACATTCAGTCCATCACAGTAACCAGAAAGCTGTGGACATGGCTACTTATTTCAGTAAATTTCATGGGGGGGGGGATAGCTCTGTAGCCACAGTCTCACCTCCCGCCAGCCTCCAGTCCCTGCTTCCCTGTGCCCTGGCTTTGGGATGAGGCTTCATCAGATGAAGGGCAAAAAAGCAACATCCTAGGGCAACAGAAAAATCCCCTGATCCGTCAGTCTCAGGAGACAGATGAGACCCCAGGGAGCTGATCCAAGTCCAGGCCTTGAGAAAGCAATGACCCCTGAAGGCGAGACTGGCAGGGGACAGACCCAGTCAGTAGCAACAGGGCTGGCTCAGAGCCCCTGCCTGGATGGACCTCCTCAAAAACACACCAAGAACAAATCCCCGGACTTGACACAGCCTCAGTGCAGTTCTGCCATTGGTTTGAGGGTGGTGGTCCCCTGCACAGGGCCATTGTGGGACATTAGGAGGGCTTGTCCTGCTGATAGATTACTGTTCGCGTGGCCTGGGATTTTATTTTACTTTGCTCCTTCTAATACCACCTTGTTTATTGGGCGGATATTTCATCTCCCATTTCATCTTGGGATTGGCATTAAAAGTTCTTTCCCTGCTCACTGAGATGTCCCTGCTAATCATAAAAATCTATGTTGTAATTTCAGATTAATTAAAGCTGTAAATTGGGGAAGCTGGTGACTGTAACTCATATTCTCCACTTCTCTGCACCCTCTCAAAATCATATTATTTTATAATTCTCTCTTCTTCAGAATACTTTTGCCCCCTAAAGACTTCCTCTGAGCACCAGGCAGCCTTTCTTGGGCTGGGCTGTGCCCCAGGCATGGCATCCTAGCCGAGGGCAGTAGAATGGACCTGAATGTGTCCAGGGTGCAAATGCCCTCCCCCCACCCAGCAACCTACATACATACCCATATGATCATTAGGGACTAGAATTGGGGAGGCAGACTACCGGTTTCAAGTCTAGCTCTACTGCTTACAAACTGTTTCTGTGTGTCTTTACCATCCTGTGACTCAGTTTTCCAAGTTGTAAAATAGGAATGATCATGGTGCCCACCTGATAGATTGTTCATATGAAATGAAATAAGCGAGGTAAAGTACTTCCAAAAGTGCCCCTTCATGGTAAGAGCTTGGTGCATGGTAGCTACTAGGCAACCACTGTCTGGTGAGCCCAGCACCTGGATGTGCCACTGTGGACAATACTATAGATGCAGAAATGCCTCTGCCCCTTGCAAGCTGACAATCTGATTGGAACGTACTCAAAAAGAACACACCAAGCCCTAAACCTCATGGTGCCCATTGTCGACACAAATGAGCTGGATCACTTCAGAGTTGCACGGTTGTGCCCAGTGAGGGCTGCTCCCAGCATGGGCAGATTCTTGGAGAAGCATTGCCTGTAGCTCATGCTTTGCTGTTCCTCTGTTTGCTCAAGAAAACCAAGGAAGTGGAGCCTATTCCGGAGTGACCCCAGAAGAGCTCTCCAGGATGGCATTCAGGAGCAGGTTTTCTCCTTTGTGCATCAAAATCATGGTTAAGATTTCTGCTTCACGGGGCAGGCTGGGTTCAGCCAAGGGTAAAGGAAAATGAGGCAGAGAGAAGCAACGGCTGCTCATCTTTGTACTAGCCTTTGTTCTTTAAGGAGTTAAGATCTCCACCACCCTCAAAAATGTGCTCATCACTGCTCCCATTTTCCAGAAAGGAAAACTGAGGGTCAGAAGGACTTGTGAAAGTCCCTGGATGGAACCTGTTGTGGAGCTTGAAGAATAATCTGGGGTCCCATGGAGCAACCTGGCTTAGGTCAAAGTTCAGGGCAAGTCCCTCCCTCTGGACTCTGTTCAAATACCAGCTGCCCACCAGAGTAGGAGCACGCCCCTCTGCCTGGCAATCTCGGGCACAGATAACTCCAGAGACAACACCCATGACCTGCTGAGGCCTCTTTACTCAAACATCTATAATTCCCTGCTCAAGAAAGAAGATTTGATTTTGTAGCTCTTTTTTTTTTTTTTTTTTCAATTTTCCCCCCTATCACCTTAATAATTCCATCTCTGGATTGTTTAATTCCACACTCAAGCCACTTCTGTTCACAACTGGCCTATCATTGGCTAGGATTAAGATTCATTTCAAATAAGAGGGCTTCCCCCCAACTCCCCCTTCTTTTATTCCCAAACTGAATTTGCATTACAAAAAAATTAAACAAAAGCAGCTTTTCGAATCTCCACTCATTACTCCCATTACATTTGTTAACATCATTATCCTCGGCTGAAGATGGCAACTATTATCAAATGTTGCAGCGCTTTTGTGGACCTCTTGCTATATTAGTTTAGAAAATTGCTTTAATGCATATGCTTTTAGAGGTTTAAAATCTACCATGGCATTATGAGCTATATAATGCTGTACATTTTTAAATCTAATAGTGCATTTATTTTATTTTTTTTAAAAACACATTGCACTGAAATAAAAATGCATGCCTCTGGTAAGGAAGAATACAAAGGCAATTGGGAAGATGCAGAACTCGGCTCCTGACTGGCAGGCCCCCTCCACTCCCTGCATCCCCTGGAGAAGAAATTGCTCTTCCTGAAACCCAATCCTGAGGCTCTAACTGGGTCTAACGGGTGTGGACGTGGAGGGGGTGGGGACGGGACAGGTTCTCACTGATACAGTGGTGGAGAAGGAATCTGTACTATTCGGGGCTGTAAGCAAAAGCAACTCCAGCTATTCATTAACACAGAAAAGCACAGTTTCAGGGGCAATTACCAAATTTCTATATTCATAGAAACCCAGTTTCCCTGGAGAGAAAGGCTCAGGTTGGAAATTTATGAAGTGCTGGTTTCTTATGGAAATAAGAATTTTTGGTAATTACACAGGAGCTGCTCTTTATCTGCTTCTGCATTTTAATGATGGGGAATGTATTTTGTTAGTTTCTTTTTTTTTTTTTTTTTTACTATTATTAAAGCGCGCGCACTGGCAGCGTCCTCGCCGGTGTCCCGGGATCCATTCATCCTAATAGCTGAGAACGGGCTGCGCGACCCTGCTCCATCACACCGTCTCGCTGCTCGCCAAGCCAGAGAGCGGAGCAGGGAAAGAGACGCCTGAGTCCCCTGTCCTGTGCTGGGGATGGTGGCAATGCATCTCCTGTCCCTCTGATGACACCTGGAGTCTTCTCCCTCTCCCTTCCTGGGCCCGCTCCCTTTTCTGGAACTGTTAAGAGCATTTGTTCCCCAGGAAGCCATTTTTAGGGCAAAAGGACAAGGTGTGGGAGAGTCTGCTCTTTTCTCCCTCCAACTCCCTTTTTGTAGCCCAGGATTAATATAAACATGAAAATGAATTGTCACTGGAGTGGGAGTCACATAGCCAGGCTCCCTGCCTCCGTTTCCCCAGGCCTCTCTCCCTCCTTCTCAATGGTAGCTTCCAGTCCCATCCTGATCTGTCCCCAGGGGACACATGCTCACCCCACTGGGTACCCTGTTTCTAAGGCTTCCTTCCAGGAAGTGACCACTGTCTTCCAGGGAGGGCTGCAAAGGACACCAATCCCCCCTCCCAGAGCCATTTGAGCTGATTTATAATGGTTATAAAAGAGGTCAGAGCTTGATTGTGCTTAATAGATTCATTAATTACACCAAACAAAACAAACATGATGAACATAAACATTTACGACCTCCATCACCAGGTTCAGGTGTGGCCCTTTGTTGGGCCTTGACAGGTTCTTCCAGGCCCATCCATCTTGACACTTTGTAGGATGAATGGCCTGTGGCGGTATGGAGGTGGTGGGGTAGCGGTCGGGCGATGGAATGATCCAGCACCCCGCACTGCTGTGGAGGGAGGCCCCTGGGACCACCCGCCGGCCTGCTCATCTTTGCCAGATCTTCCTGCAATCTGCAGAGCCGCCTCTGGGCCCTGCCGCCTGGTCTAAATCCTGGCGTTAGCCCTTGGGAAGTGTGTGGTGTCGGGTGAGCTGGTCCATCTTCCTGCATCCCTATTTCTGCCTCTCTGAGACAGGGATGATAAATAGCTCAGCCTGACCCTAGGGTGGCTGTTGGGTTGCCTGAGCAAATGCACCACATCGAAATGTAGGGACTACTGCCTGATCTGTGGTCAATGTCATGGGCCTGGGCTTATTTTGGCCCACTTGTTATAGTTATTATCATAGAGGCCATCTACAACTCCGGATTTTCTTGGGAAACTTCATCTTTTCTGAGAGACAGGGAAATCTGTCAAGTATTTATTAGGTACCTAATTCATTATTATTATTATTTTTTGTATTGGGGTTTGAACCCGGGGCACTTAACTTCTGAGCCACATCTCCAGCCCTTTATTGTATTTTATTTAGAGACAGGGTCTTGCTGAGTTGCTTAGGGTCTCACTAAGTTGCTGAGGGTGACTTTGAATTCACGATCCTCCTGCCTCAGCCTCCTGAGCTGCTGGGATTACAGGTGTGCACCACTGCCAAGTGCCTAATTCTTGGTCAAGGGAGGAAAGAGCATCTCAGCTCCAGCAGGTGGTGCCGGCCTGCAAATTAAAGCATCAACAAGAGCCCTGAAGGAATTGAGGAATCGAAGGGACCTAGAGGTCACATAATTGACCACTTCCCACCTTGTCATTTTCCCCAGGAGGAAAAGAACAAGCAGTGTTCAAAGGTCCTGCCCGAGGCCATGGAGCTGCGCAATGATGCAGTGGGGACAGAGCCCTGGGCCCCTGACCACAAGTGTCATGTGATTGTGGCCCCAAGGAAACCAGGACCTGGAAGGAGAGAAAGCTGAGGTCCTAAAAAGAGAAGCTAGGGTTTCAAAACATCACATACATGATAAATGCATACAATTGTATTTTTTCAAGTAAAAGTAAATAAATTCATTTAAAAAGAAAGAAAGAAAGAAAATGAAACCTCTAATCTACCCCTAGGCAGCTCCCCCGCAGGCCTCTGCCTGGACTATTCCCGCCTGTTCCCCTCACCAACTCTACTCCCCTCTCCAGACTCAGCCCAGGTTTCACCTCCTCTACAGCTTTCCTTAACCCTCCTGAGATGTCCCAGGAAAACCTGAAGGTCCTCACTTTTTCCCCTCTGCCCTCCGGCCCCTGTCACAGTCCAGTCTTTAGACATCGATGTTCTTCATTGTGATTTTGTTGTCGTTCTTTGGCATTTGTTTCTTCAATGGAAAAAAAAAAAAAAAAAACCAACAGTGAACACCTACTATATGCCAGGCACGGTACTAGGCACCCAGAGACAGTGGTGAACTGGAAGGCCAGAGTCCTGCCCGCGTGAACTTGTGATCTGGCGATGCTCATTCTTCCCTGTGCCTTTTCGAGTGCTCTGTGCCCTGTACCGGGCCTGGCAGGAATAGTTCCCCCGTGAAGTGTGATGTGTAAGTGGCTAGGGTGCCTGGAGGAGGGCAGAGGCTCTCATGGGTGGGCTGGCTGGGGAGACAGGTTATGGGGACTTCTTTCCAGAACAGGGGCAAGAGTTACGGTTCTGCCTGGAGCTCACCCTCAGGGCTGCAACAAGCCCGGGGGAGTACAGATATCTACTTGGTGCTGTTTAACCATCTATCACCTCCCCTATCCATTATTCCATCCTCGGATATCAATTCCTGGTTGGTCACTCAGCCCACAAGACCCTGAAAATAGATTTAAATTATTGCTTTATTTCCCATCCAGCGCAGGGTGTTGATTTATGCTGCCCAAACAATCAAGCCTTTATCTCAGTCACCCAGCAGCATTAGCAGCAATTTATCATGTTTTCCTTCTCTGGATTACCGGATGCTAAGGCCGGATGGTTGTGTCCTTCTCAGAGAGATGCAGCCGCCAGTGGGCACGAACAATAATGGTAGCAAAGGCCAGGGGCGCTTCCTGTCAGCCTGGAGCAAGGGGACAGAAAGGTACTTAACCCGGGGACCCTTTTCCTCATGGTAGCATGGAGGAAAGACTCTATCACCTGGTGGCAGGGTCTGGTCCCCGTTGTGCTGCTAACCACATGAGCCTCCTTGAGCAGGTCACCGGCCCTCAGTGTCCTCATCTTCGACCTTCTGGAACCACTGATTGCTGAGAAGGTCTGTAGTTGCAGCAATGGCAGCCTGTGTCCTGTCCCCCTGTAAGAGCTTGGAGTTTTGCGCTTTGAAAGCTTAACTGACCCTTACCCTTCCCTCACCCACTGGCCTGGTTTACTCTATGACACAGGCTGTGGCCGCATCGCGACCATGAGCAAAAGCAGCCTACCCCGTCAGAACAAGTGAGCACACCCGTCCGGGTGAGAGGGCAGGCCAGGGAGCAGGGAGCAGCCCAGCGCCATTCCCTGGGTTAGGAGCCCCAGTCCGCCCAGTGTCTGTCCGATGCAGCCCAAGGGCCAAGCATGGCGATTACTCAGGTGAAATGAGGTTTTTAAAAAAAGAATAATATTAATTTGTGACACATCAAAATCACATAAAATTCAAATTTCAGTGTCCACTGTTTCAAAGCCAGTCACCCCCACTCATTTGCATATTGTTCATAGCTGCTGGGGCTACAGTAGCTTCGCGGTTATGAGGAAGGTCCCTGCCCACTCTGTCTAAAATATTTACTTTCTGATCCTTTTCAGAAAAAAGTCCATTGACCTTTGGGCCAGGTGACTGGTGATGCCAAACACCATCCCAGCTTTGTCCCATGCCAGGTGTGTCATTTGCTTTGTATAGTTCAAAAGGACAGCTTTTTTTTAAAAATATTTATTTATTTGCTTTTGTTGTACACAATGCAATGCATTGATGTTTATGTGGTGCTGAGGATCGAACCCGGGCCGCGCACGTGCTAGGCAAGCGCTCTACCGCTGAGCCACAATCCCAGCCCCAGGACATAGCCTTTCTACAGACTTCTACAGGGAGAAAAGTTCTCCTGAGATTTTTGTTTTTGAGGTGTTGGTACTGGGGATTAAACTCGGGGGCACTCGACCCCTGAACCACATCTCCAGCCCTATTTTGTATTTTATCTAGAGACAGGGTCTCACTGAGTTGCTTAGCGCCTCGCTTTTGCTGAGGATGGCTTTGAACTTGCGATCCTCCTGCCTTTGCCTCCCAAGCTACTCTCCTGAGATTTTTATCAGCTGGAGAGACAGAGTTGAGAGACAGCCCTGGGTCACCAGGGCAGGATGGGATCGCTATTGTTCCTGTACCTGCCTCTCAGCCCTGCTCCTACTCAGCCCTCTCCTTTCCATCTCCCCATCTTAAAGGCCATCACCTCCAGAAGGCATGCCTCCCCATCCTGAGGGGGCAGACCCCCTGCAGAGCCCCTCAACACTCCAGCACTCCCTTCAATCACTAACCTCTCCTCCATCAGGGACAACAAATTGGTTTCATCTCAGGCTGGTTCCGATTGACTGGAGGTGGCTTCCTGTGTTGATAAGGAATGTAAGGCTGTTTGCGAACTCAGGGGGAAAAAAAATGGCCCACGCTCAACCTGCGATGGCTGCTGTGGGTGTGGGAGGGGTACGGCCCACGGCAGCCACCTTGACTTCCCTGCTCTGTGCTGTATTCTAGGCATTAGTGACCAGTGTGAACCCCCTTGGGTATTGCAAGCTTCTAGTAGGTGGTGGCCATGTCCACGTGGCCTCCCCGCCACAGTGCCCAGGCCAGTGCCTGGCACAGAGCTGGCCTCAGACATGTCCAGGGTTGCTTTTATGGACAATGTCCTGAAACCAGCTCTTTCAAATGCCCCTGGCAACTGGAACGCGAACACACCCATGTGGCCTTAGGGAGGCACCACGGGGACAGGGAAGGAACTGGCTGTGCCAACCTGTGCACAGGAGGAAATAAATGAGCGGCAAGGAGAGGAGAGCCGGCTCCCAGCTCGGGGAGGAATCCTTGGCATTTACATAGCAAACAATACCCAGGTGAGGCAGTGTGTCAACAAGGCCGGCTCAACAGTTCCCAAGTCCCAGCATACTTTAAATGTTTGCCACATGCCAGACATTAATATTTTAACGGCTGCACGTCCATAGCAGGCAGAGCAGTGTCCGGAACACAGCGTAAAAATTGAGTGATAACAGCCTGCCTGTGCGAGGTCAGCGGGGCATTGCTGCGCCGGCTCCAGCCTCCCCTGTGCACACCCGGGCCTTCTCCTCGCCCCATCCCGCTGGTCTGTGTGCTGTAGTGAAGGGGAGCTCCCAGGACCCTGCATAAGCCCCCATGTTGGTGGGGGCAGCTGTGTGTGAGGGATCCCAAATTCCATGCCTTCACCTCCTGACAGCTCTGGGTATCTGAAATCCAGCAAGGGCTTCTGGGAACAGAGGGAAGGCACGCTTCCTTGCTGGTAGGATGAATCAATGAATGGAGAGAGGGGCAGCTCCCAATTCCTGATATCCCTTGAGATGGGAAGTATGTGGCTGGGGGAAGGTGTGTGACCCTGTGGAATGTCACCCCTACTTTTCCTTTCTAAAAATACAAACAAACAAGATGAATGTTCAGAAATCTCCCCCCATTCTCCACCGTCATCACCTTTTGAAAATATCTCTCTGGATAGAAAGTCTTAGAAGCTACCTGCTTCTGCAAGGTTGGCCTCAAACTCTTTGGGAAGGCAGCGTGGGAATTACAAGTACAGCTACTTGTTAATAGCAACTAGTTTAATGAACACATACTAACTTCTAGGCCAGGGGTTGGCAAACTTCTTCCACAAAGGGCCACACAGTATATATATATTCAACTTTGTGGGCAGTACTCCACACTGAGGTGTAGCCAGAGAGAAGCACAGACAATACTTAAAGGAAAGAGAGTGACTGTGTTCAAATAAATCTTCATTTATAAAAACAGGTTGCTGTGGTTTGAATAAGTGACCCCCAAAGGCCCATGTGTTAAAGGCTTGGTGCTCATCCTTTGGTGCTACTGGAAGGTGGAAAAATCCTTAAAAGATGGGGCCTACTGGGAGGTTTTAGGTCACTGGGGGTGTGCCTTGGACGAGGTTGCAGGATATGGGTCTCTCCCTGTTCTCTTTCACTACTGGCCATAAGTTGAACAGGTGCCCTCTGTCACACGTGTCCATCATGGTGCACCGTTTGACCACGGGTCCAAAAGCAGCAGGGCCAAGGGACCGTGTACTAAAACCCAAAACCCAAATCAGCCTTTCCTCTTTTTAAATAGATTATCCCAGGTATTTTGATGTAGTACTGGAAAGCTGGCACCCACCTGGCACGGGTGGGTATAGTTTGCTAACACGTGTCCTAGGTTGTATGCTAAATGTTGTTTTATATACATAATCTCATTTAATCTTCATAGGTTTAACCCTAGGGAAGGGTACTGTTATTATACTTATTTTTAGAAATAAAGGACTTTAAGGTTAGGGTTAGGTACTTATCCAATATTACAAGTTAATATATAACTGGAATTCAAGCTGTTTAACAGTAATGTTCTAGTTAAGAGTCTTATAAAAACAATATCAACAGCTGACGTGTGTAGAGTGTCTACAGATATCAGGCATTGTTCTGAAGGTTTTATTTAATCCTTACAACTTCATGATTGTGCCCATTTTACAGATGACAAACCAAGTCCAGAGATGTGAAATGACTAGCACAAGGGCACACAGCTTACCAGTGGCACAGCAGAGGTTCCACTGTCTTGTGTCCTAACTGCTTAACTTTCAAGACTTCAGATGTAGGTCAGTGAGCTCAGGCCTTTGCAACATCACTCCCTTGTCATTGGAAAAACATAAGGTCCAACACCCTGCTCCCACAGGTCCCACAGGGTCCCCAAAACCCCTGTGTTTTGTAGTCTGCTAATCGGAACTTGTGTGGGGTTTCAAAGGCAGAAAGGATTTGAAAGGCAGATGTGGAAGTCCCAGTATTCTGCACCCTGCAACCTCAGCTAGCTGCCCCCATCAAGTCTCAATCAGTGCCTCTGGGCCCAGGCACTGGAGCTCCGGGTGATCCCTGGAGGGACAGGGTCCCCCCACCAGGCTGCCTGGTCTGGCTGAGTCAGCAGAGCCCGACCAGACTGGGAGCAGTCAGCCAAGGCCTGCCGCTACCCCCGCTCATCATGACACCAGGCTGCAGGTAGGAGCAGATAGCAATTTTCCTTTTTACTTATTGGTGCAAGGCGAGGCAGAGAGCCTGACAGGGCCCCAAACAAGCTGTCAGGAACTTCTAATTAGGGCTGAGCAGCGTAAGGAGTGCACACGCCCTCCCAGCCTCGGAATTAGCAGGACAAAGTACTCAGATGGAGTCAGACAGGCTGAAAGAGAGGAGCCTGCAGTGGGCTGGGAGGGGAGGCCTCGGGCAGCCGGCCTGAGGCGGAGGCGAGCCTGGGTGCAGGCCTGTCGGGCAGGCGGAGATGCCAGCTCGCTCTCCACCCCAGGGCTCAGGAACGCTTGAATGAAGGGCCAGATCCTTTGCACCTGTGGACGCCATGTTCTCGCTTCCTTCCCACTTCCCAAAGAACTGGCTGTCCTCAAGTGGGAGGTCTTTAAATCCTGGACTTGAACTGGATTCCATCCCTGGCCCTCCTGCCAGCTGAATTCCAGCATCCTCACCTGTGAGATGGCGAATGGCAGACACAGTGGTGGCACTACCTTGGACAGGGTGCTGTGAGGATCCTGAGGGTCATGAGAACCCCAAGGACTGTGGCCTGCAAGGTGCTGAGCTTAGGACCTAACACATAGCATGTGAGAAATAAATGGCAGCCTCCACTACTGCTGATTGTTACCAGCAGGCCCCGGAGGCTCACGCCAACCCCTGCACAGCCTTTGTCCTCTAAGGAGCTTCCCAAGGAAACACTAGCTTCCTCTCAGAGATGATCTCTTAAAAATTTCATCCTCAACATCCACTCCCCATGGTACAGATGAGGAAACCGAGACTCAGGGAGATGAAATGACTTGCTCAGGGGCATATACTTCAACAAGTGGAAGGTTCTGGGTTCCAATGTTGAGACTACTCGTAATCACAATCACAGCTGCCAGGTTCTGCACATTTTGAATACACCAGACACTGTGCTAATCAAGCTTCATGTTATTTCCGCCAAAAGGGTTTTAGGCACCAGCCCAGCTTAAGCAGTCTGAGTGTGACTGGGCGCTCCTCCTCACTGGGCCAGAGCGTGCCGCCAGGTCTGCCTGCGGGTCCCGGGTCTTCCCTTTGGAGATCCACAGCAAGTCCAGCCCTTCCCTGATGCCAGGGATACCCATTGCCCCTCCTCACCAGTCTCCAGTGGTTCATTCAGCCCTCCACAGTCAACCCACTGGTTAGTTAGTTAGTTATACAGGCAGAGGTTCTGACTCTGCCCTCCTGACCTTCTCTGGCCTGGCCTGCTCCATTTTGTCAACATCTTTTTAAAAATGTGGACCCTGAAGTCCCAACCGTGGACTCCTGGCCTGGCACTCCTGGAGCTCACTCTGGGGACCTCGTCGCCCTGTTGGTTAAGGTCAAGTCACAGCCAACCAAACCCCCACCCACACCCTGCCCTGTCTCACTGCCCTGGTTCTAGAAACAGCAGTTGCCATGTGTTCCTAGTAGACTTCTCTCGTGGTCTGTCATAACTGCAGTCACTTTGAATCATGTTTCTTTTGTGGCAAGAGGGTCAAGAGCACGGGATCTCCGATGACTGGCCAAATCCTGGTTCTATGACCCATTTCCTTAAGCTGTCTGTCTTCAGTTTCCTCATCGGTAAAACGGGAAGCAATTACCCACCTCATTGGGCTGCTACAAAAATCAAATGTGAACACAGGCTGATGTTTAAGAACAGTGTCTGGCATGTGGTGAGTGCTGAGGATTGTTAGATATTAGCCCTTATTTTCCCCATTATTAATAGAATTCATGGTATTTATTACCCTCTGTAGCTTGAGATCATTCACAGATTTCACTAGTATGTTCTCTATATCAGCACCAAGGTCGCTGGTGACATCTCATGAAGAATAGGGATTCCCCCATATCCTCAGAAATTTTCCTCCAGTTTGATCTCAATCCATCAGGCGTCCAATCCCCTGGGCCTGCCCCAAATGCTCCTCGCTGGACTCCATCCAGGTTACAAATTTTCAGCTTGTCCACAAGGATTGCCATGAATGATTATGACAAATGCCAGGCTGGAATCCTTGCCTCGTATCTAGAACATTCTTTTGACCTACCAGTATTTTACAAACAAAGAGGTTTTGTCTGACATGATTAGTTTTATAGTGAGCCCATCCTGATTTCTGGTGATCGCCCCCTTACTCCTGTTTGTGTCCAAATCATTCATTGCACGGCTGGGCTAGCAGCCTGCCTGGGGCTGGCGTCAAGCACATCCGGGGATCATTTGGAGCTTTCACTGCGCTTCCCCTTTGGAAAGCAAAACCACATTTGCCTTTCCCCCTACTTGCAGCCCACTCTCCAGTTCTGCGCAGTTCCCCAGAGAGGTGACTGAGCAACCTCATCTGCTGCGCCTCCTCAGCACCCCAGGAGGGAGGAAGTGAATGGGGCCAGAAGGCGCCACTGCAGCATCTCCTGTCCCCTCCCTCTTCTGCGGCACCTTGGGTTCCTCCACCAGGACTGCTCTAACTCTCAAGGTCTAACCACTCTTTTCTTGGGCACAGAGGAGAGGAGCAAACCAGACCCTGGCTCTGTAGCCTGTCCTTTACTTCCCGTTGGCACGACATCAGCTGCAGGTTCTTATTCTTGCTACAAAAGCAACTTTAAAATCCCCTTGTTAAGGCCATAACATCATTTTCCCCTTGCATCTCATCTCATCTGGGGTTCAGCTTTCCTGACCCTGGTGTTCTAGAGACCCAGAGGCTGGCTCCTTCCGGTGTGTTGAGAAGGGGACTCCCTCAGGGGCTGGACACACGCTGCTGAGGTCAGACGGCAAGTCACTTGGGCCCCTGTTCTGCCTGGGTCCTCTCCCATTACTGCATGAGAAAGGCCATGGGGCTCTCAACCAGAGCAGACGGGACGGTGGGGAGCCCCACCAGGAAGAGGCGCGGAGGCTGCGGGAGGCAGGCGCTGACGCGGCCTCGCGCCATCTTTCCTCTGGGATGAGCGGCTGCTCCTCGCTCCCCAGACCTTCCTGCTACTCTTTATTCATTAAAATGCTCAGATGCTGACTAACTTTATTTGCTCAATATTTATTTCGCCAGCCTTGAAGCGGGAACAAGAGGCAGCTTGATTGAAAGGTTGTCTGGTTTCATTGTGGCTCCTGTAAGTAATTCTACAGGCTCGATGGAAACGGTGTTTTATAACTTGCCAGAGCAGATATCCCTTAGTGAATGGGAATAGATAGTCCCATGTCACCTACACTGTCCTCTCCCCAGTGCACAGGCCTCCGAGAGTCACTGACCTTCTCCCACCCCACGGTACCCTCTCTATTCAACCCCTGCTCTGGGGACAAGGAGCCTCTCTTCTTGGGGTGTGTGGACCAGTGTCCACCTCCCAACAACAGGCATGGGGTGCCGGCCTGCAAATTATTTAAAGCATCAACAAGAGCCCTGAAGGAATCGAGGAATCGAATGGACCTAGAGGTCACATAACTGACCACTTCCCACCTTGTCATTTTCCCCACAGTCCAGGTGACCTGTGTGCACTGAGAGGCACAAGGCAGTGGGGTCAGCGGGATAGAGATGTGACCTCTCCTGTGGACATTCCCAAAGGCCAGGCTGGAAGATAGCCCAGTCCTGCCTGGGAATAAAAGGAAGGCGGAGATGCTTCTGGAAAGCATTAAAAACAGGAGGGATCAGTGGCCACTCCCCTGCCTGCCTCACCTCCCAGCTGTCTGCTGCTGAGAAACTCAAGAGGCAGAGCCCCTCCCAAGCTCAGTGGGCAGGTCTCCATGGACACTGTGTTTCCTCCATCCGCTGCCCTCAGAGGGCATGGGCTTTTGGGGCTGCTCAGGCCTCTGTGTCTCCTGACTCCCAGCAAACTCAGAGTGACCCACAGTGGCCTGCGCCCATCCCTCACCCGGCAGCATCTCCATCTGCAGGGGCTGGAGAAGGTTGGCGAGGGGCAGAGGAAGCTCCTTCTGCTACCTCCAGTCGCTGATCAAGGCCCCGATCACGGCTCGGCGATCCCCCTCTCCTTACTATTATGACTAAATCAAGTTGGGTGATTTATTTCCCACTTATCTTTCCCGTTTCCGCTCCCTGTCCGATCTGCACTGTTGAACACAGCAGAGTGAAAACACATCATCCGTTCTGATCAGCTGCTGCTGAGCCTGGTGGGCAGGAGGGTCTGCAGAAGGAGTGAGCCCTTCCCCAGGCCTGGACACAGGGTTGGCCCAGGCCCTGGCTTGTAGGTAGACGGAATGTCAAGAGACTCTGGGAGCCTCTGCAGAGGGAAGCAGCTGTGGGTGTGCTAAAAAAATAAAATGAATGAGAAGGTAGCTGGGACCAGGCAGCCCACATCTGCAGCCCAGATCCCAGCTCAGATGGTCCAGGCCACGGGCACTGTCCTTCTTACCTGTTCCAGCTGGGCCATGGCAGCCTTCCCAGTGGGGCCTGGCCCATCAGACCCCATCCTTCTCCTTCCCACCCTTAGGATCATACTGAGGTGACAGAAGAGACCTGCCTGTCTGACATCCTTAGCCCAGGTCAGGCAGCAGACTGGCTGCCCTCTCTGGGAACTACAGGCCAAGGATACCTCACCACGAGGGGCAGGAGAATGTAGGAGGCAAAGAGTATTAGCTCTGGGACCAAAAAGCCTGGGCAGGTTGCCCGGCTTCCTTGAGCCTCAGTTTCCTCCTATGCAAAAGGGGTAATGATACCAATGTTGTAAAGATTAAATGGGGTCATGTGTGAGTGAGTGCAACTGAGTATTTTAGAAGGTGGCATTTGAAGAACTAAACCAGGTTCTTCTCTGTGAGGTGAGAAATATCACCTTGGAGCAATGTGTTATTGTTCATACAGGAAAAATCATTTGACTTATTTATATTTGTCTGACATATTTTAAATTTTATTTACATAAATATAAGGCCAGTGGGTATCTCTGGATCCAAGCCAAGGCATACCAGGATGTTTCTCTGGGTTAGAAATGTTGCCTGCTCACTTCACAGAAGAATACAAATGGTCAATAACTATATGAAAAAATGTTCAACATCTCTAGCAATCAGAGAAATGCAAATTAAAACTACACGGAGATTCCATCTCACTCCAGTCAGAATGGCAATTATCAAGGACACAAATAACAATAAATGCTGGCGAGGATGTGGGGAAAAAGGTATACCCATACATTGTTGGTGGGACTTTGGTGCAACCAGTCTGGAAAGCAGTATGGAGATTCCTCAGAAAACTCTGAATGGAACCATGATTTGACCCAGTTATTCCACTCCTTGGCCTATACCCAAAGGACTTAAAATCAGCATACTACAGTGATGCAGCCACATCAATGTTTATAGCAGCTCAATTCATAATAGCTAAGCTATGGAACCAACCTAGGTGCCCTTCAACAGGTGAATGGATAAAGAAAAGGTGGTATATATACACAATAGAATATTACTCAGCTATAAGAAATGAAATCATGGCATTTGCCAGTAAATGGATGAAATTAGAGAAACCACCATGGTAAGTAAAATAAGCCAATCCCAAAAACCAAAGGCAGAATGTTCTCTCTGATATGCAGATGCTAACACACAATAAGGGGGTGGGGAAGGAAGAGTAGCAGTTCATTGGATTAGACAAAGGGGAATGAAGGAAAGGGAGGGGGATGGGAATAGGAAAGACACTAGAATGAATTGGACATAACTTTCCTATGCTCATATAGGAATACTTGACCAGTGAAACTCCACATCATATACAACCACAAAAATGGAATCTTAATTAGAATAAGTTATAATTCATGTATGTATATAATATGCCAAAATACACTCTACTGTCATGTGTATCTAAAAAGAACAAAAAGAAAAAAAGAAATGCTGCCTGCTGCCCCAGGGTACAGAACCATGAGGAAGATAGAGCCGTGTATCCCAGGAATTCAAAGCTCTTCTGAGAGGGAGGAGACCAAGACCTCAAGTCTTTCTCCAAAAGGTCATCTGTAAAGTAATCCAGGGACCCTGCTGAAGATTTGATGCCAGGAAAGGATACCAAGGACCCAAAGCGAGGCAAGTGGACAGTGGGGCCCACCAGCATTGTGGTGGACTTCAGGAATGACCTTGGGACCATGAACTTGGATCCCAGGTGTGGAGGCCTCTGGGGCCTACAGGGGAGCTGGACCAGCAGGAGCAGCCCTGTAAAACAGGCCCTAGGGTAGCAGCCATGGCAAGTACGACACGTTGTATCCCGGGAGGTAGCAGCCTGAGATCAGGCCACACCACTCAGCAAATACTGGCTGTTAGTAATGATGGTGGCTGACATTCTTTGAATGTGTACGGTAGTCACCAAGTGTGCCAGGAAGTTCTGCACCTTTTACCTTCATTGACTCAGAAAATTAATTCTAGCAAAACCCTATTAAGTAGCTATGACTCTCACCTCAGCTTTATAAATACAACTTCACAAACACAGGACAGAGGTGCAGAAAGTTAAGTAATTTTCTCAAGGTTACATAGTTGGTCAGTAGAAGAGCTAGGATTTGAACCCCGGTTCACCATCATCATCGTTGATGATACATTTTCTACCTCCTCCAACTGCAACTTATGCTAGCCTTTTGCAATGTTGTGCGATTACAGACAAACCTCAGGAAAATAGTAGGTACTGCCCAAGGGGGTCTGACAATGACCCAAGCACTTCCCCCTCTCCTTCCATTCTGAGGGCCCATACTCTCCACCTTCCCCCAGAAAAAAACCCCCTCTCCAGGAAGGATGGGTTCACTTGCTCACCCTAAACTGAGTGTGAGTGCTGGCTCAGCATGTTATATCTGATGCATGTGCCTTTCAACTTGGGGCAAATTCTTAAGTCAAAGGAATGAACCTCTAATTTACACTCTCAGGTGAGGGATGGCAGCCAGTCAGGTGTTGGCAGGGGTCAAAAGTGCCAATGTCCATAGACACTCAGCCCATGTTGGGCATAACACCTGGTCTGCTCAGAGGAGCTGGTTTCTGCCTCTCTGGCCATTCTGGAACTAGCTGGTTTATTCTCTGCTTGCACATTATCCAAGACTCTGTGAAGATGCTGGTTTGGAACAGGAGATTATCTCTGAATAATACAAGGTGCCCAATGAGGCTGGGTGGACCACAGAATGCTTTTAGCAAGGGGGACACAGTGATGGGGTCACCCACCCTTAAGACTCTATTGCCCCACACCTTCTGGAAGTGGCCTGTCCCTTAGCTGCCCTTTTAATCACTTGGTTCAGAATTCCAGGAAGAGCACAGGAGCAAGATAAATCTTAGAGTTAGCCATGACTGCAACCCCATATGCATTTGCTAAGCCAGGAACAAGACTGTGCCTGTTTAAACTGCACTGGGCAGGGCTGGGACAGGCTTCCAGGGTCGCTTCATCCTGGGGTGGTGAGGCTGCTCCTCATGCTCCACTGAGGCTCCCTGCAGCTCTGTTTGGATTCTGGATTCAGCAGGACAGAGCTCCCAGATAGCTGGGATGCAGGAGAGACGAGAGCTACATCATACCACCTTCTGCCCATTCTGATGGGGTACAGCTTTCCCTTTAAGGAGAAGGAACCAGGTCCATGGAGGGGAGACCAAATGCTCAAGATCACTGAGATGGAGACAGCACAGGTCTCTTCTCACAGCACTGTTGTTTCCAAACTCTATCCTGTGAAGTCACAGGGTCTCTGGTGGACTCCCTAAGAATCTTCCATGAAGCAGGAAATGGAGGCAAGACAAGGCCCAGTGGGCCCAAGCTCGTAGCCCTGCCTCAACTCGAGCAGCCCCTTTGTGTGTTTAGACATCAGGAGTCTATGTAGGATTCCATTTGAAATAAGGATTTTGCCTCTTTAAAAAAATGTTTCAAAGCCGTTTACTTTAGATGGAGATACTGAATGACCTCTACAGATCCCCAAATGCTTGCTTCCTAGAAATCTTGTTGGGCAGGTAGACACAAGTCATTTAACAAACACTGAGAATGTTGCCAGGCAACTAGGATAATGACCCCAGGCTTCCCGAGCTGGCGTTCCAGCAGGGTAGACAGTTAGACAGGTAACCATAGGGAGAGCAGCTAGCCAGCGACAAGTCCTATGCCAAGGACCAGGAGAGCATAGGGCAGTGGAGGGGGCTACTAGGAAGGCTTCCTGCCCTGGAGGACATCTGAGCCAAGCCCAAAGGCAAGAGGCTCAGGGCGATCACTCCCATGGCCAGCAGCTAACAGTCTGAGCAATATTGGCAGGACAGAGCCAAGTGAAGTAAGGATGATTCTGGCAAATGAATCTGTAGGATGGTTTAGGAGCAAGGAAGAGTGATTGGCTGCCCCCAAGGAATCATGACATCAGAATGGTTGCCTAAAGCTAACAAACCAAATCCAGAATCATATAAAAAGATTAAATACTCTGAACAAGGGGGATCCGTCTCAGGAATGCAAGGTTGGTTTAACATAAGAAAGTCGATTAATCTAATATACCATCACATCAAGAGAGTAAAAGATAAAACCACATGATGTGGACAGACACATCAAAAACACATTTGATAAAATTCAACACTACTTCATGACAAGAACATTAAACAGACTAGGATAGAAAGAAATTTCCTCAACCTCATAGAATCTATGAAAAACATATAGGTAACATTATAATCATGGTGAAAGGGTAAATGCATTCCCCTTCAGACCAGGAACAACATGGAAGTCCCTTTTTAGACACTATCAACACTGCACTGGAGGTTCTAGCCAGGGTAATTAGGCAAGACAATGAAAGAAAAAGAATCCAGATTAAAAAGGAAGAAGTAAGACTATTTGCAGATGAGATGATCTTGTCTATAGAAAACCCTAAGGAACACACTGAAAAATTAGTATAATTAACAAATGAATTCAGTAAGTTTGCAGAGTATGATTTCAATATGCAAAATTGTACACATTTCTATACTAACAACAAACAATCCAAAAGTAAAAATAAGAAATAACTCCATTTGTAATAACATCAAAAAGAATAAAATATCCAGGCATGGTGGCACATGCCTATAATCCCAGCAATTTGGGAAGCTGAGACAGGAGGATTACAAGTTTGAGGTCAGCCTCAGGAACTTAGTAAAGTCCTAAGCAACTTAGCAAGACCCTGTCTCAAAATTAAAAAAAATAAAAAGGGATAGGGATGTATAGGGATGTGACTCAGTGACACAGTGTTCCTGGGTTCAATCTCCAGTACAAAAATAAATAAATAAATAAATAAAATATTTAGGAGTAATTGTAACTTAAAAAGTCCATAAGCCGGGCGCGGTGGCGCACGCCTGTAATCCCAGCACTTTGGGAGGCTGAGGCAGGAGGATCGTGAGTTCAAAGCCAGCCTCAGCAGTGGTGAGGCACTTAGCAACTCAGTGAGACCCTGTCTCCAAATAAAATACAAAAAAAAAAAAAAAAAAAAAAAAAAAAAAAAGGGCTGGGGATATGGCCCAGTGGTCAAGTGCTCCTGAGTTCAATCCCCGGTACCACAAAAAAAAAAAAAAAAAAAAAAAAAAAAAAGTCCATAACATTATTAAAAGAAATTAAATAATCTAAATATATGGAAAGACATCCCATGTTCATAGACTGAAGATTTAATATTGTTAAAATGGCAATACTCCCCAATTGATCTACAGATTCAACAACAATGTCCCTATCAGAATTCTAGCTGGCTTCTTGGTAGAAATTAACAGGCTGCTCCTAAAATTCATATAAACTTGCAATGGGCTCAAAGTAGCCAAAACAATCTTGAGGAGCAGAACAAAGCAGGAAGATTAACATTTCCTGATTTGAAAACTTACTACAAAGCTTACTACAAAACTTACTACAAAGCTGGTACTGGCATAGAAGAGATATTTAGAGTAATAGAGTAGAAATGAGAGTCCAGAAATAAACCCTCCAATTAGGGTCAATTGATTTTGACGAAGGTACCTAGACCATTCAATGGAGAAAGGATATAATCATTTCAACAGACAATGCTGTCACAACTGGATATCCATATGCAAAAGAATGGTGCCGGAGCCCTACCTCACACCATGAAAAAATTAACTCAAATGGTCGAAGACCTAACGTTACAGCTAAAAATACGAAACTCTTAGAGAACACATAGTGATAAGTCTTCATGAGCTCAGATTAGGCAGTGTTTTCTTAGCTCAAAGCAGGAGGAAAAAACATTAATTGGATTTCATCAAAATTAAAACATCTTGTGCTTCAAAGAATACCATCAGGAAAGTGAAAAGACAGCCCATAAAGTGGGGAAAATATTTGCAAATCATATATTTTGCAAGGGACTTGTCTCTAGAATATATATATATATATATATATGTATATATATAATAGATATAATATATATATGAATACGTGTATGTATACACACACACACACACACATTCCCGCTCAAGAGTGCGCACACATGCGTGCACACACACATACATACAACATTTTTACAACTTAATAATAAAAAGATGACCCAATTTAAAAATGGGCAAAGGAGCTGAATAGACATTTCCTCAAAAAAGATATGTAAGTGTCTAATAATTACATGAAAAGATCCTCAAAGTCATCAGCCATCAAGGAAATAAAAATTAAAACCACTAGATACCACTTCATACACTACAGTGGCTATTGTGTAATCTGAGTAATGATGGCCCTCCCACGTGGTCCAGCATCCTGACCCCCGGAACCTCACCTGGCAAGAGGAAGTTCATAGGTACGATTACATTAAAGATGTCAAGATAGGGAGATGATCCTGGATTATGCAAGTGGGCCTAATATGATCATGGTGGGGGGGGGTCCTTCTAAGTAAGAGAGGGAAGCAGGAGGGGAGAGAAGAAGAGCTAGCAATGAAAACAGAGGCTGGAGAGGTGCAATGGCTGCCTCTGAAGTTGGAGGGGCCACAGACCAAGGAATGCTGGCTTCTAGAAGCTGAAGAGAACAAAGAAACAGAATCAACCCTTGAGTCACCACAAGGAGCATAGCCTGCTAACACCCTCATCTTAGCCCCATGACACCTTTTTCAGACTTCTGACCTCCAAAACCGAAAGACAATAAATTTCTGTTAAGCCACTAAGTTTGTCACAGCAACAATAGAAAACTAACTCAGTAACAAGAGTTGGAGGTGATAGGAAGAAATTGGAACTTCCTACCCTGCTGATGGGACTGTCTAAAGGTGTAGTCACTTTGAAAAAACAGCCTGGTGGTCCCTCATGAGGTTAAATATAGAATCCCCACCTGACCTGGCCATCTACCAAGAAATAAAAACATATTTTATATACAAATACATGTAGCAGCATTTTTCATTTCCTTTATTTCTTGTAATGCTGGGAATGGAACCCAGGGCCTCATGCATGCAAGACAAGTGCCCTACCACTGAGCCACCACAGCATTCAAAGAGCAGTGTTATTAAGATAAAATTTACATACCATACAATTCACCCATTTCAAGTGTACAATTAAATGTTTTTTTGTATATCCACAGTTTTTTGTATATTACGTATGTGGTGGTATACATAATGTATCACCACAGATAATTTTAGGAGAGCCCAGTAGCATTTTTCATAACCACCAAAAAGTAGAAACAAACAAAATGACCATCAGCAAATGAATGGATAAATAAAATGGATTCATGCCATAACATAGATGAACCTCAAAAATGGTATGCTAAGTGGAAAAAGTCAGAGACAAAATGCTGCTTATTGTCTGATTTAATTTATATGAAACGTCCAGAAGAGAAGAATCATATCAGGATCAGTTTGCCTAGGTCAGGGTGTGGGGGGCTGGAGGGACAGAAATGACAGCTAATGGTGGAGCTGATTTTTAGAGTGATGAAGATGTTTTTAAAATTTTGTTGATGATTGCACGAACTCTGCGAATATACTAAAACCCATATAATTGTACACTTCAAATAAATGAATTATATGTGAATTTTATCCCAATAAAAGAGCTTTTGTTTTTCCTTTTGGTACTGGGTATTAAACTCAGGGACACTTTACCACTGAGTTATATCCCAAAACCTTTTTATATTTTAATTTTGAGAAAGGGTCTCACTAAGCTGCTGAAGCTGTCCTTGAACTTGTGATTCTCCTGCCTCAGCCACCTGAGTTGCTGGGATTATAGGTATACACCACCATGCCCAGGAAAAGTGTTATTTTTTTTTTTTAAACCAGGCTGGTCTAGCATGTAAGAAGGCCCTGAGTTCCATAAAAAGGAAGTGGGGGGGATTGAGAGTGCACCTGCCCTGTTCTATCCAGAGGGGGTTGATCATCATGGATGAAGCTCTGAGGTCTACCTGGAAAAAAAGCCCAATAGAAAAAGTACAGCCTTCTGGTTTACCTAAGAATTTCTGATTCCAAAGTAGACAGGTAGGTGTTGCCGCTTATGGCCCAAAGCCCTCAACATGGGCACTGGAAAGTCATCCACAGAGATCCTGCCACTTCTCCAGTCTTATCTCCTACTGTTCCTAACAATGCAGGGGCTCTAATTCCAAACCACTGAGGCCATGGGTCAGCACACCTACTTGCTGCCTCCCAGCCTTAGGTCCCACGGCACCTTCTCCCTGTAAATTCCTTTGCCCAACTCTTACACATCTTTCAAGGCCCCACTGGGCTGGCTTCTCTGGGTGGTCTCCCCGAGCTCCAGAAGCAGGCAATTTGCTATTTCATGCTTTCTCTGGTTTTCATAGCTCCTTGCAAGTAGCTCTGTCTGTCACTTAATATCACAATAAATGCTTCTTTCACCGCAGTATTTATGTTCCTTGAGGACAGAAGCCACTTCTCTCTTGTCTTTGTAGCTCCAATATCTAACACTTACTGGCATATAGTAGGTACTCAGGAAATGTGAATTAAATAACCCAATAGACCATTTTCCAGCCTGAATCTGGGCAGACCCAGCTGGACATACTGTGACAAGGAAATGCACCAAGGAATGGGGAAGAAGAGGGTGTCCCAGTGCAGCCCACCCAAAGCCAGGCTGGGCAGCAGGGCCAGGTAGGTTGTCCTCCTCCTCTTCCTCCTCCCCCTCCTCCTCCTCCACATAGGTACCCTCCAAGCTCAAGGGCCTTGCTGTCCTCCAGAAGTCCTCTAGCACCAGGGTCATGTCCCTCCCAGGGACATTTGCAAACAAGCAGCAGACACTTGCAGACTCAAGAGCTTTGCAAACAAGAAAAGACTAACGTTGATTGAGCATCTACTGCATACAGGTGCTGTGACGAAAGCTTTTGCATATATTACATTCTTTATTCCTCACCATAAACAAGTGCCATTATTACTAATTGTTTCCAAAATAAGAAACAGGCACTAAAAGCTGAGAAATGTGACCATATTTTTGCCAAGAGCGATGTGGCAGGAAACATGAGACCCAGGACTTCCTGGTCCTGAGCACTCTGGTCTGTCATTAACCAGCCTTATGAGCTGGGGAGAGATCACTTCTTGGGACCCAGTTGCCTCTACTACATAAAGGAGAGCTCGAACTAAAGGATAGCGAGGCTCCATCCAGCTCCAAGGCTCTGGATGCAGGAGGGGGTTCTAGACAGATGAGAGGTACTGAGGGGAGCTGGTGGAATGCTCAGTGCTCCTCAGCCCACATACAGGAGGTCTACTCTGCCCACTTTAAACCCCATACCAGCCAGAAGGGGGGCGCACATTCCGATAATCCCAGCAGCTCAGAAGGCTGAGGCAGGAAGATCGCAAGTTCAAAGCCAGCCTCTGCCAAAGCAACTCAGTGAGACCCTGCCTCTAAATAAAATATAGAATAGGGCTGGGGATGTGGCTCAGTGGTCGAGTGCCCTGAGTTCAATCCTGGCTACCTCCCCCACAAAAAAACCCAAAACAAAAAACCAACCAAACAAAACCCTGTACTGGGACAGGATGGATGGCAGCATGGCTGCAGGAGCTGCTCCCACCTCTTTCCTTCTGGAAAGTGCATGGCAACTGCCCAGCTTCCCTGGGAGCCATGTGTAAAACCCAGAAATGGCCAGGAATTATTATCATTACCATTATTATTGTTATTATTGCATGTAAACCATACATGACTGACTTGGCAGCAGGGATGCGCTTTCTTTTTCTAGATCCTACAAACATTGGTATGATGATAATAAAAAAAAATTATGTGCTTGAAAACATGCACCCACACTGCCCTATGTTTTCTTCTAATTGTTCCCAGAGCCTCCAAGAGCCACATTTAAATAAAATGGAGCAATTATTTAGTCTGCAATTAAAGATCGCAGCGATTTATTTTTAAGTGGAATATCATCATCGGGGGTGAACTGGCAAGAGAGGACAGAGGGGGTCTGTGGCCCATGGTGGAGGCAAGGAAGGTCAGGAGGGCCTGCAGGATGGCAGACCTGAATGGTGACCACAATGGAGTACATGAGGTCGGAGGGTAGCCGACTAGCAACAGGCATTTTAGCCTGTCTTAGCCCAGGTCCCTGGGGAACTCAAAATGACAGTGGTGGGGAGGGGACAAAGAGGCCCCTGGTCCTGCACAGTTGGCAAGACTAGAGCAGCCAGCCATTATCTGGTTCCACATTGTGCAACTCCTGCAGAGAGTGCCCAAATGCTCCCACGCAGGCCCATGCAGTGGTGCGCATCAGGCTCTCTGCAAACCACAAACAATGCCAAAGGAGGCAGCCCGGCCCTGCAGTGCCTCAGGTAGAAACCCTGGCAAAGGTGAGGCCTCTGCAAAGATGGTGAGGGACACGGCCCAGTCCTGTGGGCCTCTGCTCCCTGTGGGTGGCTGCTTTGCAAGGATGGTCCTCAATGTCATAAGCTCAAGGTGGTGGCAGCCTGTTCATGAACTAATAAAGGATTATGGATGAAACCTGCCCCTGAAACCTTCCCCAAGCCCACAGTCACACCATGCTGTAGGGGACTGCACTCTGGCCTGTGGTCAGGGATAAAAGCATTAGTAGAGGGTGGGGATGGGTTGAGGGGATTATTGGAAGGGAGCCCTTCTGGGCCTCCAGTTCCAAGGACCAATTGCATGCAGATATGAGTCTTGTCTTTTGGGGAACCATCTGGAGAAGTCATCTCTTAGTCACCCTTCTTCTCCCACCTTTCTAAGTCACTGCTCAGTGCTCTCACTGTCAGGACATCCCAAAGGCACAGCTGTCACCCTGATTTACTGAGCTCTGGTGAGGTCTTTCCCTGGGAAGCAAAACTACGTATGGGGTGGAGGAACCCAACAATGGGAAAAGTGGAGCAAGAGAGGAGGCCCAAATGAAACCATCCTTATTCTCTGAAAACCCCAGAAACCCCTGCTGGCCTCTCCCTCCTCCCAAGTGGCTTGCCCACTGCTGGCAAGCAACCAAGCTCTGGGTGGACTTGGGCTGCCTTGGGCTCTTCCCCCTGCCTTGCCTCATCAACTCTTCCTATTTTAAGAATCTGCGTAACTGCCAGTGCCTGAGCAAAGCCTTCTCAGACCTCACCCCGCACTCTTTTTTTAAAATTTGTTTTAATTAGTTATACATGACAGTAGAATGCATTTATGCACTGTGATATATCATACATAGATGGGATATAATTTCTCATTTTTCTGAGTGTACATGTTGCAGAATCATATTGGTCATGAAGTCACATAGATACATACAGTAATAATGTCTGTTTCATTCCACTATCTTTCCCATCCCCACATCCCCGCCTTCTCCTCCCTTCACTTTCCTCTACCTAATCTAACACTATTCTTCCCTAGTGCAGCCCCCCCCCCCCCCGCCGCCTTATTGTGAATTAGTATCCACATATTAGAGAAAACATTCGGCCTTCACCCCACACTCTTGTTCCCTCTCCATGATCTCTTCCTTCAAAGCACCTGTGTTTGTCTGATGTCATTTCCTGTTCTCTTCCAAGTTTGACAGGGCAGGGACTATGCTTGTATTATCCCCCCACTATATCTCCAGGGCCTGCCCATAACTGGTGCTTTACGAATATTTGTGGAGTGAGTGATTGGTGGGTAGATAGACAAGGGAAGTGAGCCTGGTGTCTGAGGGCTGGGTGGGGCCTGGGCTTTGGAGGACACACACTCAGCCATGTGACACTCTGGAAAATCAGAAGCCCAGGAAAACCCAGAGGCAGAGCTGCTATTGCTGCCCCTGGCTTCTAGGTGGTCAAAGCTGTGGGTGACTGGAGTCACCTTCCTGTGAGAAAGCCTGGGGCTTGGGGCCACAGTTCTGGCTGTGAAGAGGTCCTCATTGTCCTCCCTGAGGTCACTCTGCAGCCTCCTCTAGACAACATCACTTGGCCCTACAGCTTATCTGGGGGAGGGAGATGGACTGTCCAGGGCCCACAGCGTTCCCCTTCCCAGGGGCTCACTGCCACCACCCCCACCAGAAGGCCTGAAGGGTCTCCTTTCATCAGGGGAAGGAAGGGAGCGGACAGAACTTGAAGCCCAGCGAGGCAGAGCGCTGCGACCAAGGTCCCACAGAACTCAGTGACAGAACCAGGCACGTTTACAAAAGGCTCTCATGTTCCTGATCTTATTCCGAATCTCATGGGCCACCTATTACTGTCCCCATTTTGAATATGCAAAATCTAAAGCTCAGAGAAGATACAGCATTCAAGGTTCAAGGTCACTCAGGCTAAGAAGGGCAGATTCAAGACACTTGCCCCTGCGGAGAGCAAAGGCTGTGTGTGGGGGTGGGGTGTCCACAGGAGGAGGACAATCACCCCTTTAAAAAGCACATGAAAAAATGAAGCGAGAAGGAGTCTGGCCCTCCACAGAAAGAGGGGGGAACACAAAATATCTTTCTCTTTCCCCAGAACGGCATCCTGTGTGAGCAGGCGAGGCCCTCGCATCTGTCCGCTCATGCAAAATGAAAGAGGATTTGAAAAACAAGAAGGGCTGTAATAAAGCACAGCCTGTGTGGGCCGGAGCTGTGCCCAGCGGGTCCTGTCACTGTCACAAACCAGGAGACAGCAGCAGGGCTGTTCCCACAGCTGGGCTTCCCCTCAGCCCCGGGCTGCTGGAGAGGTGCAGACAGACACAGGGCCACGGAGGGACAGGAGGCCCAGACCACCGCTCCTAGGGCAGCAAGCAGGGCCTCCCTCTCCCAGGTGGCCTCTGCCTCTCAGGACCAGCTCCACCCACAGGGCTCCTCGAAAATCAGACTGCTGGGGTCTCGTAATGGGCTGAATTAGTTCTCTACTGCCACACAGCAAATCACCCCAGGACTGAGCAGCTTAAAATGATGGTCATTTAACCTCACATAGCTTCGGAGGGTCAGGAATCCAGGAATGGCTGAGCTGGGTGATCCTGGCTCAGGGTCTCTCATGAGACGACAGAGCTGCGGGCCATGGCTACAGTCACAGCAAAGCTGCCCCGGGGCAGGAGGGTGCGTGTCCATCTCGCTCATGCCTCTGCGTCAGGCCTGGATGCTTCTGGCTGTTGGCTGGAGGCTCGAGCTCCTCACCACACGGAAGGGCATCTCCGTATGGCTGCTCACAACTTGATGGCTCTCCCCGAGCCAGTGACCCAAGGGAGAGACCCCAAGACAGAGGCCATATTATTTAATGACCAAATCTCAGAAGTGACATCGCCACTTTTGTAACACACCATTGGTCACACGGACCGTGTGATAGAATGCTGCAAGAGGTGTGGATACATGAGAGGAGGGTCCTAGGGGCCATCTCAGAGGATGTCCAACATGGGGGTACTACCACACATGGAGTGAGCCAATTCTTCACTGTGTTTGGCACTCCTGGTCCCGTGTTCTGAATGCCAGAGGCGCCTTCCAGTCATTTTGCAGCTAATGCAGCCTCCTCCAAACACATACATTTCCAAAACCTCCTTAGGAGGGTTTCTTATCATGAAGCCATTGCCCCGCCCCCTTTGACTCCCTTAGCTCTAAGTTAGACAAGATTATTCTAAGTTATTTTATTCTTTGCAGTTATTCTATGATGCAAAACAAAGAATGAATGTCAAGGCCTTTCAGGATTTAAAGTTTGAGTGTCGTGAACAAGGGCCAAGTCCTGTTTATGTCCCCAGCAGACGTCAGCTGGTCAGTCACTCAGTTGGCAAGTTTCCACCAAGTGAGAGAAGGCCGGGTGCCATGTCTTGGGGGCACACTTTGTAGCTCAGAGATCAGACACACAACCAGAGCAGGTCAAAGTTCAATGCTGTGTGTGACTAAATTGCAAGCTGTGGCCTACAGAGGAACAACTTATTGTCCACACGGCCACATTTCTGATTTCGGAGGACCAATTTAAAGTGGGGTTTACTATTATGAAACACAACTTAAATGTCCACAGATGTCTTAAATCTGTGGTCCAGCTCAGAATCAATGACATCCTACAGTCCAGCAACTGTGAACGGGTCCACTGACTGAACCCTGAGAAGGCTCACAGAGGCTCACATCTGAACAGGGGTTTAGGAAGGATGGCTTGGGCTCTCTAGGTCAGGAGGGGCAACCCAGACAATGGGGACATTCACAGGGAAGCCAGAGGATTGAGAGAGCACAGCAGGCTCCAGCGACTGGGAGAAGTCCAGTGGATGGTGACAGCGAGTGCGGATATTTATTACATACACGAGTCAAGAAAGGTTTAAAGTCAGGCAGTGATATGATCAGATCTCTATTTTAGATAGAGGTGGAAAGAAATTGGAGGCACCAAAACCAGTTAGGAAGCAATTGCAGGCTGCAAAGGTGGAAGATGACTCTCCTGGCAGAATGTAGGTTACTCAATAAATGCTCATCGCCGAATGGCTGCCCGAGCACACCTCTACATGCAGATGCGTATCCTGCATTGGTCTAGAACAGGACAGTTTCAAATGGCATCTATTCATTCCTTATCCACCCCCACACTCTGAGATCCTTCCTAACCTTCAGCTAGTACCTCAGTGATTACCACTTTTTGTTTTTTTTTTTTTTTTTGCTAGAATTCTCCCAGTTTTCCATACAAAATGAAGCCTATTTTGCATTCTAGGTCATTCCCTCCCTAGAAAGAATTTTGTGGGTCTAGCAGTAATTAGCTCACTGTTTCTCAAGTCTTCCCTTAGATGCTTACATCAGCCAGACCCCTCTGGCTGACTTCAGCATTAGTCACACGATGTCAATGTCAACTACACTTCATCCTCACCTGCTATCATGTGTCTGTGCCCACAGGTGTCCAGGCACATCTGTTCCCCTGGAGACTGCTCAGACCTCCATATGAAGTGAGCCTACACATGTATTCAAAAAAAAATATGGATGCCTGCCCCCTACCTCCATTAGATCCTCAGGGTCAAAGCCTCAAGTTGCCCAGGGATTCTATTTACTTGCTCTAAAAGAATTTCCAAGAATCTCTTTCCTAGACTATTTCCCGGGATCTGCTGGGAGACAGGCTCAGGTAAGTATCAGTATGACCATATCTGTTTGAGGAGCTACTGGTTTGTAGCACCAGGTCTCTCCACAAGAACCCCTGTCCCTGCATCCTGGTACTTTTTATATAAAAAATACAGTGGTGTACTGTCACATCCTAAAAGGCAATTAGAACAGTCTACCAGAAGACAGAGGGAAAACAGCCCAGAGAAGAAATGACCAGCTACAAACCAAACTATCCAGTTATCAAACAACTTGTAACACCTGAACACATGTCCAATCTGATCCTTAAACACCCAGGTACCAAAAGCAGGTGTTGCCAGTTCCAAAGGAGAAAGGAAACTAAGGCTTGGGGGTAAGGTGACATGCCTAAACTGATGCCATTAGCAAGAGGCAGAGAAGGCACCTGCAAACTGGTCTCCTGGCTCCATTGCATAGGACACCATGAAAAACCACCCAAGACAGCAGTTCTCAAAGCCTCCTGTGGACCAGTGGCATCGCCTGAGAACCTGTCAGAAATGTACATTCTTGGGCTCCATCACAAGGAAAGGAAGGTTCCATAGCACGTATACAATGGCAGCCCTGTAAGACGACATCGCTTAGTGATGTCATAGGCCCTCACTGTGAGTAAGTGCACTCTGTGATATTTGCATGACACAGAAATCCCCGTCACTAAATGATGTATGAATGTATTATTTTACCTAACCATGGAATGAATAGATGCCATTTGAAACCATCCTGTTCTAGCTCTGTGCATTTTGTAATGAAAAAATGGAGGACTATAACAAATACAGACTATGTCGTGCTGCCAGGAATTTGAACTCACGCCTGTCTGACTCCAAAGTTCACACTCTTTCCCCTTTATTGTTCTATATCTAATACAGGGTGACCAACTGTCCCAGGATGCATGGGATGGGGATGGAAGGAAGTTCTCTGGAGATGGGACTTTCAGAACTGAAACCAGATGGTCCTGGGCAAACCAGGATGTAGCACTGATTCTTCCTCTTTAGGATTACCAGAACTCCACTGCCAGCCCCTACCAATTCTCAAACCCTAGCCCCAGCCAACAGATTGCATCACTGATACTGAAACCCCCTGGCAAGGGGCCCCTGCCCAGGAATCCTGAGGAAAGCTCTCTCTGCCACACCTCCTCCCTGGCCTTGCTGCTTCACCCTCCCTTGAATCCAGCCAACTTAAAAGGTCAAGAAGAAACAAGCCTGGACTTTGTAAATGCCAGCTCTGGCCATGGCCACCTGACTCCAAGGGTTACAAATTCATCATTCAAGAAATGAGTTCTGCCAATCATTTTGGCCTTGGAATTGCTGCTGGCACACATGCATCTCCTGAAGAGTGTGCTAATGAGGAGCCACAGCTGGGCTCAGCCAGGAGGAACTGCCCAGCTGGGTTTGGCTGAGCCAGACCAAGGCCGAGCATGCACCTGCAACAAGTGTATGGGCAAGAGCAACCTCCAGGCAGCCAAGCCTTCAGATCCAAATGGAGATGTTAAGCAAACTGGAAGGGGGCGGTCCTTGCTTGAGAAGAACATGGCAAAATGGATATTTATTGAGAACCTATGAATTCCAGGCCCATTTCTGTGTTCTCCTATTTATAAATGTTCCTAATGATCCCAGAGATAGATGCTTTTGGCATGGATGACTAGCTACCCACCAGAGATGTGTGACTCCCTTTCCATGGTGTGGAGTTTTTGCTTGGAAGAAGCTGCCAGGGACCCTGTTATCCTGGACTTCCTCACATCTAAGTGGGGCATGTGACTGATTCCTGGCCAATGGGATGGGAGTGGAAGTGTTGAACTTCCCACTTCCTCCTCCACATTCCCTCCCTTCCACCATCTACCTTCTACTTCTCAGTATTGACACCATACAATCTTGAGAGCCAGAAGTAAAGGATAGTGCATTCGTGGCCTGAATCCCTGGATGACCACACGGAGCAGACCCTCACTGCTTATTGGATTCTATATGAACAAGAAATAAATATATTGGGCTGAGCTACTAAGGTCATGGTTTTTCTATTATAATAGCCTGTATCACTTATATGGCAATATGGTGTATTTCCATCAATGGATGAGGAAACAAAGCTATTCTGAAATCTCCTTAATAACACAAAGTAAGTAATTGCTTATTTTGAAGGCGGCTGCTTCCCCCACAGTGCTTAAGCATGTGTTTAAGCATGCCCACCTTCCCTCCTCCCTGAAGCTGCAAGTGCTAAGTACCTCTTGCATCTTGAGGGATGCTGGATGTCACTCCACACCATTTCCATATCACAGGAAAAGCCTGGGCTGGGTTGGGTGCCACCATGGTGGTATCTTCCTACTGGGAAAGCAGGACAAGAGAGGGAAGGCAAATTGGACCCTGAGGTCGATCAAAATTTTGTCCCTCATGGATGATCATAACCCCTGAGAGGGGTTCCCTGAGCAAAAGCTCTAAGGAGGAAACAAAAGGGGGAATCACTACTCCTTGGCTCTAGCTCCAAGCACCATCTAGGACTGGCCTCACTGCTGGAAACTTGGATCTAGGAAACTCTCAGAGATGCATGGGTTAGGAATTGGCAAACCTAATCTTGAAGAAGGAGAGTGTCCCTTAGAGAAGTGCAGCCCCACATTCCACAGACTGAGCCACTGAGGAGGCCCACAGCAACAAAATGACTTAATCAAAGATCATATACCACATTAGGAAAGCACAGAGTCAAGCCCACAACTCCTGTCTACCAATCCAGTGATGACCGGACACACATGGAGCTGGCCAATGGGCAGAGCAAAGTCCCTAGGTTATCAGGACACTGGTGGTGCTGGGGCTGTCCTGGGGCCCCACCCCAAGCTTGGTTATAGGACCCTCCTGTGCACTAACAAGGGAATCACAAGTGATCTAAAAAATATTAGAAACCAGTCTCTCCAGTGACACTCTGATGAGAGGGAGGAGAGGTGGTTGAGTGGTGAAGAGTGTACCAAGGGTGGGGACAAAGTTGGGTAACTTCATGCAGGAAGCCAAGTAGGGGAAGTGAAGTGCAGGGTCCGTGCACACCCAGAGTTCTCAGTTAATCTGTTTACCAACAAATGTACATAGCACTTGGGCCAGGTTATGCCCCTCAGATGCAGTTCTGCTGTAGGGTCAATGTATTTGGGTAAGAGAAAAATATTTGAAGGAGGTGGTCTCTAGGAAGGTGGGGAGCATGTTGTCATCTTGGAAAACAGGCTTTCTAGAATCCAGCTTGACACATCAAGAGACCCATGTCAGAAAATAGTGAGAAACACCAGGTAGCTGGGTTACTTGTGATGTGGTGGCCTTACCCCACCTCCTATGTGTCCCTTCGGGGAACATATCTGTGAAAATGTGCACTCTACTCTTTCTTCCTTCCATCTATTCATCCATCCACCCATCCATCCATCCCTTCATCCATCTATCCATCCATCATCCACCCATCCATCCCATCCATCCATCCATTCATCCATTCATCCATCCATCCATCCATCCATCCATCCATCATCCACCCATCCATCATCATCCATCCATCCATCCATCCATCCATCATCCAACCATCCATCCATCATCCATCTTACGTGTATGGAGAACCTGATTTATGTCAGAGTTGCACTAGGGTGAAGGAACACAGAGAAAAACGAGACATCGTTTCTTGTCCCCCACGGCACTCATAGTCCACAGCAGAGACAGACAATAAAAAAAGCAACTCCTGCATGATCTTACATGGCACCGACAAGGGGCACAGGCCAGGGAAAAGTGGTGTGAGAGAGCAGGAGGCAGCCCAGCAGCGGGCAGCCCAGCACAGAGGGGAGCCCAGGGAAGAGGGCAGCGGGTGGTCAGGAAGGAGGCAAGGCTCCTGGGTTGGGTGGGCCCCCGAGGGCCACGGCAACCATGTGCTACACACACACACACACACACACACACACACACGCACACGCACACGAGTGAGAATGGACACAGAGCCCAGCTGTCACCCACTTAGGCCACGCCTCTCTGATACCCATCATTCTGGACCCTGCTGGGGCCCTCTGTCCTCCCAAGCTCCCCAGGGACCCAGCTGCTCGGCGTCCCACCTGCCTGTCAGTCCCCTGAGATGCTGAGCTGACTCAGCTCCAGCTGCCTGGACGAACCCTGGGCTCTGGCTGGCTCCAGGCAGCGGGTCCTCCCTGACTCGCAGCCCTTCTGAGTGCTTGCTGACACTCTCGCACAGGCTCTGCCTCCGCGAGCCCAGACCTCCCTCTCGTCTACAATTTAGAGCTAACTAGGAGCCACACAAACACTTTGTGTTTATGCTTAACAATTAATTCTTAGCGATTAACATCATAAACTCCCCAGCAGCCTGACAGTAGCCTGCAGGTACCACAGCCTCTGAGGACAGGTGGTGCCCCTCTCCACCCCATGCTGAAAGAGAACTCTCCTATCAAACTCTGCCTCTCAGAAGACACTGGCTCCCCAGCCTCAGTTTCCTCAGTTGACAAATGCTTTCCCTGTTCTGGAAAATGGGCCTAACAATACTTCCTATCTCAGGAGAGTTGGGTGAGATGATGTGGGAACAGCACCTTGCCCACAGCCTGGCGCCGAGGAATAGATTGTATTTATTGCTTACCAGGTGCTAGGTATTGCTCAAAGGATTTCTGCTGGGTTATATCATTTAAATCTCACAACAACCCTTGAGGTGAGTAGTGTCATTATCCTCATATTATAGTTGAAGCTCAGAGAGGTTAAGTAAATTGCCTGAGCACACACAGTAAGTGGCTGAACTGGGATCCAAACCTAGTTGGGCCTAACAGTTCAGCTCTTGACCACCTCAAGGGTATTGCCTAAAGCAGGTGCTTCCTGTGACTTGGCAGCATATCTTCCCAAATGCATGGGAAGGGCCTGCGATTCTGCATTTCTAACAAGTCCACACAGATGCCACGTGAGACCTTAAAGATCCTGATTAGCATCCCTCCCTCCCCTTCATTTCCTGCATAAAAAAAACCCCTGCACTCCTGGACTTCCCAGCTGGAGCGGCCTTACCAGCCCCCAGCCTCCTCCTCAGCATCCTGCCAGGACAGTGCTGATGGGTGGCCCTCTACTCTCCCACTAGCCCAGTCACTGGTCACCCTGGCAACCAAAGCCCCATGGGGACAAAGTCCACACCTGACCATACCTTCTACTTGAGCCCATGCACATCCTCAGGCCTGAGCCCCAGAAAGAGAAAGAGGGTCTCTGCCCAGCAGGTGGCTCGCTAGACTCAGAGACCCACAGAGGTAAGAGAAAGTTCTCAAAACCGCAGGTGAAGGGGAAGGAAACCACCAAAACAGGTGTCGGCTCTGCGGTGTCCAGGGGTCTGACCTTCCCCCTGCATGGGGGCCTGCTCCACCCCACCGTGCGGGACCCCAATCCAGAAGAAGCAGGCAGATAGCCAGGACAAGCCGTGACGGCAGGGGTGATGAAAAGCCAGGGGGACCACCGCGACCTCCCGAGCGCACTGCACAGAGGCCAGGAGTGGGAGAGGCCGGCGCGGCGCACAGGGGCGCGCTGCACGCTCCAGTCTGCGGACATTCAAAGCCAGGCCACGCCCACTGGTGGTCGTGCTGGGGGCCAGGGTGCTGCGCTAGACCGTGTAAAACCGCTTAAGTGTACACTGCATGTTTTTCTGCACGTGTGTTATTCTTTATTTTTTTTTTAAAGTCAATTAAACAAAACAAAACAAAATACCTGGCTGCAAAACAAAAACAAAACCAGGGCAGGCCACCAAGGGAGCTCCCCTCGGGGGAACTCTCCTCACCTTCAAGCCAAGGCTGTGGGGCAAGGGACAGGGATGACAAACACCTGGCCCTCGGCTCTTGCCAGGGCAGGGGGTTGGCACCGACTGCAGGAAGCCTTCCCTGGCCCTCCGGCCCCCACTGACCATGGCACTCCCTGCTTACCCCAGAGAGGCTCACCTCACCTCGTGTAAGTCAGGTGTCCCAGCGTGTCCCCTGGAAGAGACCCCACCCTTCACAGGCTAGTTCCTGAGCTGTCTGCTTCAACAGGCTGTGCCAGCTAAGCGTGGGGAGTCAACCCTGGATGCAAATCCCAGGTGTGCCACTTGCTAGTGACGTTGGGCAAGCCCCTTAACCTCCCAGAGCCTCAGGCTCTGCCTGTGTGAAATGGGGACAACAACAGCACCTCCCTTCTAGGGAGACTCGGAATGAAACGAATGTGTATAAAGTGGGTACAGGGCCTGCCCCACGGGGGGGGGCGGGGGCTGGGGGTGTGTATTTTCACTGTTATAACCCTGCATATGGCAAATGTGTTAGGTGTCTTGGTGATGGGCATTTGGGAGCTAGCTAGAGGTCAGGAGATAGGACCTGGGCTGGGCTGGGCTGGGCTGGGGCTGTCCCCAGGGGGCAGCACCTGGGCACAGTCCTCGGCACAGTGCTCGCAGCTTTCTTTCTGGCTCTGGCCCTGGCCCCATCCCAGGGATTGGGGGAGGGGCTGGAGGAAGTACACTTGCTCCTAGAAGCGCCTGGAGCCCTCAGGAGAGGACTCAGTCTCCTCAGATCCAGCCAGCCCTCCCGCTGCTGTCAGGGACATCTTTCTGGACTATACTCTTGACTGTGTAGCCTCCTCCTCCTCCCCTGGAGGCTGGCTGGCTCCCAGCTGGGAGTGTGCTATTGGGAACCTGGAATATTCCTGGTCACTTCCTGCCCTGGGGGCCACAGAGAGCTCCCCAAACCAAGGGCCTCCAGGCCTGTCCAACATGCTGTCCCCACAGCCTAGAGCAGCTCCCATCCCACCCACTGCTCACTGGTCATGGCTGCTCAGGCCTCAGGGCTCCGCTGCAATCTCAGGTCTTCCATGGCAACTCCAGGGGCCGACTGGTCTCCCTCTGGCCAGGGCTCCTGCTGCATTTCAGACACACCCCCAGTGTGGCCCGCAAGAAGGCTGGGCTCGCTTCTGCCGGGCCTGTCCCTGAGCACACTGTAAGTGGTAGATGAGAGAGCGAGTGAAACCCACCCGCGTAAACCCAAGGGCTCCCCATCCTCACTGCCACGACCCAGGGCCAGAGGCCAGGTTTTGGCTGCCCCCTGCACTCTCTTGCCTTGCCAGGGTCTGCACTGACCTGCCACTTGCACTTTGTGATGCGTCCCTCAAGCCCTTCCCTCCCCTAACCCTCCTCCCTCTTTTCTCCATAACAAGTCCAGGCACTTGGATTTCTTTTTCTTTTCCTTTTAGTATCCCCAACCCTTAACCCTGGAGGGGGTTCCTTCAAGTCCTTGTGTGAGCCTGGACAGGGGCTGCTGAAGGACCCCATGCCAAGCAGCCTCCTGAGTTCCAGGGCCTGGGTGACCATCAGCCAGTCAGTCCCACTGTCCTTACCCCTTTCCTCCTCGGACCATCACGATGCTAAATGCAGGGCTGTGAGTTTCAGATGACTCCATGAAAACATGTCCTGTTTAAGAGTAGATACAGGGCCGGGCGCAGTGGTGCACGCTGTAATCCCAGTGGCTCAGGAGGCTGAGGCAGGAGGATTGAGAGTTCAAAGCTAGCCTTAGCAAAAATGAGGCACTAAGCAATTTAGTGAGACCCTGTCTCTAAATAAAATGCAAACTAGGGCTGGGGATGTGGCTCAGTAGCCGAGTGCCCCTAAGTTCAATCCCTAGTACAAAGAAAAAAGAAAAAAAAGTAAATACCAGGATAAATGGCAGTGGCCTCCCTGCTGAGTTGTGGAGAAGAGGGAGGGTCTGTTACACAGAGCAGCCAGACCTCAGAAGGGGCATCTGTCTCAGGGAAGCTTTCTGCTTCTCCACTGGACAGACCACCTAAGCCCTCTATCCCAGGTCACCCCCCAGGTCACAAGGAGAAGCCTGACTTCTACAGGTGTGCGGGGAGATGCAAGGCTTCGGAGAAAAGAGTTTTATAAGCTGTTGCAGCCTGGAGGAGCAGCTGACCCTGGGTGCTGAGGTCACACTAAAATGCAAGATGATAGCAAGGAGGACTGGCTTCCCTCCACAAGCCCCATCACATGCTGGGTATCACTCAGGATTTCACAGGAACACAGACCTGCTACACTGTTCACAAACTGTGTGACCCCAGGCAGATTATTTAACCTCTCTCAGTTTACTGCCATCTATACAGTATAGGAACAATGACATCTAAATTGCAGGTCATTATGAAAAAGAGACCTCAGAGCACCTAGCACAGAGTAGGCACTTGATAAATGGCAACTCCTTATTACCTCTTCCTACCTTGGACACACTTAATAATGGCGAGCTCACCACCTCATGAGGGAATCCAAAGCCACTGCTTTGACCATTTTAATTATAACAAAGGTCACACTGACATTAGGCCACCTCTGACTTCCTCATAATTTTCACCCTCTAGTCCTCATTCTGCCTCTTAGAGTCTCATGAAATAAAACCTGCTCCCGCTTCCCTCCTACAGAACTTGGGAGGAGTAAGGGGTTATGTCTTCCCTGGGTCCTCTGGCCTCCAGCCACGCAGCCTGGTTCCATCAGCCAGGACTGCGGGCTGGTAGTGTTGCTCACAGCCTAGCTCTGCCGTGTGCAGCCATGGAGGGAGGCAGCAAAGGGCCTGCCCTAGCCACTCTTCCCCGCCTGCTCAGTCAGGACTGGCCCACTCCCAGGGGACAGGAAGCAAGGGAATTGTGGGGGTGCTACAAGCTGTGAGATCTTGGGGCCCCACTGCACACACCCAACACAGGTCTGCACTGGCTGCAGGTTGGGCTCCCCGGGGCAGAGTTGGGAGGATGAAACTCCAGGCAGTTCTGTGGCCCAATGGTCCAGGCCCACTCTGCACACCCACAAGCCTTGTCTGGCCCTGCAGGGCTCTGAGGGAGGGCTTCCAAGGGCTTCTATGCAGGTGGAACACCCTGTTCCCAAGGAGGAGACTCAGCAACCGGATGCCAGCAGGGAAGGATTGGGCCCAGAAAACCAGCTCCTTCTCCAGCCCCTGCACCCGGTTCCCTGGTCTCATCTGGGCCAGATGGGGCGTGAGCCGGGCCGAGAGTTTGGAAATATGCTGGAAGCCAGATGCTGCCGCAGAGCTGTGCCTTCCCAGGTAAATAAATTACACACCAAACACAAACAATCTGCTCCCTGCCTCTCCCCACTCAGAGGGCGGCGTGTTCCGGGAAGCAGCTCTATTTCCTTGTGGGCAGTGGAGGCAGGGCCGGGGTAGAGTGAGGGACAGGACCTCCTGGACGTCTCTGACATTTCTCACCTTAGCACGGGAAGTCTAAGTAAGTGAGTAAACTTTGTCAGTGCTCTGTGGAAAGGGCTGGAGATGCAGCACCGCGCAACCAGCAGACCTGAGCATTCAGAATAGGCCCATCTGCTGGGGTGGAGGCGGGGGTGGCCTGAATACCTGGCAAGACACTGAGGCCCAGAGCAGGGATGAGCCCAATCTGCTCGCCCGGGTTCCTTATGGGCCGGAACCTGGCACAGGGTGTCTAAGTTGAATCTCGGGCAGAGCAGGTGGGCTGGAGCCCTGCCTGGGCACAGAGTGGAGTGGTCTCCTGAGCAGCAGGAAGAACTGGCACTAAATCCCAAGACGGACTGACAAGTGGGAGGCTCCGGAATAGACAACCCTGTGAACTTGACCACTCATGGTCGTTAATAATGGAGATACCTGGCCCAGTGGGGATCCTGAGCAGAGAATGTGAAACCAAAGGGTGACACACCTTTGTCCAGGCACTGGTGGGTATAGGGATTTGATCTGGTTGACAAGAGACACCGAGGAGAGACAGCCTAGGGGCTGGAGGTTCTGCATCCTTGTTCTTGCTTCGCCCTGAAAAGCCTTGTGACTTTCTGGGCTAGGGTTCTCATTCAGGAAACGTTGGTGTAGGGGGCCTCTGTGGTGCATGGAAGAATAGTGGGGGCTTCATTTCCTCCAGCAAGGAGCAGGGAAACACCGAGGGTACCCCACATTTGAGAGCTTAGACTTCCCTGCCCTCATGCTGCAACACTTGGCATTGACCTACTGCTCATGGCAAGTGGGGGCAGGTGAAGACACCTGTGTCTTTGTTGACCCGGGGATGAATCAGGTTGGGAGAACTGCTGCCCCTTTTGCCATATGAGAAAAAGGCTCTCAGCCTCTACCTGGGACAGTCAGTTTGGAAGGTGATGGCACTGAGGGAACTTGCAAAAGCTAAGGGACCTGGAGAAGCTGTCAGCTCCTGCAAGGTGGCACCTGCAGGCACATGTGTCAGGCAGAGTTGAGGTGGACAGTGCCCAATAAACGTGTCCACTCTGCCAAGCACATGAGCTGCTGAATGCATGCCAGTCTTCTTGGGGTGGAGGCAAGGAAGGGAAGAAAGAACCCCAGGGAAGCCTCGATGCTTATTCTCATCCCAAAGTGAAGTTTCTAGTACAGAAATCACAGGCTGGGAGTCAGAAGACTAGATCACCCAGTACCAGTGACTACGTGACCTTGAACAGTGAGTGGAATCCTGTGACTTAGGAATATATCAGAAGCAACCAGCCAGCTTGAGGGAGTCTGTGGGGTAGGACCAGCCAGCTGCAGCCCCTGTCTTCTGAGTGCTTATGCTCTAGGAATGTCACTGCATTCCCACGGGCAGGCCACAGAGGGAGGGAGGTCATGTCACCCTGCACCAGCTTGACATCTGAGCTGTCCCTACCTTGCCCTTCAGTCATGGCCTTCACAGAGCCCTCACCCAGGCCACATGCTTTTCGGGGACTTTCTGAGGTTTCTGCTAGGGCAGCCAGAAGCAGAGGGCAGGGCTGGGGCTGCCTATGCATGCGTGTTTGTGTGTGTTTGTGTGTGCGCAGGCGTGTTGTTGGCACGGACGTGACTCTGCATTCTCCAGGCCCGTAATGAGTCCTCATTGCAATGGGTTTGATGGAATAATTATATTCTGGAAACTGCAGGAAACTGCGTTCCACTTCTTAAAGGGCAGGATCATCAAACATTTGTGCTACATTATTTGCAGGCACACCTTCTGCTGCATCTGCTCCCTTAAAAAAAAAATCTCCAACTCCAATCTGATCTGAATATATAAATCTGAATTATCACAGCAAAGGCGATATGCTCACACCTTTTTTCTTTTTCTTTTTTTTTTTTATCTGTTGCCATGGTGATTAGATAAAATTCACGCCAAGTCTCCAGGGAAGGATGGAATTATTTCAGACAGTTTCTCACCCCTCTCAAGCTACTTCTCTCTGTAACAAGCCTGGGCACCATCTCTGAGGTTGGGCAGAGAGACAGGCAAGAGGAGAAGGCAGAAGCTTCCTGGGAGGCCTTGGCCAGGCACAGGAAAGTGCTCTTTTTTCCCAGATGCTCCTGGTGCTCAGCTAGGCTCTAAGCCACAGAGCAGCCACTGGTCCTCAAACCCAAGGCTTCTTTAGTGACCCCAGCAGCCACCTAGGGAGAAAAGCCGAAACTTAGAGGGCGGAAGGCAGTGCCCTTGTTCAAGGTCAAGGCAACAGCGTGTTCAGAATGACCCAGGGCCTTGGCGCCGCTGTCTCCCTAGTGAATATGCGCAAGGAAAGGTTTTTCCCTCAAAAAGTGAGAGACTCGGCTCCCAGCACTGGCACTCCATTGCAGCGTCCTCAGGCTGATTCTCAGAGGAGTTAATTATCAATGGGTGTAATTTGTTAGCAGATTTTTTCAGAAAAGGGCATTATTGACCTAATTGTTATTTAACGCCACCAATTCACGAACCTGGGTCTGTGTGTGCGCGCGTGTACGTGCGTATGTGCGTGCACACGCACGCGGACGGGCGGGTGCATATGCACGTGCGTGCGCATGCGCATGTGCTTCCCTGGAATGATTCGGAGTGTTACGGAAGCCAGCCCCACTCCCCAGTGCGAGCCTTCTCAGCTCCTCCAAGACTCCAAGTTCCAGGGTGTGGGCGATAGTCCCTCAATAAGGGGGTGGGGGGCATCATTTTTAGCGTATCTCACAGCATCTTTTATATAATGGTGGAGAGAGAGAGAGAGAGAGAGAGAGAGAGAGAGCGCGTGCATATGGAGAGGACGCTGGATCCCTGAGGGGTCTTGAAGGGCCCTGAGCAGGTTGCTGGGACAAAGATGACTCCTTTGAGGTAGTCTTAGCCAGAGTGTCTCTGCTGGGTTCTTCTTGGGACCTGGACCTACGAGTGCCCTGATCTAGGGGAAACAATGAGGTCTAGTGACCAGGCCAGTGTGGTTTGCTGGGGACCTGTGATTTTTTTCAGAAAATTTTCCTCTCTGGACCTCAGTTTCCTGCTTGGAAAATGAGGGAGAAGGAGAAGAAACCTGTTTCTGTCATCACTGGGAAATGTAGCAAATTCAGCACCAGGGCCCTGTGGTAGGTAAGGCCAGGAGACTCGGGGTGATGGAGCAGGCCTCTCCCAGGCCCAGCCTGGAACTGGGACAAGGAGGTGCCTTGTGACCCAGTGAGAATGAGTATCTAAGCCTCGCTGGTCTCTTGGCCCACAACTGTCCCAGGGCAGCTGTGACCCCAGGATGGTGGCAGGGCACAGTCACTGCATAGACTTGGGTATCAGGCAAATCTGGATGCCTATCCTGCCTAAGCTCTTGACCTTGGGCAACTAACCTCTCTAAGCTTCTGTGATATACAATGGGAATAAATTTAAAACCTACCTCACAGGGTGTTGTCAGAATTAAATGATATGAAGTCTCTAGAGTACTTAGCACAATATAAAGGTACACAGGAAAGATTCAATACATGGTACCTGGGAGGAGGCCAGGTCAGGGGTGGAGGATATGGGTAGCATCATTTCAGCCTAAGGTGATGCAAAAAAAAAAAAAAGTACAGACCTCTGAATGAGAAGACCTATATTCTGATTCTCCTTTGCCATTTGTCACCACTGTGTTTTTAGGCCTGTCACTTAATCTCAGAGCCTTAGTCTTCATTTGTAAAACGAGAGTCTACTCTGTTATTAACTTGTGTGATAAGTGTTATTATTCTCGATTTTCAAATGAGAAAAGGAGGCTTTGAGAATTAAGCACTAGAAGTTGCACAAGGTCATGTCTTAGTGGCTGAGCTAGGATTCAAACCCAAGGGCACAACACTTCCCTGACCTTCAACACACTGGGTTCAGCATGAGATCAGATGGGGATACCTGTGGATGGTCGAGGGTGGTAGCTGGCTGAGTTGCCACCATCACCTACAGTTGTGAGAATCACATTGAGCTGACAGCTGAGACCTGTGACTTAGGGGAGCCCGCCCCTGGTGTGCAGCAGTTTCTCCCTCTGTGCACTGCCAGAACAGCAACAGGAGGCCAGAGAGATTGTTCTAGAGACCCAGGTTCTAGTCACTGCCTATGCGACTCTGGACTAGATCATCTCTAAGGTTCCCTCTCAAATCTCGGCCTCTGTGATTCTGGGGTGCAGTCAGTGGGGCCAAGATTAAACAGACATTGTTTGTAGGAGAGAAGCCTGGGCCTTACCTAAGGGCTAATGAGGGAGAAGGCAGCGAAGAGGGCCACAAGGGACATCGACAGGCAGGTACAGACAGACCCTGGGCTGTTCCCTTTAAGAGGAGCAGAGTTCCCTGACTCCTGGATCAGGGCTGTGCAAGCTTAGAAGGAGGAGGGGGCAGAAAAGCCCCCAGAGTCTAGAGATTCAAAGACACCCTGCCCCTGTGAGATGCAGAAGCTCCTAATTGGAGCCGCGCGCGCACCCAGCACCGATCACTCCATGATGTGCTTTCTGAGGCAGCGCGGAAGGCAGGCCTTCATTAAATCCGACACCAGGGAATTAATTCAACTCACTGCCGTCACTCTGTCTCCATCACCCTTTCCCCTCGACAGCCATTGCTCCTTGATCTCCCACACCTTCATGTCGAAAGTTCTCCTTGAGGAAGGAAGCTTCCCCTGACTGTCACCTGAGCTACGACTATATCACGGGCCAGGACTCAGGGCCCAGATCGGCAGGGCGCGGGCGGGAGGCAGGGATCACACAGGAGGCACTCTGTCATAGAAAGAAGGGGAAGGAAGGACCAGGGGCCACGAGAGATCCTTCTCCACCACCAGCAGGAGAAGGAAGGATTTGAGAGCTGATGGTGACAGGCAACTGGCCTTCCCTACTTTAACTATTCTTGAAACTGTGACTTTATAATTGAAATCCCTTTGGGAGAGAGTCATGCAGAGGAGAAGGGCAGAGAAAAAGACAAGGGGTTGCCGGGAAGCTACCTGAGCCATTCTTCAGCATCATGGTGCCTCCTTGCCCGCCGAAAATCACAGCTACTGAATCACAGTCTCCTCCTGGCTTCACCCATGGCCAGGATCCCTCAGTCTGAGATGAGCCAGGGCAGAACCTGGGGCTGGCAGACACGCCAACCCATAGGGCACTAACTGGCCATCCCAGCCATAGCCTGCCACCTTATTTTGTCCCAGTATGCAAATCAATATTGCCTTTGCTCTGTTTGTGCTAAGAAGTGACCAGTTAGGGAAGCACTGCTGGAGGGCACTGAGCTCTGGGATCTGGGTCTAAGGAAGTGCTTCAGAAACCAGGGATTTCTGTCCAAAGTTACTGGGTTTAATCCCCCCCACCCACACACACACAAAAGGTCTTTCCAGGACTTGTAAGGAAATATACAACCCTCATCAGGCCAGGGATAGGGAAAATGGGCTGTGTGAATACTAATTTGTGAGAGAAGAGAGGGTTTCAGGAAGAACTTTCCTGATGGAATGAGGTGGATCCCTCCTGGTTGAGGTGACACAGAGGAAATGACACTAGTAAAAAAATAATTTTCTATCAGTATCTTATTTTATAGAGGAGGGAGTTATGAGGTAAGTAACCTGCCTGATGTGAGATCTGTGGGAGACTCCGTCCTCCCTCCTCCTGGGCCTTGTCTACTCCCCCACACCAGAGTTCCCTGCCCTCAGAAGATTTGCCCCTGCTCAGAAATTCCATGCAGATAACATCTTCTCTTGACTATAATCAAACTGCAAAGTCAAGTCCAAAATGCAAAGTGAGCTATTTTAAAGGGTTCTTGGTTAAAACAAGAAATTCTCACCTTTCCTTTGAATGGAGTCACAAAATCAGACCATCAATTGTCCCCACCCATGGGAGTCCTCTGGGAGTTGGAGTTGGCACCATGGAAACAAAGGAGCACCTGCCTGGGAGTGGGGAGGGTATCCCCCGCTCCATGCATCCTTGAGAGGTAACGTTGCACCTGCTCCCAGCTCACAGTGACCACAGCCACCAGCTTGTCAGGTGTTCCTGCCACACCCCCCTCCACCCAGAGCAAAGGTCCTGGGTCCTGGGAGAGGAAAGCCCTGCTCAGGTAAAGCCATCACAGGAGAGGAGAAGGAAGCTTGGGATCTTGAGTTTTCTCACTACTAAATGTATTAGTCCACGTCAGCACACTCACTGAAATTGTGTGGAAGACTAACATACCCTCAACTACCCCCACCTGCCATAGGAGGGTTAATTTGGGAAATGGAAAAGGAAAAAGTGGTGGAGGACCCTTTATTGGAGGCACAGAGGTGGGGCTGGCTGTCCCCATTCAGAGTTGGGGACAGGGATGCCTTTCTTTGATCCATGTCCTGTGGTCTCCCGAAAACCTTTCAGGAAGGTCTGCAAGAGGCAGGTCTATGTGAAGGTGGGACTTATGTGACAATCCGAAGGACACTGAGTCCACCTCTGGCCAGCATTAGGGCAGAGACAGGGAACATCCCCAAAACAGAAAGGACAAAAATTCAGCAGTCTTGGGAAGTTTGAGACAGTCACCACTCTGAGACCATTAGCTATCCAAGGGACACGCCAACATCTTGGGAAAGACATGGATGTTTCCAAGGATGTGCATTTAACATTAGAGCCAATGTTTGTGGCCCATGGGGGCAGAGCCCATCTTTATGCCTGCTGGGTTATAGACGGCTGGCATTATTCTTCAGTTATGAATGGGAAAATTGAGAAATTTAGGGCAAAGGCCAGAGTCACGAACAGCAGGTGCTCAGAAGGAACCAATAGCATGAGATGTAGCTGGTGAAAAGCCAGAGCCCAGGTGGAAGTGGGAGAAACAGCATATTCAGCAGGGGCCCAGCGTCTTGCTGTACCCACTGTTCAGGCCAACTATGGTTTGGGCCTGGGTTTTGAGAAAGACCTGAACAAACTGGGCCACTGTGGAGGTGGCACCAGGATAAGATAAGATCATGTGAAATCAAAGAAGAGGTTGCTCCAGAGATGGGCTTGTTTTCACCAGGAGGGTGGGATGCCAAAAAGGGTAGAGGAGAGGATGAGCACTGCCCTCCAGCAACTGAAGGGTGCAGAGGGAAGGAAGGAAATTTCTGTACAAGTTCAGGGGCAGGGAGGGGCAGGAGGAAGGCCAAAGGGGGGAATTTCACAAAAGTGGATTTTAGTCCCATCGAAGGAAGAACTTCATAAAAGGGGGACTTCCTAAAAGGCAGAAGTAGCCCCTACCTTGCAAAGTACCTACAATTAAATATAACTTTGTGATTTTCAAAACCACAGCATATCAATTCTTCTCAACATACATGAAAATTTTCAAAAAATAAACCAAAAATCACCCTTAACTCCACTCCTTAGAAATAACCATGTCAATCAATAATAGCCTGCAAGTATTTCTTTCTAGACATCCATCTATGAGATATATATAAACATATATATATATTTCAACCAATTGGAATCCTAGTGTGTGTGTGTGTGTGTGTGTGTGTGTGTGTATGTAAAATGCATTTTTCCACTTAGCATCATATTATGGTATTTTTCTCAAGTAGTTAAAATGTATTGAAAATATTTCATTTTATTGTGCCATTAGTTATTTAAGAGTTTAATTTTTTTTTTCACTATGGTAAAGAGCATTGCAGTTAACACAAATCTTGACTGCCATTTTAGATTGTTTCTTAGGGATGGAGCCCTGAGAAAATGGGTATTCAAGGCTTCAGATCCATACTGTCCAGTTGCTCTCCAGAGAGGTCATGCCAGAGTCTCCCTGGAGCAGTGGTGTGTGCACCCAGCAAGACACATGCTTGCTAACATCAACCCAAGGTTTTCCCAAAAAGAAGTCTCCTCTGTTTAAGATGAGATTTGATGCACCACTTTTCAGAAAACATGTCTGTTATACGCCTACACGTGATAAATGAGGTGCATGATAAACACAACAAAATTTTGACTTGTGTGCGTACACACACACACACACACACACTGATGTACATGATAATCTCGTGCTCTTGGTAAACTCTGACAATCCACCCAGACCCTAGAGGCTCTCAACACAAATCCACCCTGTTGAGAGAGAGATGGGCTCCCTCATCCAGAGTAGGCTGCTTCTTGAGAGCTGGGTCCCAGGTCCAGTGTGGTGACAAAAGGCCTCTGTATAGAACCCCCAGGGGGTTGGGTTCCCTGATTTCCAAGGCCCCTTCTGGACCTGGCAAACTAATTCTACCATCTGCATGTGCCACCTGGGAACTTAGGTATGTACGAGGGAGGGGGAAATAAAGGAAGACTGGGGACAGGGGGGGATCATTGTTTCAGGATAAATTGGAATAAAACTAGGTGCTTTTAAGAGCCAAAGCAAGAAGGCAGCAGGTGGTGATCCCTGCCGGCCTGGCCTCTGCCAGGGAGACCCTCCTGTTCTGCAGGCCCAGGACAAGCTCTCCAGGGAGCTGGGGGCGGGGCAGGAGATCACCTTTCTCTCTCAGGTTTCCCTGTTTGCTGTGACCTGGGCTCCCAGCTTTCTCTTGTAATTTGAACTGAAACTGGGGGAGTTCTCAATGGGGGCAATTATGGTCCCTCAACCCAATCACCTTTGCCTACCCAGCTGGCCACTCCTGTAAGTGGCTGACCCCCTGAGCAACTGCCCCCAGGACAGAAGGACAGAGGGCAGCCAAGACCCTCCCGAGCTCCCAGCTCTTCCAGGGAGAGCAGCAGAATGAGAAGGCCACACAGCCCCATAAATACTCCTGGTATTCTTAATTTTCGGTGGCCTCATGCTGGGTCTCCAGACTCTCATTAAACCAGGAAACAGATTACAGTGGGTCCCGAGGCAGATACATTTCTTCTCCTCTCATATTTATACCACTTTTAATTGTTGTTATTTAACAACTATTGAACACCAACCCTGTCCTAGGTAGCCCAGAAGAGAGGGCAGGAAGTAGGTCCCCAGGAGGGCACAGTGGGGACGTGGGATGTGCACGGCCCCTCCCCAGCTCCACCACTGCACACCCCCCAGGTCCACCCCCATCTTACCCCTCTCCCTGCGCTCCCATCCCCCAACCCTGGCATACTGCAGTGGGGCCCAAAGCCCCCCTCTGCACACTGTGTTGAAATGGCTTCTTTTTCTTATGAAATATATCATGCATGTAGAAAAGCATAAAAATAATGTGAAAAGGGCTATGTTTCTTTTGGCTGTATTTTCTTCAGATCTTTTTTTAGGAGAAACAGTTTAAAAATAAGACATTCTGCAAACAGTTGTATTTCCCTCCAGAGCCCATCACCTCCTCCTCAGAGGTAAGCATTATCCCGAATATGGTGTTTATCATTGCCACGCGTGTTGTTGTTCTTCTGCCACATATGTATGTATCCAGAAACAATACAGGGGACCGGTTTGCATGTTTTCAAACTTTATACAAATGGTGCCATAATGCACGCCTCCTTCTGCAATTTGCTTTTTCCATTTCACGTTTTCTTCATAACGTGTCCAGGCTGATTTGTAAAGCTCTGGTTCATGCATTTCCCCTGCAGCGTAATATTTCACAGTATGAATAGAGCAGATTTAATTTATCCATATTGGTTTCCAATTTTTTTTTTTTTTTTTTTTTTTGCCATCATAAATGTAACTGTGGTGACTATTCCTGTCCACATCTTTTTGTGCACATGTGTGAGAGTTTCTTGAAGGAATATACATATTGGAGCTCTTTCCTTCATTTGTTTGTCTCCCCTGCAGGGCACAGACCTGTCACCATGACCCCAGTGCCCAGGATGATGTAGGCACATGGCTCATGTCTCAGTCAAGTTTGTTAGACTGCACTGAGCAGGAAGGGACCTAAGGGCTCATCTGCTCTGGCCCTTCACTTGCAGATGAGGAAACTGACATGCAGAGAGACATTGTAACGTGACTTAGTGACAGCACTGGACCTAGAAAGCCCCTGTCCACGTCCCACCTTCCTCGTCCTCCCAGTGCATACTTGGGAAAGCTAGTGACTATCAGGAAATGATCCAAAAGAGAGAGGAAAGAGGCAGAGAGAGGCATAAAAAAGTCACACCTGAACACCTGGCCTTAACACCTGGACCCTCGTCCAGTAAACAGAAGCCACACACCTGGACCCAGCCCTCAGGCTTCAGACCCAAGACTGGACCCCAGCCTCCAGATGAGGACTCACACCTGTATGTGATCAAACAAGGTTAGAGAGGGGATGCCCAGCCCCCAGATTGAGGCCTGCAGGACTGAGGCTTCCATCTGGTGGCCAGGTATCCAGATCTGACACCTGCCTTTCATGGTTTGCCTTCCTCCTCCTGCAGATGGTCCAGTCCAGCAGAAGATCCTAGAGCCAACGCCCCAGTCACCTGGATATTATAGCCTAGTGTGAAGAGTGGGCTCTGCTGCCAGATGGTTTGGGATTCTACTCTTTGCTAGTTGTGTGACCTTGGGTAAGTGACTTCACCTCTGCTTCTTTTGTTTCATCTTTGAGATGAGGATGATAATAATTCCAGCTACCTTATTGATATTGAGAATTCATTTGTATAAGCAATTCATGCAGAGCCCTGGCACGACAAGGGCTGCGTTTTTAATTACTCCCCGCCCATTCCATATGACAACTCCACACAGCACCACCTCGTCTCCCACCCCGACACTACTGCCTGGCCTTGGGCAAGGCTTCTCTCTGCCCCGGGGCCGCACAAATGTACGAGGCATGGAGGTAGGAGTATCCTCAAGCATCCACTCCCCTCAGATGCTTCCCCGACACACAATCCCTATTACCCAAGTCCACTCCCTCACAGAGGAACAGGAGGAAATGCAGGATTAGACCTCTGTTCCACCGCCCGAATAGTGTTACACACCTGAAATGGGGGTTCAACTGATTCCCCACAGGAGTCAGGGGACCTCTTCCCTCAGGGACTGTAGGACTTATTATCGGGCAAAGTCCTGAAAGCTTATTAGGTTTGCAAGTGACCCAGGCGTAATAAACTCAGACTATAAAGGGGAAATAAAAATAATGCTCTAGCCTCACCCCAAAGTATAAGTTCTACTAATCAGGGGAGATAGGAATTGCTCAGCTGCTCCTCCTTCCAAAATTTACATAATTCATTTAAAATGAATATGCCTCTAAATAGGAAACAATAGAGGATTTTGTTCCACTTGAGTCAAAACCCCATGGTTTGCTGGGTTCGGGACTGTACAATGGTGGCCTATGTGTAAGAAAAATAAGAATCCACTGGATAGAAATGGAGGGTCCTCTATAGATAACTGGAGCTGATTCTCATCATTAATTTACGTCAATGGCCCCAAACACTGGCCTCTAAAGACAAAAAGCTTCAACCAGTTTAAGAGGCTTGGGATATAATAACCCCTCCCAGAAAAAAAAAGTAGGCGGTAAAAAAAGTGCGGTTAATTTTAAAATGGGAGGATGATGAAGGGACATAAAGGCACATTTCAGCCTTATGTTTTACCTAATCTACCGGTTACTTATGGTAGGGGGAAGAGATATTTTACAACAAATGGGAGTAAACAACACCTTGCAACCAAACCTGCAGCGTGTTAAATGTAAAAACATACAGGGTAATCTTAACCCTAAAAGAAACTCATCAAAAAGTACCGGGTAAGCTTAACCCTAAAAGAAATCATTATTATATAGGAAAAATAAAAAAAAAAGACATTTTTCTTTGGGGCCCCACTGAGAAAATAATTTTGTAAAAATACCATGGCCTTTCTGATAAGCCAGTGGGGTCCCTCATGTGGCCCTATCTAAAAGAGAAATTACAAGCGGCCCCCTACTAGTTAAGGAACAATTAAAAGCAGGACATATAGAATCATTTCCACCTCTCCCATGGAATTCCCCACTATTTGTGAATCAAGATAAAAAAGCAGGAAAATGGCGATTTTACATGATCTTAGAACTAAATTAATAAAACCATGCAAGTCATGGGCCCTACTCAACCTGGACTTCCGAATCCTATAGCTATTCCATTCAAAAAATTTCCATGTTATTAGTCTTTGATATAACGGATTGCTTCTTTTCTATTCCCCTACATCCTCTGGATGCCCCCAGGTTTGCTTTTCAGAGCCTCCATCTCCTGAACTGAAATGACAATGAACTTACAAAAACAATATTTGAATACTTTCAGCACTACAACAAGCTACTTTATTTCATTCCCAGTTTCACGTCAAAACAGCACCACCTTGCAACGTAGGTTTAAAATCACAAAGGAGCAAGCCAGAACAATTGATACAAAAACTTTTGTAAAAGATTGTAAATCTTGTATAACACATTTGCCCAATCCTCATTTTGGTGTTAACTAGAGGATTAATGCCCAATCATTTGTGGCAGATGGATGTTACTCATGAGCCAAGCTTTGGAAAATTGCAATTTATTCATGTAACCATAGATACATGCTCAGGCATGATTTTTGCTTCCTTACATTCCGGAGAAAAAGTTAAAGATGTCACATCTCATTGTTTACAAGCTTTTGCTGCATTGGGCATCCCCAAAATGCTTAAAACAGATAATGGTCCCGCTTATACGTCCTCATCTTTCAAACAGTTTTGCGCAAAATTCAACATATCCCATAAAAACAGGCATCCCATACAATCCTCAGGGTCAAGGCATTATTGAAAGAGCAAACCGCACACTAAAAGTTATGTTGTTAAAACAGAAAGAAGGAAACTGGAAAAATCCTAAGGACAGATTGGCAGTTGCCCTGTTTACTTTAAATTTTTTAACTTTAGACTCTGATGGTTATTCTGCTGGAGACAGACATTGGAACCCACATCAACAACATAAACCTTTGGTTTACTGGAAGGATGTTCTTTCAGGTACATGGAAGGGTCCGGATCCAGTATTAATTGGGGGAGAGGATCTGTTTGTGTCTTTCCAAAGCATGAATCCTCTCCAATATGGATACCATCTAGATTAATAAAGCAGGTACCACATCAAAAGGATCAAGATGAAGTTGTTGAGGAATCAAGATTAATAAAAAAGGTACAAAATCAAGAGGACCATGATGAAGATATGGAATGATTCCCTTAAAAGAGTCCTTCAAAATATGTCACAACTTAAGTGTCATTCCTCCCGGCTGGGACGAAGAGATCTCTCTTTAGTGTGCACACAATTATATATATATATTTTTTACTTTTTATATATGTGTTTATTTGTGTATTTGTCTAAATTTCATGTTAATGTGACGTCACAAATATATGTTTGTATGTGCGTCTGTCCAGTGTGACATCAAAAATAACAAAGCGCTTGTGAATATATATATATATATATATATATATATATATATGGATCCAAATAACTCTAATTCATTTAAGTTTAAGAGTATTCAAAATGGGTAAATAATTTAATAAGTGAAGGTACCTTCAATTTTGTTTTATAGGTGTCCCAGGGACTTCTCTTTAGCAAAAAAATATGACTAGTGCTGTATAACCTGATATTTTGGTGTTTTGACATGAGGTTGCTTATTTGTTATTAACTTCATTTGTTTTAAAAAATGATTAATTTCAATTATTTCAACAGGTAAAGGACTGCTGTGTATGCAGAAACTCGAGAGTTCCAGCTAACAAATTATTTCTCCAAAGTGCTTTTAGTTTTTCTTTAATCTATCTTTAATGCAGTAATTACCCTCAGTCTTTCTTTGTTTTGTTCTAAAAATGATATTTTGCCAGCTTATGTTTGTGGGAGCACAGGCTACAATGTGTGTGAGCAGAAATCAACTTATTTTTCCAATCTAATAATTCTATTATTTAGTTTGACAACTCGCCTCTTGACTCAGTGCTGGAATAGCACTGCCTTTCCTTTAACAATTGATGCTTCAGTCTCTAGATAGCGGGCCCTGAAGATTTGCCGGTGGCATCGTCTAGACATAAAAAAGACGGCTGCTTCTACAGCTGCAGGGATCGCGGTCGCTGCAAGCATCCCTGCTGCTCAAATGTCAAACAACCTCACCAGCAGTGTGGCCTCTGCTCTGCATGCATGGGGCCTCCTAGATCTACGTGTTATAACAAGTGGACATTTTGATCTTTCATTGTTTGGGACTTCATGGGACAGTACCTTGCGGGTATTTGTTTAGAGAACTCACTGTGTTACTTGATAGAACTTAGGGCAGCTGATTTGTTTAAAGAATTTGATATGCTATGCAATTTGACTTGTCACCAAAAGGCTTGTCGCCTTAAAGCCGCAGCATCTCCTCCCAATTGGACGGCTGTTAGTCATCTTACACAATCGATCCTAAAGGGCTCCATTGGATGGCTGGTTAGCCAATGACGGGTAAGATCCCCAGAGGGGGACAACCTAAGACAGGCACAGTCGCACGGGACAGTCTCATGTGGCCGACATATCAACCTAAGACAGGAGTCAAGGGCACAGCCTTGATTATCCAATGACGGGTAAGAATGTTGGTTGCACATAGACGTCCTAGAGCATCCCCTCTTTTAAAACAAAAGGGGGAAATGCAGGAGCCCTGTTTGGGGAGATAGCTAAGATTGCGGTTGACTATGGGCCATAGACATTTTTGGGCATTGTCGCCTTCCGTAGTCTCACGGGACTTGGCCCAGGATCTCGAGAGATTTGAGCAATGACTCAGCAGATTGACATTTTTGGGCATTGTCGCCTTCCGTAGTCTCACGGGACTTGGCCCAAGATCTCGAGAGATTTGAGGAGTGACTCGGCAGATCGAGCAAGCACCATTCCTGCTCGGGCGCATGGGATGAGACCAGAGAGAGAAAGGACAGGGTTATCGCTATTGTATAGATACATTGTAGTTTCTTGTAAGAGTACGTGGCTTGGTTTCTTGTGAGAGTGAAAGGACAGGGTTATCGCTATTGTATAGATACATTGTAGTTTCTTGTAAGAGTACGTGGTTGGTTTCTTGTGAGAGTGTGTATGTAGTGTTAGAAATTACAAGAGACAGAGACAGAAAGATTAAAGAATTTTTTTCGTCTCCAGTCTCCGGACTCCTTCCCGCGGCACTGCCGTTCCAGGCTGCAATCCCTTTCCGGCGGCTAACAACAGTATGTTACCATGAACATAAAATGTGACCAAACAACCCAAAAGGGCTTTGACAGGTGCGCTCATCAAATCAACACGGAGTAGTAGTGTTATTGTTTTGTTTAGCCAGTTCTGGTCTGTTGGTGGCCAAGTGTATTCCTGTTTTTTGTGGGCTATGGACCACGAGGAAGCAAATGATCTACTCCCTCTTGAAAACGTGAGGTTACATTTGTGACAGGCCTGGCATAGTGCCTGGCCCCCAGAAGCTGAAGACATGCTTCCCCTGGGGCCTGCTTCCTGCCTTCAGGAAGACGGTATTCCTGTGAGTGTAGAAGGAATTGGAGAGGTAGCAGAGTCAAGTCCCCAGGCCTCTGTGTGCCCATCTATAAATGGGGATAATTGTTTGCATGCTACACAGAATCACTACAAGAATCAAATCTAATGCACATGAAACTGCTGTTGGCTGGAAAGCCATAATACAAATTTAACTCACTATTAAAGGTGGAGTGTCCCTTATCTGAAAAACTTGGGACCAGAAGTACCTCAGATTTCAGATTTTTTTCAGATTTTGGAATATTTACATATATATGTAAAGAGAGATGTTGGGATAGGACCCAGTCTAAACATGAATTTCATTTATGTTCATACACACTTTACCCACATAGCCGGAAAGTCATTTTATACAATATTTTCAGCGTAATTGCACTTTGACGTCAACCTGGCATCTGAAGTTAGGTGTGAAATCTCCTACTAGTGGCATCACCTCCATGCCCAACGAGTCTTGGATTTTGGAACATTTTGAAGTTTGGGATTAGGGATGCTCAGCCTGAATATAAAAGGTAAGAGGCTCTTCAGTTTGCCCTAGATCTTCACATTGCTTCAACTCTGGGTAGGTCATGGTGGAAGCCTTCCCTGCACAGGCCTCTCTCGGCAGCTCCCACATTCACCTGCAGTGCCCTGTGTTGTGAAACAGCAGCCCTGGGAAGGGGACAGGAGGACGATGGGAGGGTGGGATGTGTGACAGAGGTTGTTCTATGGCCCAGTGATAATTCCTGGGAAGTTCAAGGGCAGACATGGACTCCAGCAGGCGAGGTCCTAGATGATCTTGGCTTTCCTGGAAATATCCTTGGCCACTGAAGACCAACCCCTAAAATTCCTTCCAGACCATTTCCTGTATCTCCAATCTTCCAATGGCTTTTCACCCACAGCTTATGTGGCATCAGTTATACCCCACCCTAAATGTATCATGAGTTCCAGTCCAAACAGGCTGCTTTCCCCCCCAGAGTGAGCCACTGCTCTCAGCTCTCCAGGAGGTCACTCCCATAGTCTCCTTTACCTGGACCACAGTGGCTTGCTGGACCCACGCAGGGGGCTTTAACAAGTGCAGAGGCTGGGTCTAACCCGAGCGGTCCTCATTTGATGGTTCTAGGAATGGGCCTGGACAATGGTTGTAACAGCCTTGATTATCCGATGACGGGTAAGAATGTTGGTTGCACATGTGGACGCCTAAAACAGACACAGTCAATCCTGATGTGGTAAGGGCTCGATTGGACGGCTGGTAGTCAATGACGGGAAAGTCTCATGTGGCCGACATATCAACCTAAGACAGGAGTCAAGGGCACAGCCTTGATTATCCCATGACGGGTAAGAATGCCGGTTGCATGTGTGGACGCCTAAGACAGGCACAGTCCATCCTGATGTGGTGAGGGTCGTCACCCATCTATTTATCCCTCTTTTAAAACAAAAGGGGGGAAATGTAAGAGCCTTAATGAGGAGGTAGCTAGGATGGTGGCTGGCTGAGAGCAAAAGAGGAGTCGTTTAATTGTTTTCTCCTGACCTTATTGTAATCAACTAAGAATCTTTCTGTGCCCGTGAACACTGTGTGATGCATCTGTAAGTTGAGCTTGTGACACGTGTATATTTGTTAAGGTGAAGAGTATTTAACTAGGTAGAGTTGGAGTTGGGGGGTGGTGGTTGGAGTTGGAGTTGGAGAGAGAAGTCAGCAGAGAAGCAAGAATAAAGAACCTACTCATTCCCAGTCTGCCTCCGAATTCTTTCCCGCGGTATCGTTGCTGCAGGCGGCAGCAGCTGCAGGCGGCAACAAATGGTATTTTTAAAAGTTCCCCAAGTTATTGTAAATTTGAGAATTGGCAGTTCTTGAACACTCTGTCCTGCAGGAGCTCAGCCACCCAGAGATGCTGCTTCCTAGAAGGCACTTCTGCAAAGCACTGAAGATGGGCCCTAAAAAACACCTGTCCTGCCTCCTCATCACACTCTGACTCATGTTGAGGTCATGTGAGTCTCAAGTTCCTCTTGCCTGTGAGACAGCAATCCCCTTGAAAGCAGGCACAGTGTCCCCTGTTTATTTCCATGCCATCCTTTTGTATGCTTAATAGGCCTCATTAAAGAGGAGTCGATTCAAGGTTGTCCATAAAATTCAAAACACCTAATCTCCTCTCAATCTTGCCCAGAAAATAAAATGGGCAATGGGGAGCTGCCCTCCTTGGCCAGGAGAAAAGGCCAAGACCTGATACAGGCCTGGGTTCACCACACACACCCTGAGCCAGAAGCTCCACAGAGCCCTTGCCCCTGGACAGAGGGCTGAGGGTCTCTCTCGGGTCTCTATTTTGTGTGCTGGGGGGTCTACACAGGGGAGGCTCCCTCACTCACCACAGGTAGGAGAGCCAGAGTGTAGGTATGAGTGTGAATGCATATGTGTACATACTCGATGTGTACCATCGTTTACATCATGCAGACTATTTATACACAAGCACGCATATCTATTTTAATTTAAATGAGTTTCTTTGGTGTGTAGGAAGAGGAATTTCTCCAAATCCCTCAGGGTCCTCAAGCAAAGACCCTTGGGGATTACTGTCTACATAACAGAGCATCTTGTACACAGGAAATGCTTAAAAACATTTGTTAAATTAAATGATGAAGTAAAAATTCAATCAGCTGATGGTTGCCTATGCCAACACGGCCATTTGGGTAGATTTAGGGGACAAAGTCAATGCAGGCCGCGGCACGGCGTGGCTACCACCTGGTGTAGACCAGTAGATGTGAGTTTGTGCCCCACTCCTGGGCACAAACTGCATCCCCAACCTTGCCTATGAAAACAGCTTTCCTATGCCTGTGTCAGTAACGTGGGCTCTGGAACATTCTACAGGCAAGTCCTTTCCCTTTCTGTATCCCATCTTGGGAGCAGAGAAGAAGGTCCATGATATTCTCAGAAGGAAAATCTGTGCTTCACAAAGTCTCAGAGAGCCCACCAGACCACCACAGGGAATGAAGCACCCCTCACTTGGCTGGCACCACTGCCTGAACAGAAGCTGAACTGGGAGCCCCAGATTGTGCCCCTGCTACTGCCAGCCCCACCACTACCCCCACTGCCATTCACTTTGTTTCAACGATTTGTCTTCTTAGCTGACTGTCCAGGGATCTGGCAGATGTTGTGCCCTGAAGACAGGGGTATTCTGGAATACTCTGAGCCTCAGTGTGCTCTGCTGCTGCAGTGGAAGGGAGGAGGCCGGGAGGAAACATCTCCAGCTCAGTGGCCTTCATCCAAGCACAGGGCCTCCTGCCCTCGCACTGGAATGCAGAAGGACTGTGCCTGGCTCCAACCAGCTTGGCCTTCCATCATCCCAAAAGTGGGCCTGCACATCTAGGCACAGCAGATCTCAGGACACAGCAGACACCAGGGGGACCACCAAAGCCAGGAGCTTCATGCCAGGGCTCGGGCTTTGACCGTGCACAGTGATCCAAAGTGCTTCCTGCCTGTGCCTCACTACAAGGGCCAGTCTCACCTCCTGCGTGTGACAGTCCCAAAGCTCATGTGACCCTTGTGTAGAGACGGCAGTGTTCCTCCTCCTAAATGCTCACACCTGTATGTTCACACCTGTGCACTCACTGTTCAGGAGACTGTCCAGGCCACCAGGAGATGACTAACCCTGTCAGGGGGTGTGGGTGTCCACCAGTCACCAGCAAGGACTGAAAGCTACATACAGAGAATGTGTGTGTAGAAAAACAGATCTACATAGAAAAACGTGTGATATACATGGAAACTATATTTTACCTACATAGAAGAAAGTCCATAATCTCTAATCCTCACAACTGAGGACAGCAAGGCTCTGTGAGGTTCAAGTACTTGTCCAGGTGCTATGGCAAGCAAGGATCAGGGTGAAGATTTGAGCCAGGTGCAGTGGCGCACGCCTGTAATCCCAGCAGCTCGGAAGGCTGAAGCAGGAGGATCGTGAGTTCAAAGCCAGCTCGGCAATTTAGCAAGGCCCTAAGCAAATCAGCAAGACCCTGTCCCTAAATAAAAGATAATAAAAGGGTTGGGGGTGTGGCTTGGTGGTTAAGCACCCCTGGGTTCAATACCTGGTACCAAAAATCAAAGATTTGAACCCAAGCCTCCCGGAAGCCAGAGTCCACATTCTTTGTCCCACAGCTTCACTCCATCACAGAAGGAGCTGTAAGCAAGCCTCGCTGACATGGACCATACCAGGAGCAAATGGAGGCTTTATTCCTGCAGCCAGAGAACCAGGCATAATTCCTCTTCATTCATCCTGTTACCACCTAATCTAAAGGATCAGTCGCCATCCTAGCTAAACCTTCCTCTAGGCATTTGGCAAACATTGTCTGAGTGCCCACTGTGCACTGGCACACAGTGAGGGGTTCGCAGCATTACGGACCCAGACCACCTAGTCCACTGCGCCCGGGCGCAGGCCTCCGCTCTGAACCTCAGCCCATCTCCACGTGGCTACAGCTCTGGCTCCGGCTCTGGCAGCGGCATCTCATTGATACGCCACAGAGTTCAAAATCACAGGCTTGGCAGGAAGTGCCATCTATACATAGCTCTACCATTCTGTAAGCACCGTTGGCTTCTTCTGAATAAATGCTACCCTACATTAAATGCCAGAATTCGGCAAGCGATGCTGCACGTTTGCAACGAGATTGAGAACTAAAGGCAAGATTGATTCTGATGTGAACACCAGCAAAGCAAATGGGTTTTTGAAAACCCTATAATTTCCCTGCAACCCTTGACTTCACTAAACACACATTTTTAGACTACAGCACAGTTAGGTAGACATTAAACAAAAATGAGGTAGTCTAATGATGATTTATGTGTAGGATAACCTTCTATAAAGAATTCCACTCTGATTTCAGGGTAACTTACAGAGGTGCCAACTTAACCAAACAATGCCGCTTGCCTGGTGTCCACTGTCGTGGCGTGATCCCGGGGCACAGCGTTTGCCTGCAATTGTCTTAAATCTGCTGAAATTCACCCAGTGGGTGCTCTGGAAATGCAGCGCATGCCATGAACTAAATGGAAAAGCAAAACATAACACATGCACACGCCGCCAGAGGCACCTGCGAACACGAGGCGTTTCTGCTTGACTGAGGAGCCTGGCTGATGGTTCTGGAACCAAGCGGCTGGCGTGCAACTGCAGAGCAGCCCACCCGCTGGGACACTGAAGAGGGTCCTGGGAGCTGCAGGCCTGCACTGCAGGCGGGGCCTCCAGAGCTCCTGGAGGGCAGGCATCCAAACAGAGTTGCAGCGCAACCCTGCCTGGCCGCACGACCTCGGGCAGGCCCCTCCATCCCCCAAGCCTTGGGTTCTCTGTCTATTAAGAGTCCGTGAATCCGAGTCTCTCACAGGTACAACTGGGGGCAGCCAAAAAGATGAGGCCCAAGGACCAGACAGTAGCTTACAGACAAAAGGTGAAGGGCACAGACTGAGGGGTGACCTGGGAGCTGAAATGACCCTGGTTTCGATTCATGCCTGCCACTCCCTCACTGTGGCCTTGGGCCTGTGGTGACCTCTCTGTACTCTAGGTCTCTCATCTTCAAAATGGGGGGGGGGGGAGTCATAATAACACCTGCTACAGAGGACACTTGTGAACATTTAACAGAATGACCCAGAAAAGGCTCTCATCACACGAGACTTCAATAACGACCACTTCTTTTCTTCCTAAGTGTTACTATCACCAAGACTATCTTTTCCGTGTGGCTCATCCGACCAGAGGGAGCATTCCCTTGCTGCTGCCAAGCGTGCCCTTTGAATCTTTAACCTGAAGAATGCACTTAAAGTATCCAAAAGGCGGGAATCTTCCTCTGCTCTTGAAGGAAGACCATAAGACTGTGACCAGTAGGATACTCCTTTCCCCAGCAAAGCAAACAAAGAACATCAGCAGCATTGAGAGCCAGCTGCCTTTGTGAGGGAAACAGCAATGACTGGGAGTCCCTAGGACCTCAGCCTGAAGTCACTATCACAGGGAAAGAGCTTGGGAATTTGGGGACAAAAGCTCTGGCTCCAACCCAGGTCTTGCCTCTTGAAGTTGTGTGACCTGGAGCAAAATGCTTGGCCTCTCTGATCCCATTTTCTTCATGCCTCTGGCTTACCCATGCTCTGCCTCCAGCCCAGCACCCAGGAAGGGCAGCACAGATGAGAGAAGATGTCCCTAGAAAGACAGGGCTATGTGGGTGGGGCCTGAGATCAGACAACCCCTTTAGGCTGGGTGGGTAATTTTCTTGAGGTGTTTAGTTCACTCCTTCTGCATCTGAGAATTTAAGTCTCCCAGAGGCCTAATTTTCAATTCAAGGATTCCATGTTCAATAGGTTTCATTGTCCCATTTTATAGATGGACAGACTGAGGTTTTGGAATTAACTTTCTTAAGGTGAGCAATTAAGACTAGCAAACTTCACAGCCTGACGTCTTTCTACCACATCCCCACTACATCATTTGTGAATTGTCAGCTTGTGACTGTCACCCAATTTTTTGCCTAGTTGTTCATTTTTTTCTTGTTGGTTTTCTTTTTATTATGTATTCTGGATATCAGTTCTCTGTGAAACAACATAGTCGTCAAGAGCACAGAACAATGGAGTCTGAATGCAAAAGTTTAAATTGTGGCTCTGCTGCTTACTAACTTTATGCAATTTACTGAGCTTCTTTGTGCTTCCGATTGTGTATCTGTAAAATGGGACCATAATAGTCCTCTTGTCTTCAGATTGCTGTCAAGATTAAGTGAGCTGAATGTGATAAAATGCTTGGAACAGCCTGGAAACCAGTAAATGTTCCATAAATATGAGCTATTATCATATTGTCTTCCTCTCACCCCAGCCCAGAATTAGACAGGACTTTCACGAGCCAAATGGCCTGGTCTTCTTTCCAGATTTCTCTCTCCCCACTTGGTCTCAGCCTCCAGCACACCCCAGGTCCATCCCACCCCTCCTGGCCTGCAGACCTTAGCCTGCGCTGTTGCCTCCACCCCAGTGCTCTCTCTGCTCTCTTGGCCTGGGGATGTGTCCTAGGGCCTGGTGTCCTGCCCTCTCTCCCTTCAGGATGCCTCACTGGGCTGTCACTCTCAGAGAGAATCCTGGCCTCTGTGTCTCATCCTCCTCATGGGGAGACACAATGGCCCTGAGGGAAGGAATAGGAAGGAGAGATGGTTACCTGGGCTCCTCTGCAGGGCCCAATGCTGTACCTGCCCCCCTGCGGGGCCCAGACTCTGTCTGCCCATCATCAATTTCATATTAGCCCAGGCTGACCATCCCAGCTCCTTTCTTCCATGCCTCCAAAGAGCTGAGAGTTGACACCCCCAATTATGTATGTAAATCAGGGAGTATCCCAGGAGGAACCCACAGCAAGGAGACGAAGGACCACCAGGCTTAAGTCCCAGTGATGCCACCCCTTTACTCCCCGCCTCCTCCCTCCACACCAAAGTGCAGCTGAGGAGACTTGGCTTCGTCATCTCCTGCGAGTACTAGAGGGGAGAGGGCCCTGAGAGAAATGTGCATCCTGCCCTTGATGATGACGGGTTCCTATGGTGGGGGTATCACAGAGTTTAAAATATTACAGGACAAAATACGATTAGTGTCTTGAGCCAGAACTGATAAAGTCGGGAGTGAGTTTAGAAAAGGATCCCCTAGGAGGAGGTTAATCTGGGTGATTTTTAAATCCATTCTTAGCAGAAATCAGAGAAGACATCATAGAAATAGTGGTATTTGAATGAAGCTTTGAAAGAGGGGTAGGTTTTAAACAGACAAAGAAGAGGGGAAAAGCTGGTAGTAAAAAAAAAAAGGTCCCCTGTGAGTGGTTAAAATCCTGTGTACTGAGAGTGCGCGGTAGAGATGCTGCCAGAGAGTGTGGGTCTGGGCCTGAGTCCTTCACCAGGCACAGAGGGGACTGGGCTGCGTCACCTCCAGGGCCCTCTCTGGCTCTCACTGTCCCTGAGTCCATATGCTCACTTGTAGCCTACTCCTGCTCCAAACTGGGCACCACCTCATCCCTTATCCACGTCCCCCCACTCCTCCACCCCCACCCAAGTTGGTATAGGTAGACACATGGGATCCAAAGTAACCTTTGGATCAGCCTGGGCAAAATGGAATTAGCAAGTTGAACTTGCATTCCAAAGCCAAAGCAGTATCATATTTGTCTACTGTGTTGGGATCAGCCATCCCCGTCCTTCAGAGCTGACAACACAGGCTGCATCCACCATGTCCCATCAGGATGTTCTCTGTCTCCTGCTGGACCAAAGTGGAGCCAGTGTCCACTGCTGCCTTCTGTTAGAATGGTTGTTTTGTCCACTGATGTTTTTAAAATATTTTTTTAGTTGTTGATGGACCTTATTTTATTTATTTTTATGCGGTGCTGAGAATCGAACCCAGTGCCTCACACATGCTAGACAAGCGCTCTACCACTGAGCCACAACCCCAGGCCATGTCCACTGATTTTTTAAGCTGGAGCTCTGTGGTCAATCAGAAAAGCCAAAAATCTCTGGTCACCACCCATGACCAGAGGTCAGCGCAAGGGCTAGTGATACATTTCTGTCTCCAGAATAAGGAGAGGCTGTTCTCCTGGGTGGAAACCTGTGGATAAGCCACCTCTGGAAAGGCACAGGAAATACAGGAAGCCGGAGAACCCCAGCTCAACTCCAGGCCACATCCCTATGAGCTGTGTGGCCGTGGGTAAGATGCTTAACTTCCCTGGGCCTCACTATCCTCATTTATAAATTGGAAAACAAAACACAACAGAAAACATTATCTCTCTTAAAGGGTGATTTTGAGGATTAGAGATAATATATGTAAAATGCCTAACCCCAAAGAGGGCTCCGTACATGATAGGTATTATCATTAATCTTGTTTTTATTATTACTCTGTGATAGTGCTATGCTGGTCCTAGGGATAAAACGATGAGAAAGGTATAATTGTACACCCTTCTGCACACACAAACAGAAATAATGGCCTGTGACGCAAGACAGAAGGAGATGAGTGCTCCAGGAATGGAACCAGAGGAGCAGTCATGCCAGGAGTCATGTTGGAGGAGGCTCATGTCAGATACATAGGCACCAAGTTCATGGGACAAAGGAGGGTGGGGTGTCAATAAGGAGAGAAGGGATCAGAGTGGATCAGGCAGAGGAAACCGTGGAGACGAATGCAAAAAGGTATGGAAAACCTTGGGCTCCTGCTCCCTGGGGACAGTCAATAGGGAGGTGCAGAAATTCTAGCAGGCTCATGAGATTCTCCTTTGCCTCCTGAGCAGAGGTGGGGGCTGCGGGGCGTGAGGGGGAAGCACTGCCTGATGGGAATGCTTGAAGTGGGGACCTTTCCAGAGAGTCCCTCTTGCGTGCCCTGCTTCTCCCCCATCTAAGAGTCCTGTGCACACAGGCAGAGGGCTCCTCCAGGCTTGCCTTCCAGAGCAGCAGTGGACACATCTGGCCTGCATCTGAGCAGTGTCCAAAACTCCCCACTGGGGCCAAGAGAGCCAGTCAGGATGCTGGGGAAGAGCATGCTGGGAAACTCCCACAAGGAGCCCGCATCGATATAATCAGGTCTGGTGGAAATTAAAAGCTATTAGGAACAGGGCTGGATTTATCTTTATATCCAATAACATGCATTGTAATGGTGATCATGCAGATGGGAAATTAAACCACATCTCGGCTTCACTGGAGGCCTTAATTTTAATTTATGTTTGTGCACAGCCCTCAGCCCTCTCCTGCCCACCCCGCCCGCTTTGCAAGCAGGCTCACCTCAAGACCAAGTCCTTCAGGGGAGACTTTGGTTGGAGTCTGGCGGGTCAAAGGTGAGAGGCTGGGCTTTACACCTTTTAACTAGTCGAGGGAGAGGAAGCAGGAGGAGGTGAGTGGAGGGTGTGTAATAGGTGGCTCCCGGAAAGACAGTACCCTGGGCTGTCTCTTCAGCCTCTGGAGGCCCTGGGAAAACAGCCAAAAAGCCAATGAGCCTGGCTCCAAGGCAGCCATGGACAGCCAGGAAGGCCAACTGATGAACAGACACTCACTCACAGCGCTTGTTTAGATCCCACACACCCTCAGAAAGAGCCCTGGGGAACTGGCTCCCACCCCCAGGGTCCTGCAGCAGCCTAAGCCCCACCTCCCAGGGCAGCTGCTCTCCCCTAGGGGATGCTTCCTGGTGCCCTGATTGGCCAACATCAGCCTCCCCAGTTTCTCCTCCTGCTTTCCAGCTCCTGCTCCTTTTGGTCCTAAAGTTTGTGGAGCATCCCAGCCCAGCCCTGCAGATCCAGAAATCAAAGTCAATATAGGTGCCCTGCTCCAGAAGCCACCCTGAAGCTCAGAGGGAAGTAATTGGGCTCCCCCATCCCTTCAGGGCAACTAATCATTAATCTCTCCCCACCGTGAGCAGCTGCCATCCAGCCTCTCCCACCACGCGCGCGCGCACACACACACACACACACACACACAGTGCACATATACTAGGTATAGTGTGAATATGGATAGCAGAAAAATTCTATTTTTATATTTAAAAAAATTCATACTATTTGCATTTCCCAAAATTGAAGCATACGGCGTGTGGGCCTAAGTTCTGGTTCCTCACCTACAGAGCCCAGAGGAAACAAAACCCCATTCTCTCTGGTTTTCATGGATTCCTCCAAGTTCATGTTAGTTAGGATTTACATGCTTCGGGAAGACTGTCCCTGGATCTAACGCATAGCTGTAGAAGGATCTAGAATGATCATGGATGGGGCTGGAGAGCTGGGCAGGGGAGAAAAACTCTCCAAGACCAAAGGGAAGAAAGGGGTCTATGGAACCAAAGTTTAACACAGTCCTGCAGATTAGCATCAAGGCCACTTCCCTGATAATTATGCCCTGTGGGGCCACCAGCCCAGTCTTCACATCAAAGACAGCCCTGAAGCGCCAACTATAAGGGCCGCCTGGGGGGAGCTCCCGCCTCCAGCTCCTCCGCAGCTAACCTTCCTTCTCCCATCCCCTCTGGCCTTATTGCTATGCCCCACACCTACCACTGCCATCCTCATTTCAATGTCTCAGTCTAGGCTGCTTCCAGAATCCTTCAGAATTCCCCCAACCACCCAGTCATCCACTCGCGGATCACCGAGTGAGTGTCTACCCTGAGCATGGAGGCAGTGCGTGAAGACCCAGGGATGCCTGGGTAAAACCAATCCTCTTCCCGCTCTGGGGAAACACGGTCTTGTGGAGGACACAGACTCTGCTACGTGGTAGGAACACATATCACAACAGGAACCAGCGAGAACAGGAGAACGCCACCTTCCACCTGATAATCGTAGCCACCACCCATCACATCCCGGGGACGTGCCAGACAGCGTTCCAAACATTGTCCCTGTATCAGCTCATTGCATTCTTACATTGACCCTGTGAAACCATTTACTATTGGGGATGAGTCCCGTAAATGAGCTGCCCAGCCAGCAAACAATGGAGTGAGTTTCAATCCCAGACACAGTTCTTAGATACTAGGCTTTTAATCATGACCCTGGACTTGATTCCACCAACCCTTCCCTGAAAAATCCACATTGTTTTTTCCCTTTTCCTGACTCAAAGCCCTCACTGCCTACAGCACACAGTGAAATCCTCTGTGGTACCTGAGTAGCACTTTATTGGGTACCTCTGTGTGGGTACAGGGGGCACTTCTCTCTGGGGTAAGCGTATAGATGGAAAAAAACAGACCTGGTTTCAATGCACCCTCTGTTTAACAGACGTGTGACCAGAAGAAGCTGCTTTACTTCTTGCGAGACTCTTTTGCATCTTCTTCTCTTATAAAGTGGAAAAAACTAAAATACACTTTTGTGAGGCTAAAATGAGATCAAATGTGAAGGTTTCTTAACCTGGTGCCTGGCAGATAATAAGCACTCAAATTTTTTTGATATAATAATAATTATAATTTTGTTGCATATAAAGCTTAGTCCATAAATTCAGGTGTCTAATGCCACATTTCCTTATATTCTTTAAATAATTGAAACATGACTCTCCTAAAAAGGCAGGAAATTCCATCTCCTTATTATCAGAGCTTCCCTCAGAGATGTGCTGAGATCCAAGTTCCCTCTGGTCCCCAGCAGCGCATAGTCACATGTTCCCTTTGGGTCTTCTGCTATGCACCTCATGCCTCACTGAAATGCAATAACGTTGGCCTCGGTCCCAGACCCAGAAGAACCCTACACAACCGCCCCCATGGGGTCCAACTGCTCCTTCCAGCTGTATCCTGAGCTGCCACAAGACCATCCTGACCGTGGCATTCCTGTCTCCTATTTGTCCCTTGCCCTCAAAAGCTCTTCCACTAACGAAACACTTATCCTAGATTTTCTTATTAGCTTATGGTTTTACGAAAGGTAGGAAGAGCAGCTGTCTTCAAGTAGTTTTGGACCCCTATCTTGCGACTGCCAGCTCTGAAAAGATATAATGGCTGGGGCCATCTGCTTAGAACTGAGGGAAAGAAAAAGTACTGAGAGCAAAATACAAATTCATGCTTCCAAAAAATCATCCTGCCACGTTATGCAAACACACCTCAGCATCGTTTCTGTCCTAACCACGCAAGGGGCCCTCCAGGAATCGCCAGGCAATGCTGAGGCCCAGGACACGCTCCTGAGATGAGTTGAGCACTGGTGCTTCTAAAGAGCACTGCAGGGATTCCAATGTGGCAGGATGAAGCAGCCCTGCTTTAAAGGGCTCATGCAGAGAAGCCTCCTCTTCCAGACTAACTTTGAAGAACAGGAATCATGTCATACAACTGGCTGGGGCACCCAGAGCCCACTTTATAGAAAGGAAGACAAAGTTCCCTGGTAAAGAAAGGAGAAGCCCTGCCGTGTGCAAGGACCAAGGAGTGAGTGGTGGGAAAATCCCACAGTTCTGTAACTGGAGACCTGAAGATAGATTAAGGACTTGAGGTCCTCTCTTGGGGGTTCCCAGACCTATTTTCCTGTTGAAGGGACAATCATGTCAAGTGGGAAGAGGAACAGATTGACAAGCGGCTTGCAACCACAGCAGCGCAGTGAGATGAGCCTACAACACAACAGTCTCAACATGGTCTCCCAATAGAGGCCACCAGAGAAGCCAGCTAGGATTCTGATGGAGTCTTAGCTCATTCATGAGTGGAAAAAGTCATGTGGGCATGCGTCCTTTGCCCTGGCCATTCAATGCAGGAACATAGACCACACACCAGCCCCCAATCCTGCCCTTCCCACCTTCTTTCACATATAAGGCTGCCAGCTGCCTCCCATCCCTCAGGGCAAGGTCAGCAGAGCCCCAGTGGCCAGGAAGAATGGCAGCACCACTCCTGTGAAGGAGTAGGACCCACCCAGTGTCTGCTGGAACCTTCACACATACAGCAGAGGCCCCTGGCATATGAGTCCCCACTTAGAGAAGGACCAGACGCTTGTTTGCTAAAGCACTATCAGAACAATAACAAATCACTCACCAGGTCAAGATTTAGCTCAACGACCAGCTCAGACACTGCCCCCAACCAGGCAGCCACCGGCCGGCCCCACCACCCACGATCGCGTCTTACCTGGGATGATGGAAACTGTGTCTTTCTCCCAAGACACAACGCTAACGTATTCCTGCACTGAGGAGGGTATGAGGCACTTGAAGACGGCCACGTTTCCACGCATTGACCTTTGATCCTCCACCCTGACGGTGTAGGGTTCCCTGAAAACTGCAGTGAGATGGGAGCAGGGAGAAGAGTGTCACCGGGCTTTGTCACCTCCCATGGCATCCCCAGCCTTCTCCTTCTTTCTTCCTCCTTCCCACCTCCTGCTTACCCAGCCCAGAATTTCCTGCTGTGGCCTTGTTCCTGCCTGAGCAGCTCCTTTGCCCATTTCTTCTCTGCCCCACTGGGTAGCTGCTCTTGCTCACTCGGAAATAGCCAACCTCCTTCTGCAGGACCACAAGTCCAAATTTCGACCTTTCCCCTTGGTGAGTTTTAGCAAACTGTACTGGATCGCAAGGCCCTTGAGGGTCGTATCTCAGTCTGCACTGATGTTGTGTTCAACAGGGGCAGGTGTGGGTCATAGGAAAACATTATTCCTGGACCCAGGGTGGCATTTGTTTGGGGCAAAGGGACCAGCACTTGCCAAAATAAAGCCATGATCTAACATAAAATAAAGCCAAGACAGGTGATCTAACAACAGTGTGAGACCACTCTAGAGTGAAAGGCATCCTTGGAAATGTAATCCAGATACAGAACATTCTGGAAGGGTTTGGCGGTGTATAATTGACAGTGGGAGAGACGATCTGAAACTGTAATTATGTTTGAGAATGCAGAGCCCCAAAGATGGGCTCACTGTCTCCAAGATTCTTGGCAGTGAAGCAGCCCTGTGGCTCCTCCACCTCCTGCCACTACCTGCAGCCTCCAGCACACCCCTGCCCCCAGCCTTGGCCTTGCCTTGCCTTCAGAACCATCCCTTTCCCTAGTGTCCATTTCTGCCTTGCTCCCAGGGCTGCTTTCTGGCCGCTGTCACCTGCAGTCACTCACGTGTCCAGTCCTGCAGGTGGACTGACCCAGCCTTACAGATGGGACTGAGGATCCTGCCTCTGCCCGGTCCTCTGTGGGGCCTCTCCCAGGGACTCACTTGATCCTTCTGCCCTCTTCTCTGCCAAGCAGTGCTGGAGCATCCAGAGCCCCACTGCCTACTGACCCTGTCCCTCAGCAGGCACCTGGGCAGTGTGCCCTTCTCCTCTCCTTGCCATGGTTGCCAGGCGACACTAAAGGCCCTGGCAGCCCCCCTGGCTGTGCACCTGCAGCCTCTCTGGCATCATCAAGAGCCTCTTAATTGGTTATGTTTCCAGTGGGTCCAGCACTCCTTGGCCTTCCCAGACCTCCAATCTTCCCTTCCTCCCTGCTCTGGATGTGATGGGGAAGGGATGGGGGATGGAGGCGAGGAGAGAGGAGAGGTACTGCTGGCTGAGGTGCTGCCTGCTGCCTGGGGCTGCGGTCCAGCCCTTCTGTGGCGTTGGCAACACTGCCTCCATTTCTGGGATACACATCTTGAATAAAGGAGCTGAGGGAGCTCGCTGTGGAGGGGGGCAGAGTGGTGGAGGCAAGAGGACAGGCTGAGGCGCGCACCACCCTCAGGGGTGCAGGGAAGCAGAAAAAGTTGAACATAAGAGCATCAAACAAACAGGCCCTGCTTCCTCATCTGGCGGTGCGAGGTCCTGGACAGGAAGAGTTCACCTCTGGAGCCTCAGTTTCCTCATTTGCACAACAGCTTGTACAAGCCCCAGCGTGTGGAAAGTGCTTCAGTAATGCTGCCTTTCATGACAGTGGCACCTCTCCAGTGAACTGGCTACATGCCTTTGGGAAAGTCACCTAATCTCTCTTTGCCGTAGTCTTCTCATTTGTAAGAAACCCTTTATAGATGTACTGTGAAAACAGCATGCTAACCCAAATACAGTGTATAACAGGAAATAGGATGTCCTTCCCCCATAGCCCAGTCGTCCAGGCGGCAGAGGCCAGCACTGGTAAATCCAGGCCTCTCAGCCCAGCCCTCGGTGTTGCATTAGGAGTTGAGCAGTACAAAGGACCTGCTCCTAAGAGCAGATTCCCTGGGGAGCCTAAGAGAGAAACCTTGAGCCTGGCTCAGTCCTTAGAGTTCAGGGTTGACCTCAGACAAACCCATGGCAAGAAGCAGAGCTTTCAACTTACCCTCCCACACCCTTGTTCTTAGAGCCTTGGAACCCCATCCTTGTAAAAGGGATTCCTAAAGCAGAAGGACCCAGGAGGTTGGACAGTTCATCTTGCAGGGTTTGCCACCATGCCCTGGAACTCTGTCCTGGGCCTGCTCAATGCATCAGCAAGAAAGAGGGTGCACCAGGCCTGGGGTCACTGCAGCAGGCTAGCAAAAGCCCCACTGCCCTCTTGCACCCAAAACCTTTCTAAGCAAACCATTCCCATCCTCCAGTGCTGTATGCTATTGGAGGTGACCAGGGCACAGCAAAGCATTACCATGCCCTAGTTAGGAACAGCTGGTCTGAGCCATTTGCTCTCTTCCAGCCCTGATCCAGGGAAATCAGGCTTTGTATTTTCTCTAAAGAGACTAATAGAGAAAGCCTCACTTCCTTGCCTACACCAACTCCTCCAAAGACCGGAATCCTTCACTGCTCCAAGTTTTCCACAATGAACTTCATCTAAGTGTCATTTCTCATGAGCTATGCTATACTCAAATGTCCATGGACAGTAGGATGGACAAAGAGCATGTAGCCTGGTGACACAACGGAATACTAGAGAGCAACAAGAATGGGAGACCTCCCACTCTGCACAAGAGCCAGTGTGATCACAAGGATGAACCAGAGATTCCAGAAAATTCATCCTGCAGGACTCCCTTATGTGAAGCACAAATGTAAGCAAGACACCTAAATTGTTGGAAGTCAGGACAGCCATTACTGATAGGGGAACAGTGACCAAAAATGCAGGAGGGAGGTCTCTGGGTGCTGGTGTTGTATTTCTGCATCTGAAACATTAGTTGAACCTTGAGAAAATTCATCAAGCTACTATTACAACACGTTCACTTTTCTTTATATATTTCAATAAAAGGAGGTTTGTAAACAAACTTAGCCAATATTTTCGCTGAGTCCAGGACTGAACTGAGCATGGTACTTAGTTTTAAGTACTTAAAGTTAAATGAGCACTATTTCATTTAACTGTCACACGCAGTGATGTACAAGGTAGGTGCTTATGTTGACTGCAGACAAGAAACTGAGGCTCGGAAGGTGACTTACCCAGGAGGTGACTGAGCTAAGAGTCAAGAGAACAAGGAAGCTGTCCCCAGTGAATGGCTTCTCCAGCCTGTGCATGTCACACACATACCCTCACAGTGATGGCCCGCTGACCCCAGCCCTAGCCCAGCCCAGCAGACCCAGCTCCACAGGAGGGGAGCAGGCATCTCCTCCCTTACCTGCTTTGACGCGGATGTTGGGGCTCCGGATCTTGCCGGCGGCATTCTCCGCGGTGCAGAAGTAGTCATTGTCGTGGATAAAGCTATTGAAGGCGGAGGGGGAGAAGGGGTAGAGCTGCAGCGTCCCGTTGGCATGCACGTGCCGGATGTGCGGCACGTCGTAGATGTCGTCCCCTGTGGCCAGGTACCATCGAAGGGCCGCGCTGGGGGAGCCCGCGGCTGGGCAGGGCACCACCACCCCCACGGAGCTGGAGAAGGTCACCTGCTGCAAGGAATCATTTACAAAGTAGAGACTGGTGCCGACATCTTCAGGGCGGGCTGCAGGGGAGGCAAGAGGAGAGTGGTTAGGACGTACCCTAATAACACCCACATGGCACCCCCAGGCCTGCATGCCTCAGGCCTGCAAGCACCAGTACCTGCATCTGACTTTCAAGCATCAGCCAATCACTAGGACTGCCATATACTAGGTACTGACCATGAAGAGACAGTTTCTGCACCATAGAAGCTTCCAGGCTGGCTCAGGAATGGCAAAAGTTAAAAATTCTCACCCTCCATGAGAAAAGGCTGCCACAAACCCTGCTATGGTGAAGCGTTCAAAGTCATCACCCACTATGACATCCACATATTAAGAGAGACACTGAACCTGGCACGGTGGCTCACACCTGTAATCCCAGCAGCTCAGGAGGCTGAGGCAGGAGGATTGAGAGTTCAAAGCCAGCCTCAGCAACTTAGGGAGACCCTGTCTCTAAATAAAATACAATAAAAGGGCTAGGGATGTGGCTCAGTGGTTAAGTGCCCATGGGTTCAATTCCCAGTACCGAGAGAGAGAGAGAGAGAGAGAGAGAGAGAGAGAGAGAGAGAGAGAGAGAGAGAGAAACACACACTGAAATGCTATTTGCTAAGCACCTACTCTATGCAGGCCAGTTCCCATCTATTATCTCAGCTCATCTGCATAGCCCTGAGAGAAGCCGCATCTCCCTTTTTGTATTGCCCCATCCTATAGACTGTAATTTATCCAAGAGCAAGCAACCAAGTTACAGAACTGAAATTTGATTCCCTCGCTCCTGATGAGGATTTTAGTGCCCTTATTTCCATACTACAAATGAGAAGTCAAGGTCTCAAAACTGTGGCCTAAGAGGAGTGACTGGAGGAAGGGGACACTTGCCTGGAAGATGAAGACTGCCAGAGGCCTTGAAAGCCATCCTGGGCCCCCAAAGGTCCTTGGAAAATGCACTGCCACAGAGGGCAGAGTGAGGACCAGTGGTGCCATGGGTAGGCAAGATCCAAACTCGGGGAGCGGGAGCAAGAGGCCCAGGCCTGACGTGGCCGCCTGTGGAGCTGACCTCCTCTCTCTGATCCTCTGCTCCTTCGTTTGCAAAACGGGCGGTGGGGAGGATGGACAAGCAGCAAGGACAACTTTCTTCTCTCACATGTTGCCCGTCCAGCCCGCCATCATCTCACACAGAATGTTCTCCAGGCTGCCTGGCGGGGTGGGGGATGAGCTGTCTGCTCCGCTCCTCCCAGCATAGGGCCTTGGTACTTCCTCCTCCTATCCCAGCAGCCCTGATTGATGGATTTAGGGGGCCCTCCCTCCCACCAAGAAGCCTGTCCCTTTAGGAAGGCCACCTCCAGGCAAGTGGGAGCAAACCCAGAGGAAGAGAGGACCTGGTCCCAGGTCTCCAGCTGAAAGTCATTCTCTTTTCACCAGGAAGATCAAGGAGCAAACAAACCACTGCTGCTTGTTTAAAGAACGTTGCAGGGGACCCAACTTGACCTCAATTTTCACAACTTTATGGGGAGGGGGAGGGCCCACATCCGGCCTGTATTAACATTCTTGGCTTAACTCTGAGCTGAGCCTCCAGGGAGAATATAGCAGGCAGGTCGTTGAGGAAGGCCATTAAGCCTCATTGGCCAGAGCAATTCACATCATCTCATAAAAAGCTGTGATGAAGCCATTAGCAGCCGTGCTGGAAAAAACATCCGTGGGCTCCTTGCTGCGGTGTCAGGGGCGTCCTCTTAGCAGCAAATGCATTTGCTGTCCCCATCAGGCGCTGCACCCTTAGCCGCTGAAAGCCACTTGGAGAAGGGGGGCAGCATGGCTTGCCATCCTCCTCTAAGCACACTACCTTCCCCGTGACGGTCACAAGGTTGGTGGTTGAGCAAGTCTGCTGGTGGGTGCCCGGGTCCGGACGCTCCCATAACATTCCCACCCGGTGGCCAGAGTTCTCCATGATCAGGAAATCATCCCATCGCATGCGTTAGCAAGCTGAGGCTTGGGAGCTTTCTCTGGTTCCACACATTTCCATGAACCTGCTTATCTTCCAAAAGGCCTTCCCATCAAGATCCATTTACCAAACGCTTGTTGAGCATCAGCCACGTACCAGTCCCTAATGCCAGGACTTTGCTGAACTGACTTCACTTAATCTCCCCCACAACTTTATGAGATAGGTCCCGTTATTATCCCAGTTTAAAGATGAGGAAGCCAAGACACCAAGAGAGGGAAGCATCTCACTCAAGACCACCCAACCAGTCAAGTGAGGGCTCTGAGGTGCAGACTCAGGTGACTGACCCCAGAGTTGCTTTCTTAACCACTAGGTGATGTGTGGCTATTGTGTGACCAGTGCAATAATAAAGAGGGGACCTTTGCCTTCCTCAAACACAACCTGGCCACCAAATCCATTTTTCAGCTGGCCAAGAAAACACACACACACACACACACACACACACACACACACACACACACTCCTCTGGAGAGTGGCTCCTTTTAGAATCTGGACATTTCAGACAATCCTTAGCTTCTAGAAGCAAGGAAATCACTCTGGAGTTCTGGGTGCTTCCAGAGACAACCTAGTTAATCAGACACTCTCACTGTGGCAGTTTCATGGAAGCCAAAATCCATCAAGGTACAAAAGGATTTTACATTGTGCCTGAGAAACGGACTTAGAAAATAGAGAAAAAGATGGGCACAGTGGTGCACACCTGTAAACCCAGGAGGCTGAAGCAAGATAATTATAAATTGGAGGGCAGCCTCAGCAACTTAGCGAGACCCTGTCTCAAATTTAAAAAAATAAAAATAAAAAGGGCTGGGGATGTGGCTCAGTGGTAAAGCACCCCTGGGGTTCAATTCCCAGTACTAGGGAAAAAAAAAAAAAGAAAAGAAAAGAAAAAGAAAATCTGAGAGAGATCTCAAAGAAGAAGGAATTCAGGAATTGTCCTATTCATGGGAGAGGGTAAGTAGATACTTGAGGGTAAGACTGATAGGGCCCTCTTCATGACAATACGTTGGGCAAAAATAATTGTCACTACTGATGCACTGTCAACTATAGGACAGACGTGGTGCCAGGCCTGTTCAGGACATTCTATTTCTATTAGACATCTATTGTATTGAATCTTCATCACTCTCTAGGAGGTGTCATTATTATAATCAATATTATTTCCATTTTACAGATAAGTAATTAGGATTCTGAGAAGTTAACAGACTTACCCAAAGTTACACAACACGCTGGAGCTGGGCCGGGAGCCCAATTCTGCCTTACACCAGAGCCAGAAAGTGGCTGCACTAGCTCTATTGAATAACCACACCAAAGACACATCAAACCACAAAATCTGGTTTTCCAGGCTGGATACACACCCCTTCCTTCATCCTAACCCACTCCAAACTTGTAGGCCCTTCTCCTGGTTGGAAGTCTGTTCCACTCTCCTGGCCTCCCAGGAGAGCCCCGTGCCCAGAGCTCCCACCAGCACCATCAGCCACGATGACAGAGCCTTCCTGCACTCTAGGCCTCGGATCTTGCCATAACCAAGGACACGAGGCTCCCAGCAACTACAAATGGGTAGATTTAATTGATGAATTGACTAGGATTGTCCAGCCACCTGTCAGGGCTGATGAAACAGCAGATTTATAGCAAAAGACGAGTAGCCTCATATTTCTCCTACCCCAGGATGTGAGTTCTGCCTTCGGAGTCTGGGGGAACTGGGGAGGATTAGACATACCATTCATTTCTGCTTACGGCTCTGACAGTGCACTGCCATTATGAAACATCACCCTCAGGTGTAAAACAATAGCATTTTGCACTTACGTTGGGTTCATATTTTACCATCACAAGGCACCTGTCAGCTCAGAATGCAGAAGTCCTTAAATAAACATTAATTTAGCTTCACCCTACCTGCCAAGAGAAAGTAGTGGGCAAAGCTACAAAGGGGAAACTGAGGCACTGGTCAACAAAAACCAGAACTCTGCTAGGTACCAAGCTGAAGGTAGGGTGCACAGCAGCTAAGTGGCTGCAGGAGCAATGGGTGAGTCACCTGGGGACAGGCAGTGAGTAGTCAGGGCCTGTGGTCCTCATTCTGACCTCATAGAGGCTGGTGGGGCCTCAATATGGGGGCTTCCCTCCTGTTATATAAAATTAGGGATGGCAGGCCATACCCCCTGCTGCCTCTAAATTGGCCATGCCCCAGGTGCCTTCCTAGAAGTGCCCATCTCTCATGAGGATCCATCTTTGGCGGGCTCCGGGTTCCCCCCCTTAATCCCGAGAATACTTGCCTCTCGTGGGAATTCACCCTGGGGCGGGCTCTCCCTTTCTGAGCCAATCCAGAGATACAAGTCTCACTTCTGACCCCCGGCAGCCTATGGAGTCAGGGGTCCTTCAGACCACCCAAGTCGCTACTTAAACCCTACCAACCAGGAACTCGCCCCTTTTTTTCCCCTCTTTCGCCCCGTCCAAGCCCGTCTCCTCCCCAACGGTTTTCCTTCCCTTCTTTTCGCTCCCCTTCCCTCCACGTGTCCCTTTGGTCCCCATCGGCCATAGGGGCCGGTTAATAAACCCCTCTTACTACACAGTGGTTTCTGGTGTGGGTTTTTTTGCCCTTCACCTCCTTATCAGACTCCTACTGGAATCTGCAGTGGCTGAAACCTCAGCAAGCTTGGAAAGGAGCTGGGGGCAGGGCATGCCCTAGAAAGAGTGACAGACCCATCTTTCCTCCTGGGGCTCACCCCTCACTGTGGTGTGGCCTCAGGCAAGCTACGTAGCCTTTCTAAGCTCCAGTGTCCTCGTTTGCAAAAGGGGTGGGTGAAGTGGGTAAACTGCACCATCTTGTCTACCTCACAGGACTGCTGAGCTGGCAGAAGGCAATGTGGAAGTGTTGAGTTCCCTTAATGAGGATGGATGGATAGCAGGAACTAGTCCCAGCTCTCCCTGAGAGGTCAAGAGCTCTCCCTAAGTTTACTTTGAAGCATAACCAGGAGCCATGTATGGTGGCACATGCCTGTAATCCCAGCAGCTCAGGAGGCTGAGGCAGGAGGATCGCAAGTTCAAAGCCAGCCTTAGCAACTTAGCAAGGCCCTAAGCAACTCATCAAGACTCTGTTTCTTAAAAGAAGAAAGAAAGATAACCAGGGCACAGCTCCACCCTGCAGCCTTGCAAAATTCAAACCCCCTGCATCTTCTTTCTCTCAGTGAACCCCTGCCCCCTTCCCTGCCCCCTCGCCATTCCTCCCTGGCCCCATGGGCCAGGAAAGACTCATTCTTCAGGAAATAGATCCCAAACACCAGTCACATTCTCCCCAGGGTTCCAGGTAGGGTGGAGATATGGAAGATAGGGGAGAAGGGTCCCCCTTCCAGGATCTCTTAAAGGAGAAAGTGAACAGGAGAGGTGAACATCACAAGGGCTGGCTTTGAGGACAGGCGGAAGCAATCGATTCAGGCAACAAGAGCCACAGGGTGGAGGGGAGGTAGGTTCCACAGCAGCCTGAGAAAAAGCTCTGGGCTAGGAGCTGAGCTGAACTGGGAGGAAGGGCTGAATAGGAGGGTGGGCAGGGGGAGGCAATACCTAAAGAGGATGGTCTGCATCATGGTGCTGTGGCCACCATGGGCATGTATGGTGGACCCAGACTGCAGCATTGGGTGGACTGGGGGGAAAGAGGCAAAATTGGCTGGTTCAGGTGCTGGGCCCTTGATGTGGAAGGCCTGGGGCTCGGATGGAGGACAGCAAGCCTGGACAGGCAGGGTGCTGGAGGGTCCTCTGACTCCAGTTCTTACTGTCCTCATGCCTGCCTTCATTTTGGTCTCACATCTGCTTCCCTGAAAGCATGTTGGCCTGGCTAATAGTTCCAAGTCCTCAAAAAAAAAAAAGGAGACTAACATGTATGAGTGCCTACTGTGTGCCAGGTACTGGGATTAGATGCTTCAGAGGCATTTTCTCACTTAATCCTCACGTAGAAGTGTGAAGTGGAAGATCCTGTTGGTCTCATTTTTGAGGGAGTCAATGAGTCCTTTAGATCATATAGTTAGAAAGAGGTGGAGGTGGAGCCACCCAGGTGCGATGGAACGTCTATAATCCCAGCAATTAGGAGGCTGAGGTGAGAGGATCACTTGAGCCCAGGAGATCAAGGCCAACCTGGGAGACATAGCAAGACCCCCCTTTCAGAAAAAGAAAAGCAGCTGGGCACCATGGTGCACGCCTGTAATCCCAGTGACTCAGGAGGTGAAGGCAGGAGAATCGCAAGTTCAAAGCCAGCCTCAGCAAAAGCGAGCTGCTAAGCAACTCAGTGAGACCCTGTCTCTAAATAAAATACAAAATAGGGCTGGGGATGTGGCTCAGTGGCCAAGTGCCACTGAGTTCAATCCCCAGTTCCTGCCCCCAACCCCCGAAAAAAAGAAAGAAAAAAAAAAGAAGAAGACATGGAGATTTCAACTGAGGCCTGTCTGACTCTAAAGCTGAGTTTTCCCCACCACGGCACTGAAGAGTTCCAAGTCTGGGGCCTCCTGAGATTTCTCTGTCACCTTTCTCTCCAAGCCAGTCCCACTTTGGCAAGCAGATCCCCTGACAGCAGACCCTTACCGTCCCCCTTAAATCCTTGTCATTCCCTCCAGCTCTTTCTTCCCTCTGCAGACAGAACCAGGCAAATTTACAGGGAGAAAGAAGAGGAGGGGGAAACACTTCATAAATAAAGACAGAGACATTCAGATCAACAGCAAAGCTTCTTCTGGTCAAAGGGGGAAATGGATTTTTAATAGAAAATGGAAGTTATGGGCTTGGCTGTCATGTGACAGACGCCCAGACTTAAACCCATTTAATCTTCTCCGCCGTTTAACATGAGCACCACCCGACGCGTGTGTTTCATAAAACAGGCTCCAAATCGCTAGGAGATTAGAAGTGTAGAAATAGCACTGCAATATTTTTAAACCAGATATCGCCCCCAGGCATTTGGGCTGCCCCCAGGGTCACTGCTGAGACCTAAATATCCATCACATCAACCCACTCGCTGGCCGTCCGCTGTCTGCGCATTGGGATTAGTGTGGTGTAGGCGACTTCCGTGGGCTCCCGCCCCACCTGCCTGGGTGGGGATGGGGGCGTCTGGCGGCACCGCCAGGAGCTGGCCCACTCAGGCTTCCTCTGGAGTGCACGTCGAATCACCCCCATGTTATCATCTCCGATCATTGTAAATGACAAGCAGAGGGGACTGAAATATTAACACCTCGCCACCTCCACAGGGAGAATGAGTCATTTTGTTCTCTTCCCTTACAATATTTACTCCTCTCATTCACTGGACTCTTCATCCGGAAGTGCCTGCCGGGGCTGGGGACCCTACAACACCCCCTCTGAGCTGGGGGGAGCCTTCGAGGGGCAGCCTTGTCCCGGCACAGCAAGTGCAGGGAGAGGGACGGTGGTGGGTCTTCAGGGGAGCAGGGGGCACGGGGAGTGGGCAGGACCACGCAGCAGAAGAAATCACAGCAATGGTGATGGAGAAGGTGGTGGTAACCTGGCTGTGCCTATCTCTCATGCAGAAGAGTGAGATCCCTGAGGACAGTGACCATCTTTGTAACCACTCTCTCCTCTGGGAAGAGCACTTAGCACAGTGGGTAAAAGCCCAGACTTTGGTATCACACTCTCTGGGTTCAAATCCCTACTTTGTCACTTATGAGCAATGTGCACAACTTGGCCAAGACAACCTTGCTTCTCTGTACCTTAGTTTCTCCATCAATAAAATCCAGGACAAGTAAATGCCTCAAAGAGAGTTTCTGGTGTATTATCCTTATAGAAGGTATACAGTAGGACTTGTGGGGTAAACGAGTCCTTAGGCAATAAACATTTATCACTCACCTACGATGATAATAATGATAACTTGGACAGTAGTGCTCCAACATTAATATGCACAAGAATCACTTGGAGAGCCTTAGATTATGAGATTCCCTGAGTCTGTCACAGGGTCACCAAAGCTATTTCTGAAGTAGGTGTCCTCAGTCCACAGAAAAAGTGGATGTGCTATCCTGGACTTCTAGGTCACTCTTTGTGAAAACAGGCAGTTCTCATCAGCCTAGCTGACAAGATCTTCCTACCACATTAGTTAATTGAATTTGGTGATCAAGTTAATAAAATAATAGTGGTGTGGTCGATAACCACAGAGCATTTCAATAACCACTACGCTGTTACCCCCAGGTCTCACCCGGAGTTCTTCTCCCAGGTGTGGGCTGGTGAGGTTTCTTAGATTGGTCTGCAAGGTTGATTACTGCCTGGCATTTGCACACAAAGGTTTTCATGGGAGACGTGTTTTGTGCCTCCACTCTGATTGTTCTCATCTCCCAGTTGGAAAATTTGGGTCCAGGGAGGATCCATTAGTGGTGCCTCAGCCCAAAATCAAGTCCACCAAAACCCAGGTAAGGATCTGCTAGAAACCAGAAAGCCCCCTATGATGCATCTGCACCTCAGAGACAGTGTGAATCCAGACCCCTGGGAGCATTTCCCAAGCAAGCCAAGTTGGCACTGTCCTTAGACAAGAAGTGACCATGGGTCCAAGTCCCATGCCTTCTGCCTGTGGCTTCCCCCGAACTGGGCACAGCCAGGTTACCACCACCTTCACCATCACTATTGCTGTGATTTCTTCTGAGCATTTATTCTGCACCAGGCACTATGAGAAGCCCCTCACTTGCATGATTACTCATTTAATTCTTATAACAACCCTTTAATGTAGCTACCTGCTCAAGACTCCATAAAAAGAAAAGCCAACTTTACAAATAAGAAGACAGTTCTTCTCTGGCATTGCCTAGCTGGTAGGACACAGCCAAGTGTCAAACTTGGCCTCTCTAACCCAGGCCGCATTTCTCAACAGTCACACTACCTCAGGCCTCTTGGAGCAAGGACCACACTGCAGGGGCTGGGGGTGGGGCTGGGGTTCTGATGCCGGAGAGTAATTTGGGGTATGACAATTCAAAATTGTTTGGGACTATCCCAGGCATTAGATGTTTCATCTTTCCCCCCAACTAAATGCCAGCAGCCCCCTACCCCAGTCATCAAATGATCCAACAGCCTCTTCCCCACTTCCAATCCCAATGCAAAGCACTGCCAAGCACCGCCTACTCCAGGCCCATCAAAAATAGGGGTGGGTTTTGGTTTTGCTTTTTAAGATTCTTAGCACAAACATAGGTCCTATAACCAGCAACCAGAAATCTCTGCCCTCCAACAAAGATTCAGCTAGTCTTCAACCTGCAAGGCCCCTGCGCAATTGGCTCCAGGAGAAGTTATGAGTAACAGCTGACAGTCGGACAGACTCTTTAATCTTCCAGCCCTTTCGAGACAGGGCCTGTCAAAGGAAGGCCCCTTATGGCCAGAAAGTTCTTTCTAGGGAGTCGACTCAGACAGCACAGTTGTCCCTAGAGAATCCTAGATTTAGATTGTTAACGCTTGAGGGACTTAAGTGATTATTTTGTCCAATCTCCTCCATTCACAAAGAGGTGGAGTCACTTACCCCAGGGACACAGCTAGCCAGTGCCCAGGTTGAGACCTGAGTGCTGTTACCACTGCTCTGTCCATTCTGTTCACCTCCCTGTCCAAAAACGAGCAACCCAGAGCATTGTGAAGCACTAAGACCATGTCATGTGAGACAGCATCAGAGGGACTAGGGATGCTGTACGTCTAGAGGAGGGACCACAGGTGGGAAGGACATCTGTCTACAAGTGGTAGAAGGGTGGCAAGTGGTCCAAAGGCAGAACCAGGACCAGAGAGTAGAAGGCACAAAAATAATGACAGTTAACTCATTTTAAGAATGGGACCATGAAAGGGCTGCCTTGCAAGGAAAGAGTTCCCTAGAGCTAGAAGTGCAGGAGAAGAGGAAGGGAACCTGGTAGAGAAGCTGCAGAGGGTGTCCCTGTCCTTCAAGGTGCCTGGCAACCCTGGAGGAGTCTCACTCATGGCAGTCCCCAGAGCAGGCTCTCCATCCGAAGTAGGATGTTCATGATCCTTGACCCAGCAGGTTCTCAAGGATCCCAGCAAGTGCTGTGGCTTCACATGAGGTCACCCATGGTGGGACTCTGCCTACTTCTTTTCCCACAAAAGACTGTAGATTCCCTGCAGCAGAATCACCCCTAGGAGACTTAGTCCAGAGGACAATGGAAGACACTTACATCTAAGGACCTGGGAGGGGGAAGCAGGCTGTAAGCTCCTTCCCACTCCCACGGGCACTGGGGCCACAGGGAATCTGCCGCGCTTGCTGCAAAGAGACTATTGCCAGCCTGGCTGTGCCTCATCAGCTGTTCCCCATGATGATGAAAAGCAAAAGCTAGGAAAATTCTCCATATGTGGGGGGCTCTGCAGGGGGAGACAGCCACAAACAGCTGTGAGACCTTCGTCGTTCCCGTATGATGAGATGACAGTAATTATACCTTACATTTCAGTAGAGCATTTATAAGGCTAAAACGGATTTGCTGTGGTTTTACATGTGTGTGTTTCTATGTCATTGCCTCATTCTGTGTACAAAGTATTGTCACATGGCATATAATTTTATGCCCCTCCTTCTTCTTGCACACACACAATAACAACCTCCTGGGGGACAGCCAGGACAGTGGCTATTTTGCCCATTATACAGATTCAGAAATAGAGGTGCATGAAGTATTGGGCAACTTGCCTAAGTTAGAGAGCCTGAGCCTTCTTTTTTAAGTCCGTGGATGATGCTCTCTGCAACACACACACACACACACACACACACACACACACACACACCCCTCTTCAGAATCAGCGTAATGAATATGCAACTAGCATTTGAATAACTGTTCTTAATGAACACGGTGACCTTGGAAACTGTCAGTGCAAGTGTCATGTGGAGCAAGGGCACAGGGAGGGGTAGGGGTGCTGAATGGAGGGGAATAGCAGCTGGAGTAGCAGGGGTGGTCCCCAAGGCTAATGCCGCTCACACCACAGCAGCACTGGACAAATATCTGCTCAACAGGGCACACAGGCTGATGTGCCCACAGCCTCCTCACACTGGAGAACTCACAGACCACATCCAGCCGTGGAGCTCTTGACCTCTGGGTCATATGCTGCTGCCCTGTGGCAGACCAGGTCATGGGTGAAGTTAGGGACCCCAAGGCCATGGGCTGCCACAGGTGTTCTCTGTACTCAGAACTACCCAGAAAACAGAGAGACTCATTCCAATCCCAGCACACAGAGACACATCCAGTGACAGTGGGCCCACCCTGTGAGGAGCACTGACATATACTTTGCATGGCATTAAATCCAGGATTGTCCTTTTTTTGGGGGGGTGGGGATTACCAAAGATTGAACTCAGGGGCACTCAACCACTGAGCCACATCCCCAGCCCTATTTTGTATTTTATTTAGAGACAGGGTCTCACTGAGTTGCTTAGCACCTTGCTTTTGCTGAGGCTGGCTTTGAACTTGTGATCCTCCTGCCTCAGCCTCCTGAGCCGCTGGGATGACAGGAATGCACCACTGTGCCCAGGCTCAAGATTGTTCTTTCTCTGATTCTGTCCAGCCATGGTAGAAATGTGCCAACCTTTGTTGACGGATATGAGACCAGCTTTTGTCTTGCCCTCAAATCCAAATCTGGAGCCAACCCCGAGGTCCTCCCCATTTCCACTGCAGCCGTGACAAGGGGAAGATAGAGTCCTGGGTTCCTCAGGGACACCCAGTGCCTACATGGCCTCCCCTGCCTCACTGAAGAGGTGCCAGGCAGGTCACATAGGTAGGTGATAGAAGGAATGAGAGAATGCCCTGTCCTGGCCTGGTCTTTCTTGTTACAAAATCCAAGCCAGTTGGCCTGGCCAAAAAATGTGGCTGGTTAATACAACTGCTCAGGGTGGGTGTATCTGCTGATCTATTTGGGGGGTGGGGGGAGAAGAAGGTGGAGCCCATACAGAAAGATGAAGAGGTCTAATGTTTATTGGCTACCAGCTCTATTCTGGCTGCATTACATGCATTCTGTCCTTCGATCCCACTTCATAGCTGGAGAAAGGGAGGCTCAGGGAATCCTCAAGTCACTTGCCTAGGAAATGTAGCACCAGGTCAGAACTAAAAGTCTCCTTTTGACTCCAAATTCCCACCATACCAGCAGGTTTCCATCTTTTCTCATTTTTTTTTTCACACTCCAACATATAAAATGAATAAAAGCCCTAGTTGAAAGCATTGGGGGAAGGGTCCTCAAGGCTTGAGGCTCTGCCCACTGGCCCTTTTCCACTACCTCCATCCATCATCCCCTTAAGTTCCACCCTTACAGCTCCACAGGGCATCCTTTGGAGTGGGTACTCTGCTGGCTCTGATGGACCAGGGCCCTCATGGATCAGCAGAAGTGCAGAAAAATACTCTAGAAGTCCTTAGAGCTGTACCTGTGAGGTGGGACTGGCCAGGGCCTGAGAAATGCAGACAAGACCATCCCTGAGGCCACACTCCCACTGCAGGTATCCCAGTTCCCTGGAGTGCCTGGCCTGTGAGCATCACTCCAAACTCTTCACACACCCTTCCCCAGCTACCACAGTGCCTGTCTTCCCACTGCCCCTGCCAGAACCACCCACATGCCCCAGCTGCCCTAATGATGGTGGAATGAGAAGCAGGGCTCTTCCTCCAATCTCCTGAGGGCCATGACCCCCTCCCAAGATGCATACTGAAAGACTGGAGGGCAAAAGAGCATCTCATCTCACATCATACTCCCATCCCACCTGCCAACATCTCTCCACCTCCTGACCGTAGCCCTAAGCACTCAGCTCTCTCCATTCACCAGAAAACTAATGTTGGCCTTGGATTCCCATAACTGGAATCTTGTAGAACATAAAGAACAACCATACCCTAAGTTTGTTCTGCCTTAAGGTGTCTCTGCCCATGGCCACCCATCCTACCCCAATGACCACAGGGCCACTGTCTGTCCCTGGGCATGAGAGGTAGAGCTGCAGGGCTGCCCTGCTAGAAAGGGAACTCAGTGCTGAGCCCCTCCCTGTAGGCCTAAAATTCAGAAGCAAGACAGAAGAACTACCAAATATACCAGTCCTCTCCTGCACCTGCCCTGTTCCCTGCAAGGAGAAAGCCACTGCCTAGATGTTACTGTTGCTGAGATCAGGATGCCCCTCACAGAGGGGTAGGCACTTGGCCTAGCTAGGTGAGCATGCAAACCACTATGCAAATTGTATGCAAATATAGAGCCTGCCCTTGGGTTCCTAGCACCCTGCCAACTCTTTTGCCTATGGTTCACCCTCTTTGGTCACATGAGTACTGGCTAGAATCTACCAAACTAGAAGCTAAGAAAACACTTAGGGAACTGGGGGAGGGGGAAGGGCACTCTTCCTTGTGACTACTTCAGACACCCCAAGAAAAACCTCCTCCAAGATCATGTTGGAAGAGAGAATCTCTCAGCCTGGATCCTATTGCCCTGATAAATAGCTCTCTGAAATCCACCTTCCCCTCTCCTTATCCACAAATAAAATTATCCTTCACCAGCCAGAGCAGGGACCCAAGAAAGTCACAGGATGGATTTCCTAAACACATAGAGAAGGTAAGGGGAGCTTGAGGTCTGCACCCCTCTGTTGAAGGCTCCCAGCCTGTCAGATGCTCTGAGCAGAACCTTACCTTGTGCCTGGGATCTCCCAGGCTGCCTGCTTCTTTAGCAAGCCATCACTGGGCCAAACCCCCTGTTCGCTTGCACACCTCCACCCTGATGCTAAGAAAACTGAGCCTCTCCAGCCAGTCCTCCACATCTGCTCAACTTCAGCCCTGCCTTTGGGTCAACTGCTTACTTGCTTTTTGTTTCTAATTGAGCTCCTCATTCTGCTGCAGAAATATATTAAAGGCAGCTGGCTTTGATGCCCAGAAAAAAAAAAAAAATGATCAGCATCAGAAAGGTTTGTCGGGCATGATGGCAATTCCATTCTTCTTCATGTTATTCTTGCAGCCAAGCCCCTCTGCCAACCCACCCCTGGCGGACATTCACTGGTCCTTCGCCTGCCTCCCCTAAGTTGTGTTTGCCACTTCGGGTTTTTAAAAACACATTCTCCCAATCCCCCCCGACCTTTTAATTAGAGACTGAACAGAATGTTAGAGATTTTCTTAATGGCTTGACAAAGGCTTTTAATTTGGTCTTCTCCAGAGAGAAGAACCATGAGTCCCCATCCGAGAGGTTGGGGTGGGAAATGAAAAAAAATCAATGCAACCCATTATTTTGGCTTTTAGAAAACAGGAATTTTAGTGCCGGGGAAGCTTGTTCTTTTACACAGTAAAAATGCAAATGCAGGCAACACAGATGCTGGCACGCTGGATGGAACAACGGAGAGATCCTCGCTGGGGTTCATCTGGCTGCCCAAACCTGGGTTTGTTTTGGCAATAATAAGGCAGTTATTGGAGACTTGATAACCGATTATTAAAAAAAAAAAAAAAAATACACCTTCCTGGTTTAGTTGTGGGAAATCGGACTGAGCTCAGGCTTCATTTAAAAAAAAAAAAAAAAAGGTATTTTGAGAGAAATGGAAATAACAGAAGCTTAAAACACATTCAATAACTGCTTAATTCCATCCAGAGGACGCTCCATCTCATCCTGTTTTCTTCTCTCTCTCTCCCTGCCTCCTCCCTCTCCTCACAGATGGACGTACAAATTATTGCAAGAGGATATTGTTTTCTGTAACAGGCTTGAACATTCACATTTACATTTTCCTTGGTGCCGCGGGGGTGACTGGCAACAGAGAGAAAATACACCAAACCCCATGGTTCTTGCTTTCCCCACATCACATTTTCCCCAAGCCTCCTCTACCACCCACCTACCATGCCACTCCATGCGGAACAGGCCCTGGGGACCAGCCTGGCACCTAAGACCCAATTAAAGCACCAAGAAAAAGAAAGGGCCTGTCTGGCGAGGCGCCCTGGCACCCAACACAGACGCTGGAGCCTCTGAATCTCAGGGGCACCAGGGTTCTCCAGACCCAAAGGCCACCCAGGGCCACCTGCCTTCCCACATGCCCACCTCCAGTGGCAACTTCCTTCTCTAGTGGGAAAGGATTCTGCCCTGTGGCTGGCTGTCCTGTGGCCTTCTGAGCCTTTCTCCACCCCCACCCCTATCTGCTCCATCCCTATCAAATAACTTGAGCTTCATTTATTAATGATGGGCTCCTGGACGGGGGACAACACCCTTCAGGTATTTGTTGAATGAAAGGACTCCACTGCTGGGGAGTGGGCTGTTCTTCAAGAGGTGGGGGTGGGGATTGGGGGCAAGATTGTGGCAAAGCTCTGGCTTGTGCTTTCTCGCCTAACAAAATGGGAAGGGGGAAGGGGGTGGGGAGAGAGCTATGGAGAGAGAAAGCTGCTCCTCACCTTATGTATTTTTAATATTAATGTAATTAAAGCTGTGAGCCGAACCAGCCTGTGGGGGCGGTGGGAGGCAGGAAGAGCCTGAGGAGAGGGAAACTGGGGTGGGGGGGCGGGGCCTGAACAGGAGGCAGTTTCTTGCTCTGCTAAGGTGGGATGAAGGGGTGAGATGTGGGGGGCAAGGGGTTAAATAACCTAGAGCAGCCTTGGTGTGTTATCCAGTAGCCCCCATTAGGTCTGAGAAACTCCACTACTTCACCCACCATCAGAGGCTACCCATCGCCCCACTCAATTGGGATCTCCCCGCAAACCCCAGCAGTCTTTAGCTTAAGGCTGGCTTTGACCCTGCGGTATCTACAATTACTGGTTAGCCTCCTCCCCCAACCCCGTAGACATTGCAGTTGGCTCCGGCAGGTTGCAGACTCCACTGGGATTTTGGCAGAGAAGGACCTGTCCCCTCCCGGGCGCTAGCCCTCTGCTAGATTGCCCTTCCCTATGGCCCTGGGGGTCAAGAGTTGCCTCTGGGCCAGGACGACAGCCAGGGCAAAAGGGGCAGGGGCAGAAGCTGCCCCCAGGGTGCGAAGGAGAAAAGTTAGAGGGTTGAACAGGTAAAGCTGAGCTTCTCCGAGCGTATGTGCTCTGTAGCGCAAGGGCGCCGAGTTCGGCCGCCTCATCTCCCGCCATCTGCGCGCCTGGGGCACGTCCTCTGCTGTAGCCTGGAAGCCCGACCGCCAGTGCTGGCCAGGTCCGGACTCGGTGCCCAGGTGGCTTGGGTTGGAAATATCTGCCTCTTGCCAACCCCTCAGTCCCGCTACCTCGCGGATCAGGTATGCAGCGCCCCAGCAGCAGGTCTGGACAAGCCGGACACCTGGACCCACCCCTAGCAACCCTTTCTCTCCGGGGAGAGGACACGCCCCCCCCCCCCCCCGCCCGGGCACATGTCCCCAGGTCCAGCAGGCCAGGCACCGGCGAAGAGGAGAAGCTCGCACCTAGGGGCGCGTAGCTTGAGGTGGCCACGGGGGCAGCGCAGCGAAGCCTGGCTAGCGCCTGGGGCAAGGGGTCTGGGAGAGGGTTAGGACAGGGCGATCCCTGGGCTTGGAGAACAAACTTGCTGTCTGAGGCACCCCAGCTCTCGGGACCCCCAGTTATCACCGCCTTGCATCCAGCTAAAGCGCGGATAAGCGCCATGCGCTGTGCCCGCATTCGCGCCAGGGCGGGGGTCGGGGCAGTGGAGGGGCGCACCGAGGTACAGAGGAGTAAGCCGCCCGAGTCCGAGGCTCCAATAAGCGAGGACTCCTGGATAAGAGTCGTGGCCTGAAGATCCCCACTCCGAGGGCACCCTGGGGTCCCTGGGCCAGCAAGCTACAGGAAGCGGGCAAGGGGCTGGGGGAGGGGTCCAGGGTAGAACTGCGGCCCCGGGAGGAAATGAGGGGCTTCGTCGCCACCAACACACGGACGCGCCCCAAAACAGCAGGCTCGGGTGGCTGGCAGAGCAGTCCCAGGCTGAGCCTCACCCGGATCTTCGTTGGGCGCTTGCCCTACCCCAGTACACCCGTCCCGGGCTGTGCACCCGGGTCGGCCCCCGGCCACCTGGAGCCCGCCCGGCACCTCTGCCTTGCGGCGAGCCGCGCGCACCCCGGCTCCGCCGCCTCCGCCGCCCAGCTGCCCGCGCGGGTCTCACCTTTGTGTAAAGAGTCCAGGAGCAGGAGGAAAGTTACCAGCCACATGCCATAAAGAGGCCCTATTCTCCGGGGAGGTGGTCCTGTGGCCGGCCGTGCGGCAGCGCCTCTCCCCCGCTCAGCGCGCTCCCAGCCGCCCGCACTCCGCGCCCCGCTCTCTCTGCTCCTCAGCCCAGCGCTCGGCGGCGGCGGCTCCTCCCTCCTCGGCTCCCCGGCTCCTGTCATCCGCGGGGCTGGGCTAGGCGGCCGCTCTCCCCCCCCCCCCCGCGGCACCCCGGGTAGTGAGCGCCTCGAGAGCCCCGAGCCCAGACGGCCCCCATCCCATAAGCCCAGGGGCGGGGGCGTGAGGGCCAGGACCGGATGGCTTCCGACCCGGTCTCCGCTGTTTAAGAGGCAAGGGGTCCCTGTCACCCACCGGCTCTGAGCCTGTGGTCGCACAGAAGCATGTGTCATACATGTGCCAAAAGCCCACCATGGGCGGGCCAAGGACGCCCCATTTCTCCTGGCGCAGTCACATGGCATCAATGCTTCTAGCCCCCTTTGGACTCACTCAGTTTATCCCCTTGGATGGGGGAGCTTGACTGTTCAAGGTAAAATCTACAGTCTTTAGCTCCTTTAGGTGCAACTCCCCACCCCAAAGCTCAAAGCCACATGCCCTTCCAACCTTGGTTACTTCTGTAAGTCCGCCTCCTGGAGAGACTCTGCTCAATCAAGCCCCGCCCCAATGCTCTGTCCAAATTTGCCTCAGTGCTTGGCACACTACGACTATTTAAACAATCATTTGCAATAAACACCTTAACGTCTGTTCTGCTTGTGCATTTTCCTCTGTTATCGTCACCTGCCCACTCCTCCATAGTTTTCTCACCCTGCAGAAATTGGCTGATTCCTTGCACTGATCTGTATAAAGTTGGCATGGGATAGGACTTGAGTGAGGACACCATATCAGTTACCCAATGAATACTCAGTATCTGCTGAGTGCAGGCACTGCGTTAGGCACTGGGAACACAGGAACTGAGGGTTGGGGTTGGTGGAGTAAAGGTTGACGTTGAAAAGCCCTCTATTGTCTTAACCCCAAAGGGCTGATCTGGATCCAGAGAAGGAGTCCAAGGTAACTCTGAGCATGGTTTACATGCCAAGACAGAACCGCCCCTGCTGCCATGTCAGGCAGGTCATCCTGAACTCCTCCCTGCCACTTGGCTCTACCTGGACATGTTTTTGACCCTGTTCTCTGAGGGATGGAGTGGGAAGGATGGAAGGTGTTCCATTTGACAGAAGAAGACAATTTACTCCCTCCAAATTCCCTGCCTAAGTTCTGGCAGGAGAACAGGGATTGCTCATTCCCAGGTTTTGCCAAAATAGTTCTAGACATTTGAACTAAATTTTTGAAAAGTGTGTATTAACTTTTCTAATATATATGTATACACACACACACATACATCATAAAATTTACTACGTAGCCATTTGTAAGTGTACCTTCAGTGGCACTACGTGTATCTGCAACATTGCCCAGCCATTACCACTTACCATTTCCAGACAGAAACTGCACTCATGAAACAGTAACTCCTGCTTCCCACCTCCCTGAGTCCCTGGAAACCATCATCTATTCTCTGCCTCTGTGAATTTGCCTGTTCTAGTACCTCATACTAAGTGGAATCATACACTGGCTTATTTCAGTTAGCATATTGTTTTCAAGATTTATCCATGTTCTAGTATGTGTCAGAATTCCATTCCTTTTTATGGTTGAATAATATTCTATTGTGTATGTATACCATATTTGTTTAGCCATTTATCCATCAAATGAACACTTGGTTGCTTTCACCTTTTGGCTATTGTGAATGATGCTGCTATGTACATGAATATATAAATATTTCCTTGGTCCCTGCTTTCAGTTCTTTGGCGTATGCACCCAGAAGTGGAATTGTTGAATCATATGAGAATTTTATGTTTAACTTTTTGAGGAACTACCAGGCACATTTACTTTTTTAATATAGCATTTTAAGAGCTTAAGGGGCTCTCATCTGCAAATTGCTCTGTGTAACTCACAATATCCTTTGAAGCTTTACTAGCCCCTTTTTAAACAGGTAAGAAAATGGAGGCATCACTCATTCAAGCACCGAGTTTGTATCAAAAGTGAGACTTGAACCTACGTCTCCCATCTCCAGAGTGGAGATGCCTGCCCGCACTGTGTGGCTTCCCCTGGCAGCTCAGCTCCATGATGCTAAATCACCACTTTGAAAGGAATGCCTTTCACTAGGTGGCTTATCGTTTGTTAACACAGTCATAAAACAGAGACAAAGAGGCCTGTACCAGTTGTTTGAGATGACTCAGCCCAATCCTCTGTTTTACAGATGAGGAAACTGAGCCCCAGAGTAAGACATCATGGACCTGCTTGAAGTCATACAAGGAGTGGCAGAGTCCCCCAGCTCCCATTTTCTGACTTTGCTCCTTTCCCTTGCCACCCTAGCCTGGGGCACCCCACCAATGCCCCTTCCCTTCCAAAGGAGACAGTCAATGAGAGGAATCCAGTTATTTAAAACTAAGCCTATTGACCCAGAGCACCTGGTCAGGCCATGCCTAAAATAAACCGCTAAATCAGACAGGATGAAAGGGCTGCTGTCTGCTGGGAGGGGAAGGGCCTGAGAGGCCTGGGGGTATCAGCACAGCTGCTCTGGCTCTAGGCCCTCACAACAGAGGTGGACAGGGTGACTCTCTTTTCTCCAGTCACCTGAAGTGCCTCCCATAACCTAAATGTCCATTTATGCGGGTTACAGGCCACCTGTGTGTTACCCGAAGGATGAGATCATTCACTGTGGCAGTGACGACAGTCTGACTGTCCCCTGAGGAAGAGGCAAGTATTTTGAAGGAGAGGGGAAGACAGGTGAGAGAGCAGACTCAGTGCCTTCCTCTAGCAAAAGGAGTCTCTATAGCATTGTGGTTAAGAGCTGAGTTCTCAAGCCAGCTGTGCCACTTACCATTCGTTTACCTTGGGAAATTTAGGTGTGTCAAGCCACGTTTCCCTCACCTGTGAAGCTGGGATAGCCCCAGCATCTGCCGCAGAAAAGTGAGGACCACATAGGACGAGCCCAGTGGCTGGCCCACTCGTGAGCACAGGTAAATATCATGAATGTTACTGGCTTTGCTCCCAAGGACCTTGACCTGTGTGAGCTGCAGGGAGGGGACAGCTCTGCTGGGGCCATGCTGGGATGTCATCCTGTACTGCAGGCTGTGACAAAACCAGAGCCAAGGAGTTGGGAATCCAGGCAAGAGGCTGCAGAAACATGCAAGGTGCTCTTTGAGGCTGAAAGAGCCCAGAGGAGATGATTAATACAGGAAGGACCTGGTATCAGACAAGCCTTGCACTTTTTTGTATTTTCCATTTCCTAGATTTGGTCTCTCCTTAATATTTAGGAAAAATTTGAAAATGACAGCCGGGCTCAGATGTATTCAGAAGCCTCTTCTTGTTCCCCATGTGCAGGGAGAGGAAGGGGTATCAGCAAGTATCCCTGCCAGGGTATCCAAGAGAGAAAGTGAAACTCGGGAGAGCAGGGTGGCTCTTCCACCCCGCCCCCTCCCCAGCCCTGCCGTCTCCTCCACGCTGACATTTCGGAAGAGCCGTGTTTTATTTTGATCAAAGGGACAGTTCCTTCACAATCCCAAATTGGATGGAAACCCTCACACACACACACACACGCAAATATATGCACACCAGGGTGAGAACAAACACAGCCGCCCAGGCAGACATTCACGTGTACAGGTAAACATAAACACTTAATGGCAGGCACACCTGCGCTTAAATGCGATTTGAATACAATCCAAAAATTCTGCATTGGCATCTATGTGTATGCCCTGATTTTTTTTTTAAAGCCTCAAATTTGTGGAATTCATTTCTAGGAGGACACGCCATACGTTTAAAAGGAGTGATTAGTTGCAACGTTTTGTGGCATCAGAAGGCCGGCTGATGATCGGGCTTTTTTTTCTCTTTCCTGCTTTTGTTTTGTTTTTCGCCAATGCCAGTTGAAGCAGCTACGCAAAGTCGCTGGGAGGTGAGCCCTCTCCAATTCAGGTTAATCATGGATATTTAGGGGGTATTATTTTGCCATGTTACATTAAGACTTGAGCTGTCATGAGAAACAACAGATGTTTTTATTGTTTAACTCAAACAATGAGCTTATATATTTTGGATACTTTTCTTCAAAAAACAAAGGCATGTAGTAATTTTCACAAAGTCTTCATATGTGCTTTGAAATTTCTTGACAATTTTTGGTATAAATATGGTTTTCTTTTCTTTCTTTCTTTTTTCCATTTTTCAGTACTGGGGATTGAGCCCAGGGGCACTTTACTGAGCTACATCCCCAGCCCTTTTTAATTTTAATTTTATTTTTATATGGTTATTTATTTGCTTATAGTCTGTCTTCTCCCATTAGAATGCATGTGACATTAAAGCAGATATTTTCTGTTCATTGTTACAACTCCACCACCTTAGAACATACCCCACAGGTAATGGTACTTTGTTAAATTAACAAATAGTTACAAGTCTGTAAAGATATAGAACATTAATGTTTTATTTTGAAACTGGGTGTGCCAAGTTGTTGAGATTCTCACTAATTTGCTAAGGCTGACCTTGAATTTTTGGTCCTCCTGCTTCTAAATATGGTTTTCATAAAAGGAATCAATACTGAACCAGGTTGATCTTAAAAAACTTGACATTTGGGGTTATAGAGCTAATTTGAGATTGACCTTCTTTGTATTTATTCATTGATGGACTGGGGGAGAACAAAACCCACGATTTCCCTGCTTTCTTTGCTATTTGTAATTAGTTTTCATGCTATACAAAGAGTCCCGGACTATGAATTCAAAATCCTAGGACTGGTGTCCTTTGTCATTGTGGCCAGTTGTGTGATCTTGGACATGTCACTTTAACTTTCTGAACCTCAGTTTCCTCACCAATGAAGTGAGAGGGTTGGGGTTGAATGAGCACCAAGTTCCCTTCCTAAAGGATGAGGTGGACACAAACACACACACACACACACACATCTGGGGCCTAGACACATACACACGTGTCTCTGCACATCCCTGGAGGTGTGTGTATGCTTGCTCACCAATGCAAAGAGACAGCTACAGATTTGCAAGCACAGGTTCCCGGAAATAAACAAGCACACACACAAATCCACACAAGCAACTTCTACTTCAAATGCATATACATACTCTAAAATTCTTCCATCTTCTTTAGACAGGATGAACCATCACAATTTATAGACTCTGATGCCTATATTCGCAAGGTAGTGTGTGTCATTCGATTACCTGGGTGCTTCTCAGACCCAAATCCCATTGACTAGCTCAGAAGATGGCTAGGTACGTGGTGCCACTTACCCTTTCAATGTCTTGAACCCCAATTTCAGGGTTCTAATCTCACCAGAGCAATAAGTCCCAAGGTTCCTCCCCTCAGATGGGGTCTCTGAGTCTCGCCGCTCTAGTTGGCCTCCTGTCTCAGCAGCGATCCCAGGAAGGCTGGTCCTGGGCTGCAGAAGCCCCAAGGAGGCCAGAGTCCCTTGAATAACCATGGCCTCTCCCCACTGTTGTCCTCAGCTTACAACATTGAAGCTGGCTGAGAAAACAACCCCGTGGGCTTCTGTGAAGTCCCAATAGAGAGAGAGAGAGAAAGGAGAAGAGGAAAGGAGGGGAGGGTGAGGAAGAGGAGAGGGGAAAGGGAAATCTAGTGAATAGAGTCATTTTTCTGGCTTCCCAAGTTGTCCTGCAGGTTTCTGACCCACAAAATGCTCATGAATGTCTTCATCCAATTTTATTAAGTACCTTCTATCCTGAAAAGTCTCTGTGCTTTCTTCTCATGCTCCTTTCTCAAGTCCCCAGGGTCCCCTTCTCCACATGTTCAAGCCTTCTCCTTTCGCAAGGCCTGGTCAGGTAGTCCCTGTTCCTGCCAGCCCTCCTCTGGGCTCTGACTGCCCCAGACACCCGCATGGCCTGTGGCTCTCATCTCAGTAAGATCTGCAATGTGTGGAGCCAGAAGCTGGTCTGCGCAAAGTTGGCAGTGGAAGTGACAGTTTAAAAGTTAGCTAATGCAAATATTCTGTTACCTTCCGTATTTTGTGAAAATTGTGGTGTCTGTCCGTTTTTTTTTTTTTTTTACAATTTATAATTTGTTAGGATTTTTTAATCATTCTATATTAATGATTACCTTTTTATCAGAATTTGCATCTGTAAGTCTGTGCTGTTTTCCTCAAAGGGTTTCTCCTAAGACGGCCTAGGCTTCAGGCCCTACCTGGGAACTTTCCTTAGGTCACACTGGGGTATAGAGCTGGCCCAGGACCAGGTGCTCTGGGTCCTGGCCAGGGTTCCCTCCCTGCCTTAGAGGGCTTCAGTATGTATGTAAATGATGAACGTGTGCATTGCTATGAGAGGAGATTTTCCTCCACAATGAAAAGGAAGTCGAGGCCCCGTGCCTAGAAAATCTGTCCATTTCACCAGGGCTTGACCTGTTGGTCCACACTGGAGGGTCTCAGGATGGAAGACAACTTAGTGCTGCCTTAATCCCCTTCACAGCGTCTCTGCAGATGACATCCCTCCTGTTGCTGTGACGGGACACCAACATAGAGGACGGAGGCCCTTCAAAACCCAAGAGACACCAATAAGTCCCTCCAGCCACTCTGAGCACGAACAAGGTGCAGCCCAGAAATCCCACCAGCTGGAGGTCAAAGTCACAGAGCCAGGGTGCCCTAGTGGTTGGTGGCATGCAGTTTGGGACAGTGAAGGCAAATATAGGGGTTGCCTTACCTGGCCCATCTCTCCCCTTGGGCTCCCTCTACACAGCCCAGACAGATGCCAGCTCAGTCGCCAACTCAATGCCTCCAGGAACCAGGGGCTCCCTCCCACCCAGAAATTGATCTGATTCTTTATTTATGTCCAGGGACACACTGTGTTCTTCACTGGACCCACATCTGCTTCAGCCCTCTGGAGTTCCTGGGCATGCCCAGGTTCTGCCAGATGATAGCTTTGCACATAGTTGAGAACAGCTACCACAGGGCACCCGAAACCTTCATTTTGCTGGGCTAATTTTTGCATTTTTGTTAGCTTCTCCTTTTTCTGACTCTTTGCTATGCGGGTCTCCCCTTTCCTTATACTCAACTTTAACAACATCTCTTAAAACAAAATGGGCCCAACCCTACAGACGAGGTCTGAGCAGCTGGAGCACAGGAACTGCCCCCCATAGGGATCTGACCTGCTTTTGCTGTTGTCCAAGAATCTCTCATTTGGGGGGCAAAGTGGTGACTGACATGCCAATGAGGCAGGGCCCGGCCTGTAATCGTCTGTATTTGGGAGGGAAACGTGAAGCCATGCAGGATTTGCTGAACGTTGGAAGAGGAAGTGATACCTAGATCAGGTGGCGCCCCCACCCCCCACATACACACACATGGAAGTTGCGGGGATGGGGGAGGCTGTGGATGGCGTCTGAAGTCCAGGCTCAGCCCCAGTGGGGTGGCAGAGCTCAGCAACAAGGAGCAAGAAGGCCCAATCTCAGGCCATAGTGGCATTGAATGCCGATTGTCTGTAGCAAAGTTGCCCTTATTTTTACCAAATCCATCTGAAAGTGCAAAAAGATCTAATAAGGATGGCATTCACAAGTGTTTTGTGAGAAACTAATAGGTGATGGGCCAAAACCAATTTGTGATCAAGTAGGTTTGGAAAGCCCTGGAATAACTGAAGGTGAGTAGGTTTCTTTTACCACAGGATCCCCCAGAGCCTTTAGCACGCTGGTGGGCGACATGAGTCTCCCAGTGGTGGGTGCCGTGTGAGATCTTGGAGGATGATCCATTTCCCACTTCTCCTAGTCTGAACTATCTGTCCTGTTGCTGTTTCTGACCCACCCTTGACCCTCTGAGTTCACTCACTCCTTCAGCAGTTCGTGTTCCCGTCCCTTGTGCAAGGAGCTCACAGATCCTGGGAAAGTCCACCATGGAGCGCCTGCCCTGGCCCACCCTGCAGCAGAACTGGGAGATGCCCCGTCCAAAGGTCAGCGCTGCAGGGGAGCTGAGGGAGCCTCCTGGAGCACCTGGAGCCACAGGAGGCGAGCTGAAGGACACCGCAGGTCACACAGCCCAAGAGTGGCGGAGGCTGTGCTGGGTTCAAGGCTCCTAACCACCAGGCCCACGCTCTGTCTGCCATGCGCTGGCATTTATGTCCCAGCTGGTGCTGTCCTCAACCTCTTGTCCACCTACTGCGCCTGCCCTGCTCACCACTCCATGCTCAGCAGCCGGGACGGCGTCAGGCCCTGGGGAGGCCTCGGGGAAGTGTTTGTTGAGTGAAGCTGGGACGGCATGGTTGGTCAGATAGCTTTTATAGTCTCATCTAGGGCTGAGGCTTGCTATGGAGCGAGCTGCTTAAACCCGGAGCAAAACCAAGGCAGGATGTAAGCTCGGCTTGCGTGACAGGGAAGGCCCAGAATTGGCAGAGCAGCAGAAGAAAGGACACAGCTGGCATGGGGAGGGCCCCTTCCGTGGGGTTTCAGGAAAGCCTGGCTGAGTCGTGGCTCCCATGGGAGATACCCTCATGCAAGGACATGTGGTGCTTCAGGGCTGTCTTCAAGGACTCGTCCGTTAAGACCCCGGAGCTCACCTGAACCAACCAATAGCTTGTCCGCATTGGCTGAAGTTGCTTTATCTTTAGACAAATTTTCACCACAGCCACAGACGCCTGACAATAATGATGGTCATCACTGAGCACTTGCTGTGGCCCACACCATGCTAACTGTACATCCATAATCTCAGTTAATGCTCAAAACAACCCTATAAAACCAGTCTCATTATTATCATTCCCCTTTTTGCAAATAATAAAACTGAGGCGCAGAGACATCAATTAACATGTGGAACACTTTATACCCTGCTGACTGACAAGTGTCCTGTGCACAGTTTACCCCTGTCCTCCCACACAAGCTGGATTTCAGGCTAGCCACTGCCCCAAACAGCTGAGCCTGGGAACACAGATGCAATTGGCTCATACTGGCAGCCTGTCCCCAGGCCCTCACCTCACAGCCTGGCCAAATGACCTCTCTGAGCCTTCTTGGAATGTCTTCCTGTGAGCCGAAGCCCCTGCCACCAGTCTGGTTTCTCTGGAGATGGGGGACATCTGGCTGGGGTGGTCTTCTGCCTGGGGGCGGGGTGGGGGCCGCGGGGTGTTGTCGCCTGAAGCGCTTGGAGCAACGGAGCCGCGGGAAGAAGTTTAGAGGTGAACTGGAGACGAACAGCTTTTTATTTTGATAACTTTTTTCTCTGGTTCTAACAACGACTAACACACGCCACACACACACACCACCAAAATGGCCCTGACCCGATCAGCAATTTTGGCCAAGTCACTCGAGATCTTGGGACAAGTCCCGTAAGACTACAAAAGGCGACAATGCCCAAATCTCCACGGCTCATAGTCAACCGCAATTCAAGTCATCTCCCCAAACAGGGCTCCTGCAGCGGGGGAGTTGCCATGAGGACGAGCATTCCTAGGCCAGTCTGTCCTGGATTTCCATGCCTGGCCAAGCCCCTAATCACAGTTCCTGCTTCAGGAAGATTTAGTATCTCCTTTGCATTCTTGTCCAGTCTAAGAGCAAGAAGTACAGACAAGATGCAGATGAAGCACCTGGAGTCAAAGATTCACTGTGCCTCTCATAATATAGGACGATTGTATCACTTTTCTCATCTGCAGAAGTGGGAATATAACACGAATGTTGCAAGGTGATTGTGAATGTCCAAGGAGATGGGTGAGTTTTCTCTGCAAAGTAGCTGGGCTAGAAGAGGACGCAGTACCGGAGATGGCCAGCAGGTGTCGCCCAAAGACTGAGTATCAGAAACCTCTGGGCCAGGTGGGGGCTACTCCTTGGAGATTGTCTTTTAATATTAAATCCAGGTGGACTTGGAGGAAACAGAAAGAAACAAAATCAGCCTACAGCGTTTCTCCTTAGAAAAGTTGGTCTGTTTCAGCCTCTACACGGAGTTAAAAGTGGAGTTTTACAGGCTTCAGAGCATGCATACATGAAGACACCCCAGCAAGATGGCCAGTCTTGCTTCATCTGTAGCTTCTCACCTCCTCCTCTCATCACCATGGACTTTTGTTGTTGTTTTGGTTTTTGGTGTTTTTTTTTTTTTTAAAGAAAATACTATGTATTATATAATTCCATCCGTCCATCTTTTAGTGAGCATCTCTCAAAGATAAGGCTAAGCCCTCATTCTCAACCATAATACTTTATGCCCCCCTGACTAAGAAGTACCCTGGGCCGGGGGGGACCCCTGTCCTACCCCCACATGCCCCATTTTTACAGATGAGTAAATTGAGCCTTTGGAAAGCAAGTGACTTGCTAAATATGCAGTCACTGCAGGACAATGCTGGGACTCCAACTCAACTCTTCTGATTCCATATTCTGGGCCCTGGGCTGAGACACATCTCTACAGGCCAGGCTGTGGGGAGTAACCCAAGGCTGCAGCTGTTCTTGCTCTTCTGGGAAAGCAGAAAAGACACAGGTGCCCCTGAAGTCCTGGCCGGTGACATGCTGTCTTCTGAGAACAACACTCTCTGGGTCTCAGGTTCATTGATGAGGTTGAGCTAGATCAATGGCTCGAAAAACCAGCTGTACACACACACAAACACACACACAGGAGCTCAGAGAAGAGAGGGAGCCAGCATGCCCAGGCTGCAGAGTTAGGGGCCCATAGTTTATGTGTCCCAGGTATTTGGATGTGAGCAGCTTCACATCCGTCTTGGGTCTTGGGACCACCTCTGCATTTGCACTAGATGGATTTCTTTTTCTTTTGTTTTTCTTTCTTTCTTCCTTTCTTTTTTTTTTTTTTTTTTTTTTTTTGTACCAGGGGCACTCGACCACTGGGCCACATCCCCAGCCCTTTTTTGTATTTTATTTAGAGACAGGGTCTCAGTGAGTTGCTAAGTGCCTCACCATTGCTGAGGCTGGCTTTGAACTCACAATCCTCCTACCTCAGCCTCCCAAGTGCTTGGGATTACAGGCCTTCTCTATGGTTTTCTATTCTGTAGTTTCATAAACATTTTTCATCTCATCTTATGAAAACACCCAACACAGCACCTGGCACATATTCTATATTCAAATGTTCGATTAAAATTTGTGGAATGAGCCGGGCGGGGTGGCGCACGCCTGTAATCCCAGCACTTTGGGAGGCTGAGGCAGGAGGATCGCGAGTTCAAAGCCAGCCTCAGCAATGGCGAGGCACTTAACAACTCAGTGAGACCCTGTCTCTAAATAAAATACAAAAAAAGGGCTGGGGATGTGGCCCAGTGGTCGAGTGCCCCTGAGTTCAATCTCCGGTACCACAAAAAAAAAAAAAAAAAAAAAAAAAAAAATTTGTGGAATGGATGACTGGAAAACATGCCATCAGTCAACCCAGGGAAAACCTGGGCTACCATTGCTTCACCTCTCAATGAAATCACTCTTCCTTTATGTAACACTTTCTGGCTCACGCGTCTCCTTTACACACATGATCTCAGTCAAGCTCCTAATGACAGCTATTATCATCCCCATCTTACAGATGAGCAAACTGAGGCTCAGTGACCCAGTGCTGCCCAGCTAGCTGGGGAGAGCAGCACTTCACACCCTGTCTGTGCCCCCCATACACCATTCCTGCTTCATTTCAGTTGCATTGAGAGATCTAAAAGGAGGAAAATATGGGATCTGGAAGAAAACACGTCTTCTAGAAGTATCTGGCAATGCCTCAGATTTGGGAGAGGTGATTTCACGAGTTGGTCCAAAGATTAGGATCAGGGGGAGTCTGCCTCATTTGGTGAAGAGCTCCATGCAGACCTCCAGGGTGGGGTGGACAGGTCCCCCGAAGTTGGCCCAGGACGTCCCCTGTCACACCTATCCTCCCCAGAAGGGCAGTTTGGGAGGGGCTGGAGCGTGCCTCCCCCAGCTCTCCTGGCCCCCTGGGTGGCTCTGTTCTCTCTAGAGTGTCTGGCCAGCCACCCGGGACCCTGCCCTGCTGGTGTACCGTCTCTGCAGCCCCCTGCTGAAGCCCCTGTGCTGGGAATCTGGTGGCAGCTGCCCCGAGTGCCACAGGGTGGGTGGCCGAGCTGCCCGTGGCTGCACAGCACCATGCGGGGCAGCGAGGCACCGGGGGTGGGGGTCCAGCCACTCGGCCCTGCCCTTCACCCCAAGTTGGGTCTCACGGCAAGGCTGGAGTCTGGGCTCACTTCCTGTCCCAGCCTGTGTCTAGTAGGCCTCTATTAGAAGGGACAAACAGTGTCCTCCAGTCTGGGCCCCTTGTTCTCCACTGAGGGGGCCCAGGTCCGGGGAAGGGCCCAGGAGGGGAGGGTGACCCACCCTCTGAGGCTGTGTGTGGCTTAAATGGGGCTGGGGCGTGTGTGGGGCTGGGACCTGTGCTTGCAGCAGTCTCTCCCCAGGGACTGGACAGCTGAACGTGGACTGAGGGGCCTTGCCTCTCTGCCCTCCCTGAGCACTAGGTCCTGAGAAGAAAGCCCTAGACAGACTTTTCCCAAACGTGAAAACATTGAGAAGGGGCTTCAATGCTTGGAGGGCCCAGGAAGGCTAGCATCACTGGGCGTCAGCACTGCGGAGTCCCAGAGACCATGCTCCAAACAGTACTGCCCACCGGGAGCTTGCACCCAGCAAGGAACCTCCACAAGCTAGAGATGATTTCTCCATTTGGGGAAACTGAGGCACAGGGGACTTTGCCCTTCATCGCATAGTGGGCTGAGGTCCAGGTCTGCTGGTTCCCAGACCTGTGATCACATCTGTGTTGCCTTTATGAAATGGTGGATGTCAGCAGGACAGGCCTCAAGGATCCCCACCTCAGGTAAGCACACACTCCCACTGTCCAACAGTTCTCTACCCAACAGTTCTAGCAGCCCAACAGTTGCTAACCACCCATCATTCATTCATTTCTGCAGCCAGCCAACTGCAGGTTCATGCAACATGTTTTTATTGAGCATATACTATGTGCCCCTTGGGGATTAATGGGTGAACCGTCAGATGCAACCCCTGCCTTCATGTAGCTTGTAGGCAGTGGAGCTCAGACACAAAGGGATGGTCAGAAGCGGGGAGATTTGGGGCCCCTGGTAGGTCCCCTGGGTGCTGGGGAGGAGTCTGGAGCAGCCAGCCTCAGCCTGGCCCTCCCACTCCTGCCCCTGGGAGGGTGTCTAGGGGCTCAGGCCACTCCTGATTGAGTTTATGAACGTTGTGGAGACCATTTGGTCTGCAGACACAAGACCTGAAATAGTATTTGCTTTAGAGCCGAGGACCCTGGGTTCCATCGGGTGGTGCTGGGCTCAAACTCAGTTACTGATTGATAGGCCTGTCAGGAAACCAGGACCACGAGAGCAGGCAACGTGCCCTGGCTCTGGGCCAAGCCAGCCTCTTGTCAGGTGTGTCTTGTCTGCCTTCTGCACTGGCCAGACCCCTCTGCTCTTGCTAGCAGGAGGGAGTGGTATGTATAGGGGGTGCCCAGCTTTTCTCTAAGGACAGCCACCCTGGGGCCAGGAGGGAGCAAGAGGATTAGCTACAACTCCCCCACTGCTCCCCCTAAGAAGTCACAGCCCCTTGACCTTCAAGATGAAGCATAAAAATTTGTCTTGTGTTTGTTTTTCCAAAACTAAGCCCAGAGACAAAGACCTGCCCAAGGTCACACAGCAGGCCCAGGACAAAGCTTCCAGTAAAGCTAGTTTCACCTTCTACAGTGTGGTCTGTGTGGAGCCACAGCTCAAACTGCTGCCCCAGCTTGGAACTTCCCCCTCCTCTCCCTCCCTCCTGCTGCACTCCTCTGGGGAATTCCTTTGGGTGACACTACAGGAGCTCTTTGAGGAAGAACAGTGAGAATTTCTTAAAAAGAGAACCAAGTTTAGGGATCTAGAGACAACTGGCTGCCAGGAGAGACAGAAGGCCTTCTGGGGCCAAGGGGACTATGGGATGTCACTCATGGTCAGAGCAGACAGCCCAGCAAGTTCTGAAAACGCTGCAAACCAAGGTTTGGGGAGCAGCAACTACAGAATGTGACTCACCCCAACGCCTCGCAGGCACTAGACCCCGTCCCAAGCCACGTCCCTTGCCTCCTTCCTTGGCCTTCCAGTGACAGGACACTAAGTTCCCTGGACACTAAGGTTCAAAGTTCTAAACTCTTTCCAAGCCCTCAAAGTCTACTGCAAACAAATAAAGTGGCCAGTTTGGACCGACTCTGAGCCAGGACCTTCTTCCTAGGCGGGGACACTAGGCACCTCCCTGGCTCTCCCAGCTCAGCTACTGTCCACCTAATGGCCCTGACTGGGGCTGCAGTGGCCGGATCTCTGAGGGCCAGATCTGATACATCTTCCCAGCTGTGATGGCAGGGTCTCGTGGACACGGTATTTGTCTCTGATCTCCCCTGGCCAGGGGGCTGATAAAGAATGCTCCCCCACCCCAACACCACGTGAGGAGCAGGCTACTGCCCCCAAGAGGCCACAGCGGAACTGCAGTTCAGAGCTCAGCCACCAGGGGCGGAGGATGGACAGGGAGGAGATGCATCTCCTGGTAGCAGCCCCATTCCCCAGGAGTGAGGAGGAGGAAGAGGAGGAAAAGGAGAAAAGGAGGAGGGTGGGCCTCGGGAAGAGTCAATGCCTCCCCTGCCTGGGGACCCCCCCCCCACACACCATCTGGCCAGGATGCCCACTTTTTTAACTAGAGTAGGCAGTGAGCTACTCAAGGCCAGTTCTTTGGAGCACCCTTCCTCAACCGGGGAGAATTCAAGATTGCTGGGCAGGGGAAGGACCTCCTTCAAGGTCCCAAAGCATTTAGAAAAATTGGAGGCTCATGTCGGTAGCACCTCACTCTGGACAGGAAATCAGCCCCAGTCCCAGCCTCTGCCTGGCTCCTCTGATGGGGAAACCAAGTCCAGGCAGGAGAGGGCTCTGCCCAGGCCACCCAGCCAAGCATGCCAGGGGAAGCCATCCCAGTGTGGGCTCTTTGTCTTCACTGTGAGTCCCCTGTCTGTGGGATGTACAGAGGCTGGGTGAGAGTGGGCTGTGGATTATTTTTAAATAGCTTCAATGCTTTATGAATTTAAAAAGCAAAAGCATTCTTCTGAGAGAATAGATGGAAGACCAATATCACTTCTGGAAATTTCGGCTCCTATGAATTGGATCCAAAACTTTTCATTCATTCATGGTTTGTGATTTGAACGTGGGGCAGGGTAATGGGCTCACCAGCTGACCCTTTGCCCACCCAGGACTTTGTGTCCAGTTCCTGCTGTCTGAGAGTGTTGTAAGGAAAGCAGGTCAGGCAAAGGCCCTGTGGTCCCACTGTCCAAGGCCAGCATTTTTGGCCTTTGCTGTCCTGAGAAGCACTGTCTTGGAGGAGATGGGGTGACACAGCTGGGGCAAGGTTGAGCTGTGTGCCTCTCCCCAGGCAGCTCCCCTCCCCCCACCCAGCCATGCCCACTTTGGCTTTCACCTTGATCAGCCTTGACTTTCAATTCTGCCTCCACACTGAGGTCACCTGGGAAGGTTTGAAAATCATGCTGCCCCATTGATTCCATCAGAATCTACAGCTGGGGCTGCACCCTGGCAATCCACTTCCTCTCTCCCCACAGCACAATGTCCCTGTTTGGTGTTTCTGCCCCTTCCAGGGTCCTGATCAAGATGTTGACTCAAACTACAGAGCTCGAGGTTTCATGGCTGTCCCAGGCTTTAGGGAAATTGTAGATCATATATGGTTTCTACCTCTGGAAGGAGTGGGGCTCAAGACCCCGCAGCCAAGAATTACTATACAGGAGGGCAAGTACTGTCCCTGGGACGGGAGGTGGGGGTGGGGCATGCAAACAGAATGAAAAGAGTTCAGGGTTTTTCCAGGAAATCGGGGTTCATGGCAGACCATTCGGGTGCCCCCTCCTCCCAGGCCCTTGGAAAGGTTGTTTTGCAAACAAGCCATTGAAGGAGATTCCGAGTAGGGCACTGGTTCTCTCTGGTGGTGATAACGGGAATTGCACCCCCAGATCGGGGCTGTGTCCGCGCTGTTTGATTAACAGTAATTCATTCAGTTGCTTCCTGACTTGGGCGTTCCTTGTGACTCAATACAGGTTTGAATTGTGGAAAATTCCAAAATGAAGCGAAAGTTCAGTGACACCAGTTCATGTGACCGTCCTGAAGAGGGAAGGAAAATGTTCCCAAGAGTCCTGGCCAGGGAGCAGGTCACAGTCTCAGAATGTCCCCTGGGGCAGGTGTTCTCAGCCCTGGCTTTTCCTCAGGGTCACTGGGGATCTTGCTAGGCCTCAGACTATGGGCTCACTCTAAGGTTCATATCCAGCAGGCCTCAAAGGGATCCTGGGTGTCTGGTGGTTCAAAGGACAGGGATTGACCCACCCAGGACCATTTCCCTCCAGAGTGGCTGGAATTCCTTTCCAGTGCTACAGGCTTGAATAGAATGTTCTAGAAATGATTCCTCTCCACTGCTCTGCTCTCTGGGTGGGTCCAGGCCTGGAATACCTCCTCTTCCCACTTGACCTTGGCTATATATGGGAAGCTTTGGGGGTCTACATCCTCCTGAATCCCTCCTTAACTTGACCTGCTCCATCTCCTACCCTCACACAGGTGCTCATGTGTGGCCCTGTCCCCTGCATGGTAATACTGAATTTTATTTAATCGTGTGACCGTCACATTTTGTCATCAGTGAGCCAACATCTGGAGCAGGGAATCAGAGACCTTGGTGCTGAGCTGAGTAGCCAGGCTTTCCCTGCATGGCTCCTGGTCCCCTCTGGGGACCCCCACTCCCCATCCAGGCCCCTCTCTCTCTCCCCTTAGCTCTCCAAGTGCACATTTGGGCAGTGGGGAGCCCTCCAACCTGGGTGTCAGTGTGGCAGGAAGAGTCACCCTGGACAAAGTCACTGTCTCTCCTGGGGCCTCAGTGTCCTCTCCTGTAAATGAAGATGTGTATGTTTTGCTAAGGAGCAAGCCTCCTGTGATTCCATGAGGGTTGGTGGTCTTCAAGGCCTGAGGGCAGTGGATTAGGACAAAGTTTAATTCCCAAGTTCAGTGGTGGTCACCCTGCCCCTGTTCCCAAGCATAGCTTGTTTTGTTTGAATCCCAGCATGCCACTGTCCTTAGTGCTGCCAGTTCCGCACCCCCCCAATGTGTCCCCCTAACCCCCTACCTCCAGGATGCTGGCAGATCCAGATGAGGAAACCAGACACCAGGGGTGCCCTGATCCCACCATCCTTCCTGCGTGTGGGAGGGAGGTAAGGGGGAGCTGGGCTCCATCCTGAATCAGAGACTCCCAGAGAGGGGTGCCCTGCAAAGCCTGGGGTGCAGCACTGGGGATTTGGGCACAGGTAGGTGAGGTAGTCTGAAACCTTCCATGCTGAGGCTGCCCTGAGCAGGTCCCTGAATGGACAGGGGCTGGAGCAAGCAGTCACGATGATCTCACCCTTGCTGTCCACCCAGCCCCGGGCCCTGGGACTGACTGAGCCAGCACCCACATAGCTGGTAGGAGTGGGTACAGCTGGGGTCTCCTGGCCCCAAGAGCGGAAGGTATGGCCTGAGCTGAGCACAAGGGTTGGTGGGGGAGAAGGGAGAGTGTGCTGATGCACAAGGTCAGGGGGGGGGCAGAGCTGCCTGCCTGGGCACAGTGGTGCACTTGGGGGAACCGCTGAGCACACGAACATGGCACAGACAGCTCCAGCCTGGGCGGCCTAGGGTATCTCCATAGTAACTCTCACACAGAAGCTTCCAGGCTTCCAATAACAGCACCCTGTGTCTGGGCAGAGGCCTTAGCAGGACCCAGCAGACCCAGAGACTTTGAACCTATGGACTTTCGGACTTCTGTCAGGCATTCAGGAGCTAGGCTGAGGCCTCTGTCCCCAGGGCTGCCTTGGTCAGGGGCCAGTGGACAACGCTGAACTTGCTTTTGCAGGCAGATGGGTGCTGGCGCGATTCATTGAAAACCAAAACAAGACCAGGCTGCATTTGTACTCCATCTGGGAACAGGGGGCTGTGGTAGTTAGGGAGGGATGGAGGGGCGCAGAGAGGTGAGGGGAGAGGCATGGGGGAGAGCAGGAGGCAGGAGGAGGCAATGCAGTCGCCCATGCAGGAATCACACTGAGCCTGTCGCTTCCTTCAGCCTGAGGGCCTTCGGTGCAGGGACAAAGGTCAACAGCCCAGGGAAGATGGGGGCATCCTTGGCCTCCTAGCCAGCCTCGGGGCCGTGATGGGCACAGGGGACTCTGCAAAGACAAAGCAGCAAGCAGGCAGGGAGATTGGGAGTCTTGTTTCCTCCTTGTCAGTCTTAATGTTCTCGAGGGCCCCTCTGCAGCCTCTGCTTGTCACTCACTCCATGCCAGGGGCTTGGCGATCATTTGAAAACAGGTGACGGAGACAACCCACCTGGCTGCTTACGGACAACCCTAAAATTCTTCTTGGGTTGTTGCACCCGCCCCTCCCCGGCCCCGCCCTCCCTCCCAAGCCCCGCCCTCCCTCCCCCAAGCCCCGCCCTCCCTCCCCCCCCCAAGCCCCGCCCTCCCTCCCCAAGCCCCGCCACTCCCGCCACTCCAAGCCACGCCCTCCCTTCCCCGCCCTTCCTTCCCAGGCCCCGCCCCACCCGCCCTCTGTACCTCGCGCTACAGCACATCCTCACTGACTTGCCTGGGATGGGAGGAACAAAGACCGGGTCAGTGGGTAAGTCCGGAGGTCCCTGAGCTCGGGACCCCTTCTCCAGGCCTCAGAGACAGTTGCCCCTTCTTCCCTGGCTCGCCCACCTCTGCGTTTCCCCAGGCATCACTCACCGAGGCTTCCTGTTGCCCCCACAGCGGAATCTTTTGCCTTGAAAAGAGAAATGAGAATCCATTTTCGCTGACCTCTCCTTTCCCAAGGAGACCCTGGAAGACTTGGTTCTTCCAGGCTATCATCCCTCCCTCCTGCCAGCATGACCACAGTATTGGGCTGGGAGGCCACATTTGACTGTCTCTCTTTACAGAGGGTTGGACAATAAGCATTCAAGAGTCCCAGCCAGACAGTCAGCCAGTCAATCAACAAACATTCACTGCAGCCTCTCTCTGTGGTGAACTGTGAGCCCATTGAGCACGGTCCCTGAGACTGGACCTTGGGGTGCTCTCAGCTCAATGCTGGGCACATAGTAGCTGCTCAGTACATGCTTGGAGAAGGGTCCCTGTAAGCTCAAAGCTGGGGTCCCTGTGCAGGCCCTTCTGCCTCCTGCACCTGTATTCTCAGCCACTACACAGTGCGGCCCTGGAGGAGCTCCCAGGAGGCGCAGTGGGGAGACCAGCTATTCTGTAGGCCGAGTCCTTGAGATGCAGTGACAGTGAGTGTGAGTGTGCCAGAATTCTAGAGCACAGAGGTGTGCCTGCTACACAAGGGGTCTCCTTTTCACTGATTATACTTCTGATGTTTTTCTTTGGGTTGCAAAACAGGTTGACAAGCATTTATTAAGCACCTGCTGGGGCTGGGAGATACCCAGGCCTCTCACCTAGAACACTCCATGTCCACACTGGACCCTTCTTGATGCCATGTCTTTAGTGCGAGCCCTAATCTAGAGGCAGGTGGGAGGGATCATCCCTGTTTAACAGATGAGCAAACTGAGGCCCGGGAAGTTCGAGTCTGTGTTAAGTCAGCAGCAGTGCCCAGGGGTCTAGCTCCCAGCCCCGCTTGCTTTCTAGCGTCGGGGTCAGACACCTCTGGGTTTGGCTAAATCCAGCTCTGCTCCTCATGAACAGCTGCACCTCTGGGGGTGGCCTGATTTTTCATGTGTCACATGCTGACAGTTGGTGGCCTCCCTCAATGGTGCTCAGAGGATTAAATGGGCTGAGATTCAGTCCAAGCCTAAGAGCGAGCCCAAATCAGGACAGGTGCGGGGCTCCCGTTGCTGGGCCCTCCTATTTCCCCTGCAAATTCCCTGCAGCTCCTCCAGGGTCCACTAGAGGATGCACTTCCCTCCCGATCCTGCTGACGAGCCCGTGGGACTGGAGATTCGCTTCTCCCTTGGGGGTGGGGCCCAGCAAGTCAGTGCTTTGAGAAGAGCTGCCCAACCAGCACCCCCCTTCCAAAACAAGGCCACGGCACTCACTGAGTAGGATGATCAGTCCCACGACGAAGGCCAGGCCAGCGAAGATCAGGCCCCCGTTCCGGACAGTCTCATAGTCTCAGGAAAGAGAGGGCGTGAGAGGTGACATGGGGTGTGGGTCACCTCTCCCGGCAGTGCCCGGTGGTGATTGGGGGCCGTCAGCAGGGGGATATGACGAATAGGGGCTGGGACCAGCTGCTGGGCACGGAGGTGGGGGAGGGCAAGGGTCAGGAAGGGCTGGGAGGAGAGGTGGCCAGGCTTACCATAGTAGAATGGGTCCGCGTCCCCTTTGGGGCTGCCGCCTGAGGAGAGCCAGGGGTGGAATGAGGGGAAGGGAAGTCACCCGCGGAGACTGCAGTCCTCCCCCTCCCAGCCAGCCCCCCAGGGTCCAGGGGAAGCTGGGTAATAGGCCCTGGAAGGAGGAGGCCAGAGCGGGCACCTGCCCTAGGCTGCCTGAGCATCCCAAGAGGGGTCTGTCCTGGGGTCTTTCCCTGCTCTCTGCTTCACCCCCAGTAAGGGAAGGCCCAGGGACTGCTCCCTTGAGCGTGGCCAGCAGGCTCTCTTCACACACCTTGTCTACCACCGGCCTCAGCAGACCTCTGTGAGATGAACGAATGAATAAAATACAGCCTCGGAGTTCATGGAATAGAAGGAGGACATTGGGGCCTAGTGGGAGGCTTGTCCCAAGTTCCAGGGAAGCTGGAGGCTGGACTGGGGCTTGACTTCTTTCTAGACTCTGCTTTCCTACATTACCATCCTCAGGGGTGAGCAAATTTATTTCAAAGACATTAATATAAAGAGTTTACAAGCCGGGCGCGGTTGTGCACGCTTGTAATCCCAGCACTTGGGAGGCTGAGTCAGGAAGATCGCGAGTTCAAAGCCAGCCTCAGCAATGGCGAGGCACTTAGCAACTCAGTGAGACCCTGTCTCTAAATAAAATACAAAAGAGAGCTGGGGATGTGGCCTGGGGGTTGAGTGCCCCTGAGTTCAATCCCCAGTATCTCACACACACACACACACACACACACACACACACACAAAGCTTACAGGTGCCAGGCTAAAGTTAGAGAACATTCACGTATTTACCCTGAGGCACTGATATTATCCCAGTATAATCCACAATAAGATAAATGCACAGAGAGGATAAGTAATCTACTCACAGTCACACAGCAAGTAAGGGGCAGAGCTGGGATTTGAACCCAGGAAGGAAGTGGCTGTGTTAAGGTGCTATGCCGCTTCTCAGATGGCAAGGAGGAAAGCAAACTTTCCAGTCAAAGTTGTCTGGCCTGCCTTTGCGTCCTGTGCTTCCAATGCCCTGTAGCCAGCAGATGTCACTGTTCTGTCCACGATCCCCCTGAGCTAATCCACTTGCCCTTGGACAGCTAGAAGGTGGCCAGCCATCTCTGGCACTGCCCCTCTTTCCTGCCTGCTCAAGTCCCTTCTTGAAGGAATGTGCAAGGTGTCAGCTCCAGGCTGTGCTGCCCTGTGCCCTGGGAAGAGGTAGCCTCAAGGCCCCGTTAGCCCTGATGTCCCCGATGGCCAGTCCCTTGGTCAGGAGGGTGCAGGCCAGCAGGAGTTGGGGGCCTGGTTGCTCAGGAGGGTCAGAGGTCAAGGGAAGACTGTGAGCACCCAGGCCCCCACCCCCAGGCAGAAGGCCTTCAATGTCATCTCCCCAGATTCAGTCCAGTCTTGTTCAAGGTCACACGGGGAGGTAGAGTCAGAGCTGGCTAGACCCACACGACGAGTCCCCTCCCCACCCAGGAAACCACCTCCTGAAGCCACGGAGTGAGCCCCTCCCCCACCCAGCGCTCTCCTCTGGCTCAGAACCCACCTCGGTCAGCAGCTGCCCCTGTTGGGCTCCAGGCCGAGTCCCCTGTCACCTGCTGAACTTGGGTGACTCTTACCCTAGGAAGGCTGACCCCCCGGGGCCTGCTCCTCCCCAAACAGACGCTACCCTGAGCTCAGATGGCTAGGTAAGATGCACTGGCCAGGACGGTGCATTCCAGAAAGCCAGAGATAGACAATCATCCCCCACCAGCTCCACCTGCTGCCCCAAATCCTGTCCTAAGAACCAGTCTTATTTAGAGTGGAGGCAGGTCCTCTTTCAAAATGCAAATTTTCTTAGAGAAGAGGCTGGCCCATGGAGGAGGAGGCTACCCTGTGAGGCAGGGGTGGCAGGAGAGGGGAGAGTGGGGTCACCTCTCCAACAGTGGCCCGAGCAGAGTCACCCAGCTTCACACACACACACAGAAACACTCACCGTCGTCTGTGGTCGCCAACCCTGCCATTTCCCTAGCCAGCGGGGCCTGTCCCCCACTGCCCTCCTTTGCTGCCTCTGCTCAGGGAGAGCGTCTGCTGTGGGGTGGCCGGGGACAAGGTGGGGGCATTAAACATTAACAGTACCAGGTAATATTTACCCTGGTCACAAGAAAGCTGCTGTGTGGATGGGGGCTCCCGCTGAGGCTCGAGGAGGAGGCTGGTGAGGCTGGCTTAGCTTCCAGCCCTCCCAGAGGAAGTTTCCAGAGAAGGGCCAGGCAAGGCCAGCCCTGGTGTTCTTCCACAGTGGGAGGAGCCACAGCTGGGGCGTGGGGTGGAAGGGGAAGTTTCAAACTGCTCAGCTTGCACTGTCCTTGGGAGCCCCCCCAGCAGTGGTCACCTTCCTAGCCCGAGGAAGCCACTGTAGCGGCTACTGTTTCTTTTTTCTTTATTTTTTTGGTACAAGGGATTGAACCCAGGGGCACTTGACCACCGAGCCACATCTCCATCCCCTTTTTACATTTTATTTAGAGACAGGGACTCACTGAGTTGCTTGGCACCTCCCTGCTGCTGAGGCTGGCTTTGAGCTCAGGATCCTCCTGCCTCAGCCTCCTCAGACGCTGAGATTACAGTCATGCGCCACTGTGCCAACGAGATGGCTCCTATTTCTTAGCACTCAGGGCTTTCCCAAGTGGGTCCCGCACTGGGACCCCCTCCAGCCCTCGAGGACTCCCCTGAGCCAACCACCAGGCTCAGCCACCAGGCCTCAGCTGCCCTGGAAGGCCCTGCCCTGTGACATCTTTTCCATCCATGGAGGCTCCTCCGGTCCTCATGCCTCAGTTAGAAAGGCTCCCGCCAACCCCGCTAAGTGCTCTTTCTCTGTGACCCTGGCGCTTCCTTCCTCTGCCACAAAACTCCTCCAGCTCTCAAGCTGTCCCCATGCCTGTTGTCCAGGACACACTGTCTTCTCCTTCAGGAAGGGGCCCCGGCTTATCCCAGAGGCAAAGCTTTGCTTTATGGTTTATAAGCGATTTCCTACTGGTATCTCCTTGAGCTCTGCACGCGTGCCCGGTTTTACTGATGAAATGTGAGGTTGGAGGCCCTGCCCAAGGTCACACAGCCAGTGAGGGGCACCGGGGAGACTGATAGTCAGCCTTTGGTTTCAGGGGTCAGATACTTTCCCCACTCCTCCCAGGCTGCCTCCCCAGTGCACTTGACCTTCCCCTGGGGGGCTCTGGGGCCAGGTATTCCACTCCCCTCCCCTTTGAGTTCTGATTGACTGAATTTGCCTCCAGTAGAGGCTGATGCATAATGGAAGCCCAAGGGCTGAGGCAGCAGCCAGGGGCCTCCAGGGGCAGTAGAGTCCTTCCTGAGGGCAGCTCCTTCTGTTGCAGTGGCCAGGTTCACACCCAGATCCTCCCTTTGCTAACTGTGAGGCTGCTGTCCGCTTTCTTACCACTCTGTGTCTCATCCACACAATGGGCGTGGCCCCTCCCACCCAGGTGAGAGAGCCTGAAGAGCAGGGGGCGGGGCACACAACACGTGTGTGTCACTGTGGTCATGTTGTGTTTGCATTGGGTGAGAAATGACAGGCTTTAACCTTCTGCTCAATGTTGTTGCCTGAAGCGATTGCCGCTTGGAGCAACAACACCGTGGGAATAAGTTTAGAGGCAGACTGGAAACAAACAGGCTCTTTATTTTGTTAGCTTCTCTGTCTGGCTCTAACAACAACTCTAACACGCCATCTACACTCCTCCAACCACACCACAAAAAATGGCGCTGACCCTGTCTGCAAAGTCCAGGGACAAGTCCCGCGAGACCATGGAAGGTGGCAATGCTTGAACATCTCTATGGCTCACAGCCAACCGCAATCTTAGCCATCTCCTTAATTAGGGCTCCTACAGCTCAACAGTAGCTGTTGGACACAGAAAAGCCAACACCCTCCATTGAAAATAAGCCTGAGAAAGGGAGGTGGAGGGAGAAGTTCATGACCCTGCAGACCAGGGGCCGTGACACCCACTCAGTGCCCTTCTGCTGTTAGAGCCAAGTGACAAGTACTCATGAGACTATGACCAGAGGATAGCCAGGTTGGATCACATGCCATCCTCTTCCCAGGCACCATCCCCATTGAATCCAAGTTAGCTCCGTTGGATAGAGAAAGAAGCCTTGGTCCCTGCAGTCACCCCTGGAGGTGGCCAAGGCAGTGCTGTGACTCCCACCCAGCAGACCAGTTACTTCAGTGGATTTTATTTATTTTTGTAAGCCATTGTGGATTCATTCTGGAATAATAAGGGGTGAAAAAATAGGTAGAAATTTTAACAGATGATAGACATACAGACAGAGTTGTAGAGAAGGCGGGTTGACAGATGCATTTCGGAACTCCGCTGCAGGCCCTGTTCCAAACACTTTATGGAAATTAACTCCTTAATCACCGCTCGCTCTCTAAGATAGAGAAGGCCTTACTATCAGCCCCATTTTTTGGAGGAAGACCCTGAGACAGAAGTTCAATGACTTTCCGGAGGGCAGGAAGCTCAGGAGTGGGGGAACCAAGACCTGAAGTCAGCCATCTGGCTTCTGGGTTCCTGCAGGTGGATGGATGGACAGACAGACAGCCTGAGGAGGAAGAGGATGGACCAGACATTTTCCCAGCTCTGTGGCTCAGAGATGCCCTGTCTGTGCCACAGCGGATCCGGGACTGCACACCCGGTGCCTGTGTTTGGATACCTTCCCTCTCCTCATCTCTGCATTCCCTGTACTTCTGGGGAGCTGCCTGGTGCACTTGAGTGATGGGGTGGCTGCCAAGTCAGAGCCTGAGACCACAGTGGGGGATAGGGCTTGGGACACTCACCTAGGTACCACCTGTCCATGGCAGGAGCTGCGGGCTGTGATCGAGGATGCAGGAGAGCCGTGCAGTGCTGCGTCCTGGGGTCAGGATTGGGAAGAGTGGCCTCCTCCCTCCCTCCCTGTGTCACCTGAGCCCGCAGACAGGAAGAAAGGAGGAGGAGGAGGAGGGGCTGCCAAGGGAGCCCTCACCTTGTGCTCACCTGTCTGGGCAGGTTGGGGCAAGGGACCTACATGGGGGAGGTGGATTCTCTGACTTGCACCTGGCGCCGCGGGAGGAGGGGAAGCTCTGAGCGTCAGCAACACCCACCTCAACCCCACGCTGCTCCTTGTCCCGGGATCTCGATGCTTCGATGCTTTGACAAGGATTGCAGGACTCTGAAACTCGCCAGGAGGCACGGGCCGGGCTGGAGCTGCTCTGGCCCTGGCTCTCCCTGGGCTGTCAGCTGAGGGAGACACTCAAGGGCGTGTGTGGGTCCCTGAGCCTTTCTGGGGTGGGCGGATGAGCTGCGTCTTTATCCTCTGACCCGATTGGCCTTTGCCTGATAGATCTTGCCTCAAGGTCTCGTTTTGTTGCTAAGAAGCCCCTGAGACTGGATGGATTGACAGCAGACCCTGGGAAGGTGCCCTTGGTGAGATGGGGATGGTTCTCACTTGGTCCTGGGGATGGAAGCACAGGTGGCAGTCTCCTGGGTCGTTCTGCTAGTCGGGCAGAGAACGGGAAAGAAGCCAGGACCAGAGCTGGTGTGGGGCGGCTCTCGGGGCCCCTGCCCTTCCTCCAAGGGGTCCTCACCTAGCCCCAGGGACTGGCGATGTGATGTCAGGTTGGGGCGTCAGACCTGCCGTGGCACTCAGAGGCCTCGACCAGAGAGGGTGCACTACTGAGGCCTCTGAGGCTGCCCTGGGTGCCAGGTTCTCAGGGCAGGGAGGGAGCTGAGGGCCGACAGGGGAGAGGCAGGCTGCCCACTCCCGGGCCACTGTAGGCCCAGGGCAGGGCAGCTACAAGGAGCCTCTGTGCAGGCAGACCACAGGTCTCCCCAGGCCCCTGTGGTCACCCTGGCATGGCTGTGTTAGCACGGACACAGAGCCGCAGAGTCTAGGAGGTGCTGGGTCTGGTCACTCACAACCGGCCTCTGTGTCCCTCCTTAGCAACACTTCCTGCCCTGATGGGGGGCTAGTGACACCACAGGGGAGCAGCCTGGGCTGGAAAACGCTCTGAAATGGAGAGCAGACTGCCCTGAGGGAGCTCCCTGGGTGGGCCAAGGTGGCCCTGGGGCAACCGGCTTCTCCCACCCTTCCTGGTCACACCCTGAGGCTGGGCACACCCCCGACCAGTGGCCCTGTCCTGTGTTCCCAGATGGAATCCTGCACATTCGGAGAGCCCAGGGCTGCAGAGTGGAAATTCCCCACGCTGGGCACCTGGAGAAGTTTATGAGCCTCGGGCTAGATGGGACTTTAAAGGTGGCCAGGGACACACATGTATCAATGGCCTAGAAAAGTGCTGATCTGAGCTGTAGGCCCTACTGCCCTGAGCTCCCTCCCCAACCCAGCTGCCCTGAACAAGGGCATTGTGTCCCACAGAGGAGGGCTTCAAGGCCATCCCACCCACCCCCTCACTTGACAAAACGGTTCACTCTCCTGCTCAGAATCTGAGGGCTCAGAGTGTACGCAGAAGCCCTTTTGTATCCTACAGGCCCTTCTTGTTCTCACTCCAGTGAGCCCTCTCACCCTTCTCCCATTTCCCTGCCCATCTCTCTATTCTAGCCCTGCTGGGTGCTCTTCTGACCATCCAGAGCTCCATCCTGCCTCAGGACCTTTGTACAGGCTGTTTTCTTCCTGAGTGCTCGGCCTCCAGTGAGCTTCCTGGCTAAACTCCCACTATCCTCAGGCCTTTCCTCCTGTACCTGACTCAGAAGACCCTTCTTGGCATCCCTGTCTAATATTCCCACACCACCCTCTGCAAAATGCCACAAACCCCCTCTCAGCTGGCTTTTTTCTGGGTAGCACTTATTTCTGACAGGTTAAACGCTTCCCTTATCTTCTCTTTCTCCCAACTAGAATGTAAACTCCTGTGTTTGTTCATTCCTGGATCCCCAGTGCCTGGCGCGGCACACGGTAGACCCTAAGTTTTTTAAATGGATGAGTGAGTCCCAGAGAGGCGAAAGGCGTCCTGTGGGTGGTGCGGGGAGCCCGGGGCTTGCCTAGGGCAGCCTTCCTCCCATCAGCCAGGTCCGCTGCACTCTCCCCGACAGGCAGCTGTGGGCAAGGTCAGCACCCCAACCTTGAAAACGGCGCCCCTGGGGCTTTGCACTCTTGTACCCTGTCCTGCCAGTCCCCCCACACCATGGCTCCTCCTGAGCCCAGGACCCCAGATGATGTTGGTTGAGAGTGGCAGAGTTCCCACCTCTCTCCTCACTCCAAGGATTCTCCCTTGTCCTCCCCCAGCTGGCCAAGGTCATCGTCGGGCCTAGTTGGCACTGGGGATGAGGAGCCTTCTCAAGACCTCCTACTGCCCTGCAGAGCGGGCCTGGCCCCTTCCACCCCTGGACCACGTTGCCCCGAGGGCAGCTCAGGGACATCTCCTCCCCTGTGTCTCTGCGTACAGAGGCGCCCAGACCCTCAGGGACTCACATCCCTTGGCATCCTGACCCTGCACTTCGGACTGTGTGACACTGGGGAAGGACATCTCCCCGGTGTCCTTCTTGTCCTTCTGCCATCTGTAAAATGGGAAACCACCTACCTTGCAGGGTCGCTGTAGGAAGAGGTGATATAGATAAAGCGCTTGGCCAAAGAAGGTCGCAAGCCCCAGCTGGCCCCAGGGGACAAGGATACTCACTCCAGTCCCTTCTCTCGGCTCAGTCCAAGTGGTGACCTCTGCAGCAGCCTTCCTGAGAGCATCCTCCCCTCCCTGACCCCCAGCAAGACCCCTGCCAACCACCATCACTGTCCCAACCTTCCTTTCCTCCCAGACAAACCAAGGTGACACAGTCCTCCCCAGCTGGCTCTGGCCTCAGTTCTTGTTTTTGTATGTTTTCCTGGGGTGGTGGGGCCAGCTGGGGTGGAGACCCTACTCTGCTACAGTCCCAGCAAGGCTGCAGGGCAGACCGCCCCCATCGTTGTTGGCTCGTTTCAAGTTGGAGCCACAGAGGGGCCATCCAGCTGAGCCCACCTGTCCCTCCAAGCCCCCTGACCTGGGAGTCTTTAGGAGGTGGAGAGGTGGTCTCCACTCCGGGATCCCCTTTCGGCACTGTCATGCCAAATGGGACACTGACTTCAGCTATTAGCCTCAGTCTTTCTGTCTCCCCCAAGCAGCCCCCCGACACCCCCTGACTTTTAAGTCTCAGCAGCAGCCTAGGGTGGCCATCGCTGGGTTGGTGGGAGGTAATAGGCTGGGACATCCAGCTGACCTTGGTCTCCCTGATGCTCAAATGAACCACCAGCGCAGAGGCCTTCCCAAAGACGGGACTTGCCGTCCCACCTGCCCTGGGCTTTGCAGGGTCTGCATGTCAGAGTCCCCAGCCTTGAACTCTAGGACCCCAGATCAATTCCTCTTGGTTTGGGTTCACAGCTGAAATGGGGCTTTGAGGAGGCAGGAGCCAGAAGCCCCTAGAAAGCTTCGACTCCTGGCTCCCGTTCATCCGCAGATGCGTGGCGTGCGTGCCTACTGCGCAGGGATGGTGGTGGCTCTCCTAGGCACCATTTGTGACACCCTGGCTCCTGCCTCCTGCTTTGCCTACAGATGCCAGGTCGCTGGAGTCTTATATGGTGGGGCTGGGAGGAAGGAGGTGGGTCCCAGAGGGTCCATTCCTTAAGTGTTGGCTTCAAGATGGCCCCAACTATGGGGCACAGAGGTCCTGGGAGCTGCCAAAGGGCAATGTACTCTAAGAGTCAAAGTCACTAGCTGGTGACAAGGTCAAACCCATTCCACCCACCTCCCCCACAGCGAATACCCTGGAGAGAAATGCATTCTTGACTTTTTTCAGAACTCATGCCTGGCGTTGACCTGGAACCAAGGCCATTTCTCAGCAGAGGCCCTTCCCCTCTAGAAACCACAGCCTCCTTACCTCCGCAGCCTCCCCCGAGCCTGCCCCTCACTGCTTTGCCTGCCCTCCACTGCCTCTGGATCCCACAGATGTGACTCCAACCGCTCTCCTGTGGCTTTGTGGTCACTCTTTTCATTTATTGCACAAATTACAGAGTCTCTCCTGGCCTCTGGGAGGACTCGGAGCAAGGTTATCTGCTCATCACTTGTATCTTTACAGAACACAGCTTTCCTGACATAGCAACAACCCCATCCCTCTCCTGGTTCCAGAGAGTTCCAAAGATCTGCTTTGCTCTTCCCAAAAACTCAGCTAGGCAACCTTTGTAGCTGGTATTTAATAGAGGGTGGGAACTGCAGGTGAGTGGGCCAACTACGACATGGAACCCAGATCTAACAGATAGAGACCCCTGCTGGCACAGAGAGAGGAGATAAGGACATGGAGAACGAGGCCAGTATCAGTAACATGGTACCCGCATGTGGGATTTTCAAAGTGTTTTTATGTCACAGGATCATTTGACCCAGGGAGGGAACAAGAAGCAGATGAATCCACTGTGCTGTTGAGAACACGGAGGCTCCGTGACCTTCCAGAGCCACGCAGCTAGCAGGAGGCCCTGCTTCCCCTGTGGAGGAAGGTCCTCACGCTGCAAGAAGAAACCGACAGGGAGGCAAGCTCCCGCGGCTGGGAGGAGAAGGGCAGGTGAGCTCCGAGGCAAGAGCCCACCCCCTCCAGCCCTGCCACACAGAGCCCTTCAAGACATCTGGTCCCACATCACCTGCCCTGCTGTCACCGCCTGGCAGCTGCCCACAGGGCTGGGGCTGGCTCCATAAAATCAATAGCGGTGGCTCGAGCTGGCTGATTCTGCCCCCCGGAGCTCAGCTGTGACAGCAATGAATCACGCTAATGGCAGGGGGTGACCATTCCTTCTCTTTGTGGCCCGGAGACAGGTATTTCCAAAGCTCCTGCCCTGGCTCAGGCAAACACATGTGACCTCTCTCTTCTCTCCTGGGCCCTGGGTAAAGCAGAGTGACCAGGGACAAGGTGGGGTGAACCAGACAGAGCTGGAGCGCTCCCTCCCACATCCGTCCTGCCAGTCACCCCTGCCAGCCTGGGATCCCGGGAGGCAGGGCCCTCCCCACCGCGAGGAGGGAACAAGCGTCTGGTGACCTTGGGGTATGTGTCAGCCTGGCATCCCCTTACCCCCCTGCCCTCCCTGCTGCTTGCGCACTGCCTCTGCCCCTTCCGGGAATAAGCTGGCAAGTTCTACAATCTACGAACTGCAAGAGACCCAGAGAGAAGGGAGGGCCACAGCCCCTGGGGACCCACAGGGCAAACTGAGCTTTTTTATAGTGGTGTTAAGTACTCCATGCAGAAAGAGACTTGAACGTCTCTGAATCAAATTCACAGGGGGGCACAGGGAATAGCTGGAAGGGGAAATGTGCAGGACCCCTGAAGTCACCAAAACGAGGGGACTCGGCATCCTTTTCTGGAAAGTGGCACCGCGTGGTATGGAAACTTTCCCATTCAGCCAAGTACCTTTGCCATCTCAAACCCAGTCTCAAGGAGAAGCAGGCTTTTGTGCCTGGAGGCTAGGAGAAAGCACAGCAGGCCCTTCCCTGGGAGTCACAGTGCAGATGTGAATTCTTTTTTATTTATTTATATTTTTTTTAACTTGCAGTTCTCATAGCAGAGGGTTTTAAAAATATTTTTTATTTGTTCTTTTTGGTTATATATAACAGTAGACTGTATTTTGACATATCATACATACATAGAGTATAACTTCCCAATCTTGTGGTTGTACATGATGTGGAGCTACACTGGTTGTGTGTTCATATGTGAACATAGCAACGTTATGTCTGATTCATTCTACTGTTGTTCCCATTCCCATTCCCTTCCTTCCCCCCACTATCCCCTTTCCAATTGGGTGAACTCCACTTCTCCCTCCCCACTGCCTATTGTGAGTCAACATCAACATATCAGAACATTTGGCCTTTGGTTCTTTGGAATTGGCTTATTTCACTTAGACAATCCCATTTATCGGCAAATGCCATAATTTCATTCTTCTTTTTTAATATTCCATTGTGTATACATACCACATTTTCTTTATCCATTGATCTGTTGAAGGTCACCTAGGTTGGTTCCATAGCTTAACTATTGTGAATTGAGCTAGTATAAACATTGATGTGGCTGCGTCACTATAGAATGCTGATTTTAAGTCCTTTGGATATATGCTGAGGAATGGGATAACTGGGTCAAATGGTGGTTCTATTCCAAGTTTTCTGGGGAATCTCCATATTGCTTTCTAGAGTGGTTACACCAATTTGCAGTCCCATCAGCAATGTATGAGTGTATCTTTTCCCCCACATCCTCACCAACATCTATTGTTGTTTGTATTCTTGATAATTGCCATTCTGACTGAAGAGAGATGGAATCTCAGTGTAGTTTTAATTTGCATTTCTCTAATTGCTAGAGATGTTGAACATTTTTACATATATTTGTTGACTGTGTTTCTTCTTCTGTGAAGTGTCTGTTCATTTCGTTTGCCCATTTATCATTTATTGATTAGGTTGTTTTTTTTTTTTTTTTTGGTTTTAACTTTTTTGAGCGCTTTGTATATTCTGAGATTAATGCTCTATCTGAGGTGCATGTGGTAAAGATTTTCTCCCACTCTGTAGGCTCTCTCTTTGTGTTATTGTTATTTCCTTTTGCTGTTTCCTTTGCTTTTTAGTTTGATGCCATCCCATTTATTGATTCTTAATTTTACTTCTTGTGCTTTGGAGTCTTATTGAAGAATTCAGTTCCTAAACCAACATAATATAGATTGGAGCCTATTTTTTCTTCTATTAGGCACAGGGTCTCTGGTCTAATTCCTAGGTCCTTGATCCACTTAGAGTTGAGTTTTGTGCAGGGTGAGAGATAGGAGTTTAATTTCATTTTGCTACATATGGATTTCCAGTTCACCATTTGTTGAAGAGACTATCTTTTCTCCAATGTATATTTTTGGTACATTTGTCTAGTATGAGATAATTATATTTATGTGGGTTTGTCTCTGTATCTTCTATTCTGTACCATTGGTCTTCATTTCTGTTTTGGTGCCAATTCCATGCCATTTTTGTTATTATAGCTCTGTAGTATCAGTTAAGGTCTGGTATTGTGATGCCTCCTGCTTCACTTTTCTCACTGAAGATTGCTTTAGCTATTCTGGGCCTCTTGTTTTTCCAAATGAATTTCATGACTGATTTTTTTTTTTATTTCTATGAAGAATGACATGAGAACCTTAATAGGAATTATATTAAATTTGTATAGCATTTTTTGGTAGTATGGCCATTTTGACAATATTAATTCTGCCTATCCAGGAGCATGGGAGATCTTTTCATCTTCTAAGGTCTTCTTCAGTGATTTTCTTTAGAGTGCTGTAGTTTTCATCATAGAGGTCTTTCACCTTTTTTTGTTAGATTGAGTCCCAAATAATTTATTTTGATTGAATGGGATAGTTTTCCTAATTTCTCTTTCAGTTGATTCATCACTGATATATAGGAATGCAATTGATTTATGGATGTTAATTTTATAACCTGCTATTTTGCTGAACTCATTTATTAGTTCTTGAATTTTTGGTGGAGTTTTTTGGGTCTTCTAAATATAGAATCATGTCATCAGCAAATAGGAATAGTTTGAGTCATTCTTTTCCTGTTTGTATCCCTTTAATTTATTTTTTCTGTCTAAATGCTCTGGTTAGGGTTTCCAGGATTATGTTGAAAAGAAGTGGTGAAAGAGGGCATCCCTGTCTTGTTCCAGTTTTTAGAGGGAATGCTTTAATTTTTCTCCATTTAGAATGATGTTGGCCTTGGGTTTAGCTTATATAGATTTTACAATGTTGTATGTTCCTGCTATCCCTAGTTTTTCTAGTGTTTTGAGCATGAATGGATGCTGTATTTTGTCAAATGCTTTTTCTGTGTCTATTGAAATAATCATGTGATTCTTGTCTTTAAGTCTATTGATGTGATGATTGATTTCTGTATGTCGAACCAGCCTTGCATCCCTGGTATGAACCCCACTTGATCATGGTGCACTATCTTTTGAATATTTTTTACGTGATTTGCCAGTATTTTGTTAAGACTTTTTGCATCTATGTTCATCAGGGATATTGGTCTGAAATTTTCTTTCCTTGATGTGTTTTTGTCTGGTTTTGGTATCAGTATGATACTACATTCATAGAATGAGTTGAAAGGGTTCCCTCCTTTTACATCTCATGGAATAATTTTAGGAGGATTGGTGTTAGTTCTTCTTTGAAGGTCTGGTACAACTTGGCCGAGAATCCATCTGGTCCTGTGCTTTTCTTTCTTGGTAAGCTTTTGATGTTGTCTTCAATTTCATTGCTTGAAATTGATCTGTTTAAATATTCTATGTCCTCCTGATTCAATTTGGATAGGTCATGTCTTAAAAAATTTGTCAATGTCTTCAAGATTTTCTACTTTATTAGAGTATAAATTTTCAAAATAGTTTCTGATTATCATCTGTATTTCATTAGTGTCCATTGTGATATTTCCTTTTTCATCATGAATTTTAATAATCTGAGTTTTCTCTGTTAGATTGGCTAAGGGTCTATAAATTGTATTTAGTTTTTCAAAGAAACAATTTTTGTTTTGTTGATTTTTTTGGATTATTTCTTTTGTTTCAATTTCATTGATTTCAGCTCTGATTTTAATTATTTCCTATCTTCTACTGCTTTTGGTGATGATTTGTTCTTTTTCTAGGGTTTTGAGATGTAATATTAGGTTATTTATTTGTTAACTTTCTATTCTTTTAATGAATGAACTCAATGCAGTGAACGTTCCTCTTAGCACTGCCTTCATAGTGTCCCATAGATTTTGATATGTTATATCAGTGTTCTCATTTACCTCTAAGTATTTTTTAATTTCATCCTTGATTTCTTCTGCTAGCATATTATTTCATCTCCATGTGTTAAAGTAGCTTCTATTTTTTATTTTATCATTGATTTCTAATTTCATTCAATATGATCTGATAGAATGCAAGGTACTATCTCTATTTGTTTGTATTTGCTAAGAGTTGCTTTGTGGCCTAAGATATGGTCTATTTTAGAGGAAGATTCATGTGCTGATGAGAAGAAAGTGTATTCAATCATTGATGGATGAAATATTCTATGAAAGTCTGTTAGGTCTAAATTATTAATTGTATGTTTTTGTGCTATAGCTTCTTTATTTAGTTTTTGTTTGGAGAATCTATCCAGTGGTAAGTGAGGTGAGTTAAAGTCACCCAGTATTATTGTGTTGTGGTCTATTTGATTCTTGAAATTGAGAAGGGTTTGTTTGATGTACATAGATGCTCCATTGTTTAGGGCAAAAATACTTACAATTGTTATGTCTTGTTGACATATAATTCCCTTTAGCAATACAAAATGTCCTTCTTTGTCCCTTCTGATTAACGTTGGCTTGAAGTCCACTTTATCTGATATGAGGATAGAAACCCCTGCTTGTTTACAAGATCCATGTGAAGAATATGCTATATCCCATACTTTTATCCTCAGTCTGTAGTTGTATTTGTCTATGAGGTGAGTCTCTTGAAGACATATTCTTAGGTCGTGTTTTCTAATCTAATCTGCCAGTCTATGTCTTTTGATTGATGAGTTTAGGCCATTTACCTTCAATGTTATTATTGAGATATGATTTTTATTCCCTGTCATTTTGATTTATTTCTGGTTTTTAATTTGAATTAGGTTCTCCTTTAATTGACTATTCTAGGGTAGCTCTTCCCTTTGCTGGTTTTCACTTTTATTTTTAATTTTTTCTTCATGAAATATTTTATTGAGTATGCTTTGTAGTGCAGGCTTTCTAGTTGTCAATTCTATTAACTTTTGTTTATCATGGATGGTTTTTATTTCATCATCAATTCTAAAGCTTAATTTTGCTGGCTATAGTGTTCTTGGCTGGCATCCATTTTCTTTCAGAACTTGATATATATTATTCCAAGACCTCCTACTTTTGAGGGTCTGGGTTGAGAAATCAACTGAGATCCGAACTGGTTTCCCTTTTAATGTTACCTGTCATTTTTCTCGGGCAGTCTTTCAAATTCTATCCTTATTATGTATGATAGGAATTTTCATAATAATGTGCCTTGGTATGGGTCTGCTGTAATTTTGTATTTTTGTAGTCCTGTAAGGTCTCTGTATTTGATTTTCTATTTCATTCTTTAGGTAAATTTTCTGATATTATTTCATTGAAAAGATTATGCATGCCTTCTGTTTGTATCTCCAAGCCTTCATCTATCCCAATAAATCTTAAATTTGTTCTTTTCAGGCTATCCCATATATCTTGGAAGTTCTGTTCATGGTCTCTTAACATCTTTTCTCCACGGTCAACTTTGTTTTCAAGATTATATATTTTGTCTTCATTGCCTGAAACTGTCTTCCAAGTGATCTAGTCTGTTGGTGATGCTTTCCATTGATTTTTAATTTGGCTTCTAGATTCCTTCATTTTCAGGATTTCTGCTTGATTTTTTTGCAAATCTCTCTCTTTTTTGAAGTGAGATTTCACTTCCTCTAATTTCTCTCTGATTTCACTCCTTATTTCATCCTTTATCTCACAGATCAGTTTAACTATGCACATTCTAAACTACTTCTCTGACATTTCTTCCACTGTGGTGTCAATGGATTCTGTTATTGGAGGATTTTGGTTCGCTTGGGAGATTTGTTCCCTTGCTTCTTCGTGTTGTTTGTGTGTTTACCCATCTAACAGTATGGATCTGAGGCAGTCCAGTACCTCACTGTGTAGGGGGAGACAAATAATAACAACCACCAATGCAAACAATATATAGTATTAAACCAAATAGTTCCTACTATGACATCTACAATGTTAATTATCACAATAAACAGAAATGATATGATCAGTTATTTTCTACAATAAAAGTAGCAAGTTTGCAAAAGGGTTTACAGTTTCAAATGGTGGACAGGGAGAGAACAGAAGTGGTATAGGATGTGATGATTATGAGGGAGGAGAGAATATAGAAGTAAAAAATTGAAGGAAGAGTGAAAGAGAGAATAGAGATTAGCTGTTAGCAGAAGAAAAGAAAGAGAATTGAGGGAAACAGGTGAGAGAAAAAATATATCAATGTAAAGTTAAAAGAATTCTTTCAGTTGGACCAGGGAAATGAAAAATTGTGCTCTATATGTGTACTATGAATTGAAATGCATTCTGCTGTCATGTATAACAAATTAGAATAAGTAAATAAATTTAAATAAAATTAAAAAGAAAAAAGAATTCTTTCGGTTGGAGTTCTAGAGACTCTCAACTTCTCAGCAGTGTTAGGTGGGGTCTTCTGGAGCAAAATGCTCCACCCTCTGGATTGCTGGAGTGGGAGAGGTGATCCTAGGTGGAATTCCTGGAGGTGGGGTTTAGGTTTAGGTGGGCTCCAGGTTCTTTGCTGAATGCCAATTGGTTTGGAGATTTTAAATCAGTGCACCTCCAGGACACAGCAGTTGCATAAACCTCTCTCCACATCTGATTTTCTCCTGGTCACTTAAGCACACTCTATGTCGTGCAGTGTGGGTTTGCCGTGGCCTGTATTTCAGGCCAAACTTGGGTTTGCCAGGAATCAGCCCCCTCAGCTGCTGGTCCCCATGCCATGGCTGTAAAATGGTTCCTTCCTCTGTCCTCCACATGCCACCAGGAAAGATGGGGGCTTCTTTCCCACACAAGGGCATTGCAGGGTGTCTTTCAGTTTAGTCAGGCAGTGTCTATGATCTCCTAAACTCTCTGTACCCAGACACACCTCTGGCTTCCTAAAAAATGCGGGTTCTTTTAATTCCCTTATCCATCCACTTTGCTGGCCCAGAGACTGCGCTGGCTTATGCCTCTGGCCTCAACAATAGTTGTGGTGCTGGAGATTTCTCCCTTATTTTATTATATCCAACCTCTTGATTCCCTGATCTGCTTTGAATGTCCAGTTTTAAATTCCAGTAAAGCCCCCTACCCGCCCCCCCCCCCCCATTTTTTTGGTTTACCCATCTTGCAAAGAAGCTGCCTGTCTGCTTTTTTGGTTCATGCAATGGAGCAGCCAGGAATGCAACCCTCTCTATTCAGCCATCTTCAAAGTCTCTAGATATGAGTTCTAAGTGAGTTGGTCCATGCATGTGATAAGTGCTCAGTAAACATCAGCTTGCTGCTATTATTATTATCATTTTGATTCATGTTTTTGTTCTTCATGTGTCTTATGTCCAAACTACTCACCTCCCACCCACACGGACCTCCACAGAACAGTCCAGCTCATTCATGCCCTGAAGGGACAGCCACACTGCAGATGAAGCCACATGAACCATCAGATCACCCCTCCCTTCACCCGAATGCCAGCTTCTCCTGAAGGAGCCAGGTGTTACGCAGCACTGTGGAGACAGCCTGGGCTCAACCCTAGTTCCTCTATCTGCCAGCTGTACAGCCTGGACCAGTCTCAAATATGTGGATCAGAGAGAATCTGAAAAATGGGACTGTACCGCTGTAAGAATAATGCTGGGTTCCCAGGAGGAGAACTAGGTGCTCAGACCCTGGCCATGTTTGGACAACTCTTCACACATATGCTAGTCACAATTTTTGTTTTTGATAATGGCTGAGGGAGGAACCTGTCATCTGTTGAGCACTGGGCCTGTGAGGGTCTCAGTGAATGTGCTCTGAAATGCTGCAGGCCCATGAACTCCCATCCCTGGTATTTCTTTCTTTTTTTTTTTTTTTTTTTAATTCTAATTTGTTATACATGCTTGCAGAGTACATTTCATTTCACATTACATATAAAGAGCACAATTTTTCAAGCTGCTGGTTTTATATAAAGTATTTTTACAACAATTATGTCTTCATACATGTATTTAGGGTAATCATGGATAACTTAGTCTGCTATTATTCCTATCCCCTTGCCTCCTCCCCATCCCCCCTCTTTGTTCTATTTAGAGTTCTTTCATTCCCCTCATCCCCACTCCCTTGCCTTTATAAGTTAGTATCTTCATATCAAAGAGATCATTCAACCTTTGGTTTTTTGGGATTGGCTAACTTCACTTAGCATTATTTTCTCCAACTCCATCCATTTACCTGCAAATGCCATGATTTTATTCTCTTTTAGTTCTTAGTGTTACATTGTGTTTATATACCAAAGTTTCCCTATCCATTCATCTGCTGATGGGCATCGGGGTTGGTTCCACAATCTAGCTATTGTGAATTGTGCTGCTATAAACATTGATGTGGCTGTGTCCCTGTAGTAAGCTGTTTTTAAGTCCTTTGGGAATAGACCAAGGAGTGGGATAACTGGGTCAAATGTTGGTTCCATTCCAAGTTTTCCTAGGAATCTCCATACTGCTTTCCAGATTGGCTTCGCCAATTTGCAGTTCCACCAGCAATGTAAGAGTGTGTCTTTTCCCCCACATCCTGGCCAACATTTATTGTTGTTTGTTTTTTTGATAGCTGCCATTCTGACTGGAGTAAGATGAAATCTTATAGTAGTTTTTGATTTGCATTTCTCTAATTGCTAGAGATGTTGAACACTTTTTCACATATTTGTTGATTGTTTGCATATCATCTTCTGAGAAGTGTCTGTTTAGTTCCTTCATCCCTGGTATTTTATGAATAGCAGTAATTAGCTTATTGACCAAGTCTACCTGTGACCAGAGATTTCTTTAGCTGCCATGATCACTGGGCTGACAAAATTAACTTTGATCTCAACTATAAGCCTCAGTCTTTTCAGCAACCTGAGGGATGGAGGGTGGACATGAAATCAGGACAGGAAAAGGCCCCAAGCAGGTTCAGGGGAAGCCAGGGAGTAGCTGTGCCTGGCCAAGTCCCTCACACCTATTCCTTGAGGTTCCATGGTTCTAAATAGCTCATGGAATTCAGACAGGGGCTATGAAGGCCACTGAGCACCTGGCCAATCCACTGTGACATCTTTCTCCTCCAAGGCTGTGCATAACACACAGGTCCTGCTGTGGGATGCGACCTAAGCCCAGTGACCTGGGAGCAGGTGGGGAGGAGAAGGAGCAGGGAGGAAGGGGAGGAGAGAGGCAGAGACTGGACAGGGACCACCTGTTAAAGCAGCTGAAATAGGCCCCCTCTCCTTGGCTGACTCTCTAGCCTGGACTTCCTCCCCCGACCAAGGTCCATCTCCCTGCAGCCCTTTAAGTTCCACAGTCCTACAAATACTCAAGTTCTGTCACAGAAAGGGAAGCAACTCAGAGCCACTAGGAAACAATGATGTTTTATTTATTTCTTTCTGTTGAGAGGACAGATCACAAGACAGAGAACAGCAGTCCTGGTCACGCATCACGGTTTGGTTAGTTTCCACAAACGCAATGGATGGGCGGGGCAGGGTCTGGCCGAGTTTCCACTCTTATGACCTTCAACTTCTTGCCACTGCTCTCCAGCAGGGCTTCTTGGAGCCCCGCTAGGTCTCCACCTGCAACACAGCTGTGGCCTTGCACATCTCTCCAACACTCACATTCCAATCAACAGGCAGAGAAAGGACGCAGGAGCTGTCCCTGCTGCCCGACCAAGGGGACCTGGGCAGAGAAGCAAAGACCTCCCACTCTCCCGCTGCCCAGCCCATCTCCACAAGCTGGCCCCAGCAGAACAGGAATCCCTCAGCTGTCACCTGCCAGTGACCCAACTTCAGGATGGGAGACTGAGCCCAGACTGAAATCTGAGAAGCAGGTTAGGTGGGACAGGGTGGGAGGGTTCCAGAGCCCCTGGGGTTATTGCTGAGAAGATATGCAAGGGACACATTCCCCAGGGGTAGAGTAGAAGCCCTGGGCCTGGAATCCCTGGGTACTCTGCAAAGGGGCAGGGCAGATGGTGGAGGACCCAAGAGAAAAGTGGCCACAGGAGGGCGGAGCTGCCTGACAGCACAGCTTGGCTCATCAGCAACTTCCTCCCACCTCCAACAGCTAAGAGACCTCCGGGGTACTTGGGTCAGGGGGGAATGTGGGAGTGAGGTTCTTGCGAAAGGACTGAAGAGTCTGTGAGGAGCAATGATGGAAAACTTCCCCAGCCCAAGATAGTTGGGAGCTGGGGACTCCTGCCCGGGCACCTACTCTACCCTCATCCCTAAATCAGGAGAAGGGATTGGGCTCTCAGGGAAAAAGCAAACTCCAGGGAGCAGGACAGGTGGAGAGCCACGGGGAGGCAGGGAGGAGCCGCTGGCAAAATGGCTCAGCCCCTACCCAGGAAAGCGAGTCTACAGATCACAAATACGATACCAGCCACTAACAAGTAGCCACGAAGACCAAGTCAACAGACGCGCACGCACACACACACTAGGTGGGGACCACAGGCTGCAGGTGGGGAAGCCAGGGTTAGTTGCATCATGATGTAGAGGACCAGGGTCAGCGGGCACAGGAAGGGCGCAAGGGACACACGAGTTCTTGGCTTCTCCTGGGGAAGGGTCTGTTGTGGGGGTGGCTGCTTTCTGAAGCATCGCCATCTGCATCTGAAGGTTGGAGCAGCTGCCTTCAGGTGCTGGAGGCTGAGAAGGGACAGAATGAACATGAAAACAGAGCTCTGGCTCCTCTCACCTGCTCCCCTCCCGCCTCAGCCCAGCCCCCTTGCCCACTGAAATTTTGGAAGTGACATTCCTTCAAAGCCCCACTTTCCAGTGAGGCCAGGTCAAGCCTGAGAGGCAGGGAAAGCGGTGAAGGCATCGGAGGAGCTGCAGCCCAGGGGCTGGTTCTCCCAGGGGACAGCAGCCTGGTCAGCGGGGAAGGCAAACCACAACACTGGGACACCCCCATTAGTCGCTCACGGGCCTCAGGCTTGGGAGAAAAGGGGTTTTGAGAAAGATCTGGAAGAAGAGGAGGGGTGGGGGAGGAGGACATTCCATTCTGAGGCTGCCTCCTTTGAGCCTTCTCGCCCGTCCCACACCCTCAGTGTGCCCAGCCAGCTGTGATGAAGAGGACAGAACACCAAGCTCTGGGGGGACTCCTGCCTCCTGGGCTGCACCCTCCAACCCTCCCCAGCTCAGGCGGCCACCTGCCTTCAAAAGCCCCGTCCTGAAGACAGGTGCACTAGCACTTAGGAGAGGAGCCACAGCAGCCCACGGGAGCATTCGATGCCATCACAGGTAGCGCAGCCGCGTCTCACTATGCAGAAAACGCTCTTTGCACCTGAGATCTAGGACAGAGTTCTGTGCTGGTCTATTATGACTTGTTTGTGTGGGGAGGGGGAGGGCACAAGTGAACTGACAGAAGAAGGGCCTTTTTGCCCTAGGATATTCCAGGGTCTGCCAGGAAGGGACACAGATGGGTCCTACACAGAAGATGTAGTGGGATGGCATTAACCTACAGCCACACAGACGCGTGTAAAGGTCCAGCCCGTCACCTTCTACCCAAATGGCTATTTTCTGTGGCCTCAGTTTTTCATCCACAAAATGGGGTCGGCCCCACACATCCTGTTCACTCCTGGTGGGCTCCAGGGAGCCCAGGTGTGTGGCCGCGCCCTGAAGACTGGAAAGCAGTTGCCAGTCACGACCTTCCCTCTTGTGCCCCCTGATGAGCATGGAAATGGATGCTAAAGCAATACAGGAAAACAGTGCCCCTACGTGTTGAGGAGTGACGATGCCAGCATGGGGGACAGTGGTCACATACGATCAGACCTACTTTTGAGGAGGGCTGGAAAGTTTCATAATAAAATGTTTTTATTTTTGTCTTTTTTTTTTTTTTTTTAATTCGTTCTCTTTAGATATGCCCGAGAGTAGAGTGTATTTGGACACGTTATGACGTACATGAAGTATAACTTATTCTAATTAGGATCCCATTCTTGTGGCTGTACATCAAAATAAACTGTTTAAGCGGCCCTAAGGCAGTTTTTTTTTTTTTAATATTTATTTATTTACTTGCATTTATGTTTACGTGGTGCTGAGGATCGAACCCGGGTCGCGCACGTGCGAGGCAAGCGCTCTGCCACTGAGCCACAACCCCAGCCCCTAAGGCAGTTTTTGACTCGTCATTGGAAGCCATTATCTTTATGCTACTCTGATATTGGGAGTGTTTCCACCTTGTGCGTGGGTGGTGGCCAGGACGGTGTCTTGTGAGGCTGAGCGCTGGGCCAGGTGGAAGCACAACTCCCTGTGCTCACTGAGTGCAGGTGGGGACACCTCAGTGTCTCACGGCTTGGACAGTCCCGTTGTCCTTTTCATACCTCTGAAAGAGCTCCTTGGAGCAGGAATTGTGCACTGGAAAAGCTAGCCTAGCACTCCTGCCTGACGGCCCTGCCCGGCTCAGTGAGGACAGGGATGGGGACAGTGGAGGACCCGGGCACAGAGCATCTCACCTTGCCCTGGAGGCGGCTCCTCAGTTCTCTGCTTTCTGGGGCTCCGCTGCTGCAAAGAAAGCCAGACAGATGTGGTAGAGGACCCCACCTGGGGGCAACCCCCTGCAGCAGACCCGCCTGTGTCCCACCTGTGGAAGTCCCAGTCACACAGAGGTGGCGTGGTTTCCTGCTCTGCTACTTGCTGGTTAGGGGAACCTGGGCCCCTGAGACTGGGTCTTAAGAGGTGGGTAGTAAGGCCTACCTCCTGGGGCTACGTGTCTGTTACATGAGATGACGGCTGTGCCTAGCAAGAAGCAGGTGCTCCGTAAATAGCAACGGTCACTAGTAGCAGCCTGTCTGGTGCAGGTAAAGGAGCAGTCACAGAGTCCTCTCCTGGCACTGGGGAAGCTTGTCTGGAGGGCCCTCAGGGGGGCCTGGGGCCTGGCAATAGTCCCTCCTAAGCCATATGACAACCCTTCCTGTCCTCTCCGGGCAGGCGGTCAGGGACGTTACCATTTGCAGTGATGAGGTTTTCCACCTGGGCTTCCTCGTCCCCCGGAGCCCTGTGAAAGAGAGACGCAGAGCCCCATCAGAGGTCTCCAGGGCAAACCCAGAGCATCGCCATGCTCCTTGCTGGAGCAGGGCCACCTGGGGGCTGTCCCTCCACGTCCTCTGAGCACTCTCTACATGGGGCACGTGGAGTGGGGGGAAGATGGGGACTGAAGACGACAGAGTCAGAGAGAACTTACGGGCACCTTTCAGCATCAGTCCCCAAAGGAACTAAGTACCTGGAAGGGTGGTCCAGGGCCCCTGGGGGCTTCGGTATGCCCTGCCACAGAATTTGGGCTTCTGGGATCCAGAGCCACCCTTGGCCAGGGTCTATGCAGCTCACAGAGCCTTACAGAGAGGTGAGTGGTGGGGGCAGCGTCTTGGGTCCTGTAGAAAGGACCTGGGCCTCAAGAGAGTCCACGAGGCCCTCTTCTTCCCTTCTCCCAAGCCCAGCTGTTTCAAGGGCTCCAGGCAAGGTTCCAGCACCTTCTAGCCCACCCCCTGCTCCCATATACATCACTGGCTGAGCTTCAAGGTTTTGGCCTCTTTTGCCCCTAAGTCTCCTGGTAATTCTCAAATTTATATCTGTACACCCCGCTACACACACATTCTCTTTCTGAGACAAAGAGTCCAGGAGAATACCCATTGAGGCCACATACCAGGGACCCCTCCCTGTCCCTCCTAGTGTCATCCCAGATGGCCACAGGCATGGCATCCTTACCGGGGCTTCTGATTGAAACTGCACTTGCACCTGCGACCTGAAAGGCAAAGAAACCACCCAAGGTCATGACCCTGGCCTGGCCACAGTAGAGCTGCCCTGAGTCCACACAGGTTGGGGGACTATGTTAACAGTCCCTAGACTTGGGCAGTGCACCCTTGAACAGCTGTATGCTGCAATCCTAGATTGCAGCAGGGTTCCTCGGAGGCTAAGGTCGTACATTCAACAGCTGGAACGGGGCTACACCACCACAGTGCACTTGATTGTGGACCTGTAAGGGAGCTGTGTAAACCAGGCTCAAATGGGAAAAAACAAACACAGGGGCATATCCCTTGAAGCCCCTGGGGACATCACCTGTCTCCTTTCTCCTGTGACTGTCCTTCTTCTGCCTAATGGATAAAGGACTGAGAGAGCCACCCTGCCCATTCTTATTTATGCTTGTATTCACCTACACACTCTTTACTCATGCTTACCTGTTTTACCGAGCATTTACTATGTGCCCAGCCCCATGCCCTACTCTGTATTAGGTCCTGGAGATAATGTGGAGGGCAGAGTCAGAAAGCCCAGGCCTCATGCTGTCCCCACCTGTTTAGCAGCTACAGTAAACAAGAAATGAACTTACTTAGGATGAGAAGGATCCCAACCGAGAAGAGGACCACAGCAAACACCAATCCTCCGATCCTCAGGGTCTGGTAGTCTGCCAAAGGAACCAGGGGTGAGAGATGGAGAAGAGGCAGGGCAGGAGAGCACGCCTGCCCCTCCCTGGATGGGGCTGCACCTGGCTCCCCCACTCCCTACACCCAGCGTTGCTGAGGCTGCTCACCATAATGGAAAGGGTCCTTTTCTTTCTCCTGCTCAGCTGCTGCAAAAGTAAACAGATGTGGTCAAGACAGCTGCACAACCTGGAGTACCTTATCTTAACTCACAGATCTCAGTCCCCACAGAGAGATTCCTGGCAAGTTGACATACTGGAGATGCGTGCGTAGGAGGGCCTGCTGGGGTCAGGGTCAACCTGAGGGCTGAGGGCAGGTACAGCTCAGAGCCGGGTGAGCCCTGCATTTAGACTCCTCCTCCTCCTCCTTTTATTTTCCTTGCATCATTCCCCAAAGGCAGGGTCGGTCATCCTTTTGTGACAGATGGGGGAAACTGAGAGGAAGGGCTTGTGATTTATGTAAGGCCAGAACTGGTTAATTATGGTCCAGATCCTGATGGGCATGTCTTTTAAGGTTCAGGCCAAAAGTCCTGGAGTGGCTCTGAGGACTTAAAAGCAGACTCGGCTGGACCTGTGAGGGGAAGAGGTAGACCAGGCAATGACAGTCTGTGAGAATCTGTCACTTTCCCAGACTTTCTCTGATGACTGAAAGGACAAGCCTCTGACCAGACATGAAGAATCCAAGAGCCCTCCTACCCTCAGGTCCCCAAAGACTAGAATCTTCCATGAGAAAGAGCTATGGCTGCCATTAGCATGGCCAACTCCTGGATGGTACTTACCACTGGCCAGGACTGTGGGAGCCAACAGGCTGCAGAGAAAGATCAGTACCACCTCCATGGCGTCTGGGGACAGAGGAGGAAGATGTTATTCCCTGGACCAGAGAAGACCCCTCCAACCTTCAGTCTGACCCATGGTGAGTCAAATCCCCAGTTGTCCTCTGAGTTCTCATGACCTGGGAGAGTTCAAACCACCTAGGCTGTAGCAGTTGATATTTATCTGACTCTTACAGAATGCTCTGTATGCATTGATTCAATTAATACAACTGAATTACAACAATTAGCAGCTTCTGCAACTAACCTGTGCTGCAGGCCAAGAACCTGATGCTCACAGAGGTTAAGTGACACTCAGAATCAGGGTCTAGGGAGCTGAGTAAACTCCTCCGCTGCCCCCAGGGCTGATGCTGTAATGTCACCAGGACTTTGGCGAGGGTCTCATCAGTGGGCTTCTCTCAGGCCATCCTCCTGTGGCTATCTCTAGTTCATTGAGATGTGGGCCTCCCTGGTCTGGTTCCCACACCCAACACTCCGGTTCAGAAATTCTTGTTTATATCAGAATAGAGGGGGTGGTAAATCAATGTCCCTCTTGCCCAGCCAGCAGGTGGGGCAGGAGACTTATTGTTCCCTGGACTCTCTGGTAAGCCCTGCCACATGGGCAGCTCTCCTGACCCCTCCTGCCTCTTCTGGCAAGTCCGAGTCAACTCTTCCCAGAGGCTTTAGTTTAATATCTTCCCCAAAGGTGGCTTGATGGTCAAAGGGAATTTGGACACTGGTTTTCTGACTGTCCATGCCTTGGCTGCTCCTTCACCAGGAGGTGCAGAAAGCTCAGCTCAGGGGCTCATTGGGTCCTGGCCTCTGGTGGGTGGCCCCAGGATGGGCCACCTGGGCAGAGGCAAGGCAGGGCTGGTTGGTACCACCCAGGTACAGATTTCAGTAGTTACACTCCTCACTTAAGTGATGGTGGTGCACAGCCAGAGAAGGGCAAGGAACCCAACTCAGGAAGGCCCGAGGCTGTTTGCTCTTTTCTATGTGGGGCGAGACTGACAGTGGCCTGAATCCCTGGCTTCTGTTTGCTCTGAGTGTAGTCACACATGACTTTCCCCAGGCTCCCACTGAGCAGCCTCAGCTGCCCTTCACCTCTCAACCACCAGGGGTCAGCACAGCTACATCCAGAACCCTGTCAAGGCCAGGGCCCTGGACTTGGAGAAGGTGATTCAAAATGCTTTCATCAAAAGCCATCATGTTTGCAAAGCTATCTCACTTCATATTATTATTTCTTTTAAAGTTTACATTATATGTTATATGTATAAAATATATGTATCACACTCACACAATGAAATATAGTGTTAAGATAAACACCCCAAAACAAGTAAGTTCAGAACAAGAATATTGCAAATTCTGCTCTATTTACCTTTATTTCCCTCCAACCCATCCCCCTGCCTCCCTCTCAGAGGTAATCATTATCCTGATTTTCATATATATATTTGTTGTTTTTAATTTTTGTCCTTGCTCTTCTTTTTTTAAAAAGCTGCTAATCAACAAGATTTCAGTTGTGCATGATGAATATGTTCTAGAGATCTGCTGTACATTTTTAATACAGTATTGTACACCTAGAAATGTTAAATGTTCTTACTCCAATAAAAATACATAATTTGCATGTGTGAAATTCACATTTAGAGTGTACAATCCAGTAGTTTTTAATATAGTCACAGGGTTGTGCACCCACCACCACCATCTAGTTCCAGAGTATTTTTTACACCACCCCCTAAAGAAATACTGTACCGGGCTGGGGTTGTGGCTCAGCGGTAGAGCGTTCGCCTAGCACGTGCGTGGCCCGGGTAAGATCCTCAGCACCATGTAAACATTAATGCATTGCATTGTGTACAACTAAAGCAAATAAATAAATATTAAAAAAAAAAAGAAATGCTGTACCACATCAGCAGTCACTCCCATTCCTCTTTCCCCCAAAGACCCTGACACATTAATCTAAAACAATGATGGACATACATGCACACACAAATGCATGCGTGCACACGTGTGTGTTTTACTATTGATTTCAAATGGAGTTCTTCAAATGTTTTGAAAATTCCCCTCTAATCTTTCCATGGTGTCTCTGATTTATATTAATGATAAGTGAGCGTTCTATACCTATAGTTTTTCTCTTTAATCTATCAATGAAGTATCCAAAACTATGAGCTAAATAAACCTTCATTTTTAAAAAAAATTACCTAGTCTCAAGTAGTTTGTCATGGATACAAAACAGCCTAAGTTAGTATGGTAGTATTGGTCTCATGAACAAGTATTAGCTCTCTGGAAGTCTGAAGAAGATCAGAATAATCTGGGTTTAGTGTTTTCTTTGTGGGAAGATTTAAACGTCTGATCAATTAGTTCATAGTTATGAATATACTTTCAGATATTTATCTTTTTGTGAACACATTTAGTATCCAGATACATGTAGTATAAATTTGCCCCTTTCTGCTATAAAACGTATTGCTACAAAGTTATTCATAGTATTTTCTTATTGTTATTTTAATTTCTGTTGTATCTGTGGCTATGTCCTTTTTTTCATTCTTAATATTTCTTTTGACAATTTCTTTTTTTGTAGATCAGTCTCACCAGAGGTTTAATGTTAATCTTTTCAAAGAAACTATTCTTCATTGTATGTTTAAATTTTTTTCTTAATTTTGCCCTCCTATATTCTTTGGTTTTATTCTATTTTTGTTGTTGTTGCTATTGTTATTTTCTTAGTTGGACATCTAGTTCATCATTATTTAGCTTTTCTCATTTTCTAATATAAGCATTAAGGTTATAAATTTTCTTCTGACACTTTCACTCCACCGTATAAGCTTGAAAATATAAGGTTTTTTAAAAAATTGTTCAATTTTTTGTACTTTAACTTTCCATTATAATTTTTTCACTATAATTTCTTATTTGACCCACACATTATTAAGAAGTATGTTTTTTAAATGTCCACATGTAGTCACTTTTAATTTGCTTTTATTACTGACTTCTCACTTGAGTGCACCATAGTCAGAGAGTGTGGTCTATATGACAGATGCCTTCAACTCTGGTTACACTAAAAAAACACATTCCATTCCATGTATTCTTAGGATATTATGAATATCTTTGTTGTTGGGAAGGAAGTTCTATATGCTCATTAAATTAAGTTACTGGGCTGGATTGTAGCTCAGTGGTAGAAAGCATGTGCCTATCCTAAGTGAGGCCTGTAGTTTGATCCACAAATCACACACACACACACAGACACACACATACACACACACACACTTATTAACTGCTTGTTTAAATTTCTATGTTCTTAAGATTTTGACTGTTTGATATCCAAAATTGAAATAGGTGCCTTAAAATCTACCACAATGAGAAAGGATTTATAAATTTATCCCTGTGCTTCTTACAGAATTCTAACAGTTTAAAGTTGTTTTGTTATCCCATGATTGGGTCTTTTAGGATTATATAGCAATTCTGTCTTAAAACCTACTTTGTTTTCTGCCATTCTAGGGCCTTATGTGTTATGTAAAAAAGAAAAATAAAAGCTTTTTTTTTGTGTGTAATAGAACCAGATGGTCTTTAATAATTGTCAGATTAGTTTCATTTGCTATAACTATTGATATATTTGGACTGATTTTTGCCATTTATTTGCCCCCTAATTTTCTAGTACTTACTTCTTCCTCTTTTCCTTTTCTTTCTTTTGGATTTTTTTTTTTTTTCTTATTCACATCTTCTCTTGACTGGTTTAGAAACTGTACAACCTATTTCTGATCTTTTAGTGGTTGCCTTTGGAATTTCACCATGTGCATTCAACTTAACAAAGATTTAGAAGTCCAAAGGTAATAGCTATAATAATTATTAGGCATAGTACCTTGAAAATACAAAACTATAAATCACCCTTCCTGATTCATATGCTAATACTGCATAATACTTGTTGTTTTCTAAAAATCCTATAAAGTAGGTATTAGCATTTGTACTTCATGACAATAGCATGTAGATTCACCCACGGTGCAGCAGACAGTTCTCAAGATGGCCCCCACGCCTCCTGCCATCAGATCCTTGTGTAGCTCCCCATGCCCTGCTCCAGCGCTGGACGGTGTGACCATAGAACATGGTAGAAGTGATGGTATGTTGCTTCCAACACCAGTCAGGTTGGGAAAGGCCCCCACGTCTTCCCCTTCCCCCTCCCATGTCCCTCAGATTGCTCATTCTGGGGAAAGCTGGCTGCCATCTTAGGGACACTCAGACAACCCTGTGGAGAAGCCCAAGTAGCAAAGAATTAAGGGCCTCCGTCCAAAGCCTGCTGGGAAACGAGGCCCACCACAAACCACGTAAGTAAGCGTGGAAGCAGTTTCTTCAGGCTTCAGGCAACTCCCATGCTGACTGACAGGTGACCGCAACCTTGTCAACCTGAGCCAGAACCACCCAGCTCAGTTTCTCCTGACCCCCAGAAACTGTATGAAATAATGAATGCTTATTATTTAAAGTGGCTGAGTTTGGGGGTAATTCATTATGGAGCAGTAGATAATCGATGTAACATATTTACTAAATGATTTGTTTTCCATTCTTTATGAATCTCAATCATCCTCCAAACTATTTTCCTTATTTCTGAAGATCAGCTTTTAGAATCTTCTTTAACAAAGACGTATTTGTTCAAAAAGCCTCTTTTTTTATGTATCTAGAAATGTTTTCATTTCACCTCTGTGGTGGACAGACCCTAAGGGCATCCTTAAACATTCCAACCTGCTAACATTCAAACCGTTGTGTGAACCTCCCCCCTTGAACGCATGCAGGAGAGGCAACTTGCTTCTCGCAACAGAACATGGCAAAGGGGATGGGAGAATGATCAGATGGTGTTCCACAAGACTGGACCTTAGCAAGTGGAACTAGAGAACTTGCTCCCTTGTTAGTTTGAAAAAGTAAGCCGCCATGCTGAGAGGGGCTACAGAGAGGAGCATGCTGCAAGGAATTGTGGGATGTCCCTAGCAGCTGAGAGCAGCCCTTGGCCAACAGCCAGCAAAAAAACAGGGACCTCTGTCCTCTGCTGCAGAGAGATGAATTCAGTCAGTGACCTGAGGGAAGCTGGAAGCAAAGCTTTCCCCAGTCAGTCCTTGCATTGGACAACCCCAGCCAACACCAAAAAACCATGAGATAATAAATGTATTGTTTTAAGCTTCTAAATGCGGAGCAATTTGTTATGCAGCAATAGAAAACAAATGCAATTCTGGCCTTGAAAGGCAATTTGGCCATGTACATGATTCCAAGTTGATGATATTTTTTTGCTCTGCACTTTGCAGATGATATTCCACCGCTTCCTGGTTTCCATTATTGCTATTAAGAAGTCTGATGTTCATTCTCATTCCTTTATAATTATTCTATCTTTTCTCTGCATCATTTTAAGTTCTTGTCATCATTTTTGATGTTCTGGGTTTCACTACTGTCTATATGTTGACTCATTTCTATATTTTCTGTGTTTCCTATTCCCGTAGTCATCCTTTTCACCAACTAGTAAAAACAAACAAACAAAAAAAACACCTTCTAATTCTCAGTCATTATCTCTTGAGCTATTGCCTCTCCACCATTCTATTTTCTGAAACAGCGCAATGATTAGGAGTATGGGAGTGCAGAGTGGTTTGCTGGTTGGCTGGAGTAGCATCGTTCTTTTGCTTGGGGGCCATGGGTCTTCACTGGGTAGCAGCTCAGCGCACTGGTCGGAGAAGCAGCTTAAGATTTTGGCATTGCGTAAGAGAAAATGGCCTGAACCAAGTAGACCACTGGTAAGTCCCCTGGTGGTAACCCCCCTTCCCCCAACACACATACACTGCAAACAGCTGGCCACCAAGGCTGCCAGGAAAAGCACTCCCCCTACTGGTGGGGTGAAGAAACCTCAAGGCTACAGGCTGGGGGACCAGGTCATTGTTACCAGAAATTAACCAACCTTCTCATCCATATGTTGCCTTTCCAGAGGCTGGCAAGAGGGATCACCTAGGATTTCAAACCTGACATAAAGGTTCAGAGGGCAGCTACTGGCACCCTTTGGGAGGCCAGCAAAGCAGACCTGGTGGGTTTATTTATTATTTCAGTGTGCCATCCACACTGAAAGCACCACCATGCCCAAAGACATCCAGTTGGCTCACCAGGTCACAAAGAGAGGAGCTCAGGTGAAGGCCTTAAGTCATCCATCTTTCACTCAGGATGAACACAAAAAGTGACTTCTCACAGACCCCAGGGACGTGAGCATGGCTGTTCCAGGAGTGACAAGTTGGTAATGTGCAGAATGGGGTCTTCTTCTCATGATGCATGCTTTTGTATGTTAATGATTTGTTGGGTAGCTATTAAGGTAATGGAATTGATAAATGTGTACAGGGTCCTTCGGCAATAAAATTTGTTATATTTTGAAATAAAAAGGAAATATGCTTAAACATGTTCATTCTATTTTCTATATCACTTTCAGTTTTCACTTCTTTGCTTCTCTGTGTTACGTGCTGGGTAATCATTTCAGATTTATTTTCCATTTTTGTTTCTCCTTTTAACTGTTGAATCTGCTGTTTAATTTATCCATCTCACTTTCTGTTTCAGTGATCATATTCTTTTTAAAATTTTTTTTTTCTTTTTAGTTGTAGATGGACACAATACCTTTATTTTATTTGTTTTTATTTTTATGTGGTGCTGGGATCAAACCCAGTGCCTCACGCATGGTAGGCAAGCGCTCTGCCACTGAGCCACAACCCCAGCCCCTTCAATGATCATATTCTTTATGTCTAAATGTTCTATTTGGCTCTTTTAAAGTTGTTTGGTCATTTGGTTAGTCTTTGTTGCCTGTTCATTTTCATGATCCCATTTTTTTCTTTCTTTCAACATTTCCTACATATTTTATATCCTGTATCTGATAATTCCAAAATCTTACATCTTTGGGGGTCTAAATCACTGTTATTTCTCTGCCTTTCAAACAGTGACATCTTGTTGTCTTTTTCTGTGCTCAGTAATCTTTGATTTTGAACTCATAGTTGCTAGATTTTAATCTATGGGAAACCAATTGCCCTAAAATGAGATGTTTTCCTCCAGCAAGAATTTGTTTTGCTTTTTTGTGGACATTAAGAGTGTCAGATACCAACCTGAAACCGTTTTTATCCCCTCTCAAAGGTCCTGGGCTTAATGTAGCAATCTCAGGTGTGGCTTCCCAGCCTTGCTGGGCCCAATGATTACTAGTCTCCAGAGTACAATAGTGTCGACTAGCGTTCATTCCAACAGCAAATCTGCTTCAATTCTGTTTATACTTCACATAATTTATAACACAGGTTTTTAGTTTTTGGGTTTTGACTTGGTTTTTGACCTTTCAGATAGTTTAGTACATGGAGAGGTGACTGATGACTAGATACTTCCCTTCCTTCGTGTTCTGTAGTAACAAATCTGAGATCAATTATTTTATAGTGGAAAGTTCCTTCAATGATTCAGGCAATCTTTGTCCTAAATATATTTTTGAAAGTATGACATAAAATAAGTTTTGTGCATCTGTTATGTATAAAAAAGTTGATGTCTATTTCTATTTCTTTCCTTTAAAAATTTATTTTTGGTTAAGTTACTGCTACTTCAAAGACCAAGTCCCATCTCCAAATTACAAATTTAAATTACATCTGTTCCTTGTTCAATCAGAGGGAAGACTGGACCCTGGACCTAGAGAATGGAACTAAACAGTAGAATCCTTCCACTCCTAGAGGCCTTGACGTGAATATTGCATTTGAAGTACCGGAAGGAAGGACACATGGGCTGGGCCTCCCAGCTCTAGCCAGCACAGGGACGACTGGTCAGGTAGGATCATCACCTCCCCCTGGAGTAGGAAAGGCACAGGTCAAGAGTCCAGGCAACCAGGCACAGGGCGGCAGCTCAGGCCACTGCTGTGCCTCCCCCTCCGCCCCCCCAAATTCACCTCCACAGATGCTCAGCTTCAAGTCAATCCCACAGTCACTCAATTCCTAGAAGGGCTACACTATTCTGGGTCTGCAGGTGAGTGAGATTCAGCCTTAGCTTCCAAAGAGAGGCAGGGTTTGGCAGCAAAGGGCTCTGACCCATTAGCAAATGTGAGGAGAATTTCCTGGGAGATTGAGACCACCGGCAGCTACAGTCCGGGGGACAGGGAGAAGGGAAGCAGGGAGTACACCTAAGAACCTGGGAAGCTTCTGTGCGGAGCTGACATTTCCATTTAATCTTGAGAGCAGCATAGGATTTTGATAGACACAGGTAAGGCAACCAGAAAAGGAAGGGCACTCTGGCAGAGCTAAGGCACAGACAAAGGCAGAGAGAGGGGAAGTGGAAAGAAGTGATGATAAACAGTACTCAGGTCAAGTTCAGTTCAAGTTGAACCTCAAGGCACGTCACTGCCTAAAGGGGCTTCCCCAGAGGGCTCTTCAGCAGGAGAGGGCTTCAGCCCTGATAAGGTCTACATGGCTCAGGAGGGGACTGTGGCAGCAGCCCACCAAGCGTTTGCCATTTCTAGTAAAAGACACCTTTCAAGTCAGTGTTCTGGCTTGAGTAAAGCACAGCAGATGGTTTGGAGAGGCTCCTGATAAGATGGCTGGAATCAAGACAGTGGAGAATCACCAGTGCTAAGTTAAAGAGTTAAGACCTGTCTTTGTGCTCTGAGGAAAACATTTCTGATCGAGTTACAGTGTGCTGAGAGAAACAGTCACAGAAGTTTGATCTGTGACCCACGCTCCACTCCAAGCTGCTGCGGGGGCTTGGGCTACACCAGCCACCCCCAGCACAAGTCTCCTCTGGGTGCCTGCTGGCCCAAACCCATTTTGAGAGATCTCATCAGTGATACAGCTGGCACTGGGCCAGAGTGGCATGGCCAAGTACATACACAGAGCCTCTGAGGGAACATAGAGTGCCTTTGTCTCATTGCTGAACCAAGAAACTCTATCTCAGCTTCCCCTCCCTGCCTCCCCAGCAGGCCCCTCAGCCCCTCCGCACCCACCCCTGCTCCCACACATTTCTTTCTCCCTCCTCCCAGGAGGAAGCTGGGCAGCGGGGCTGGCTGGGGTGGGGAGGTTAAGAGATGGTGGAAGTGACATCATTTCCAGGCCACAGAGTTCAAGGATATGGAAGAGTGGGGTGGAAAAGCAAGGCAGAATTGGGTGGAGCTGGGAGAGGGGGTTCAGGAACATTCCATGAGTTTCCATGGGCATGTTAGGGGGCAAGGGCCTCCTTGTTCTGAGGTCCTGGACCCCGCCTAGGGTCCTAAGGACCTGGCTGGCTGGGAGAGGAGAGCTGAGAAGTTGTCACTGCTGGAGCAAGGGACTCCCAGCCTCCTCGACTCCTATTAGACCACTGGAACCATGCTCTTGTTTGGAAAACAGGCCAATCCCACTGGTTCCCTCTGCAGCATACTGTGAGAAAGAATTTGGCCTCCACTCGTGTTTCTTCCTCCACATCATCATGCATCTGCTCGGGGAAACAGCTGACACCTCGGGTGGCAGCAACACTTCCATGTTAATTTCCCTCTCCCATCGTCCTGCCGTTTGCACGGCCGCCTGCTGCCTCTGTGGGAGATGGCAATCAGAAGAGCTTCTCTGGCGATTATCTTTCCATACTGAGTCACATAATTTCACTTAATTGCTGGGTAAACGCTGCTCGGAAAGAGAAGCCACTGGTCGATGATATATCAACATGCTATATTATTTCTGATTCCACGCAGCAGCGAGGTAATCAGAATACCTGATTCTATTGTGAAAATAACTCAGAAACAACCTCCCTTTAAAAGGCAGAGGTTCTAAATTACAGAGAAACTTCATTATCCCACCCTCAGGCCCACCGCCCTCCCTGGCTCCCAAAGCCTCCCTTGCCCTCCCCTCCTTCTAGCCTGCTTGGCCTCCTGCAGCTCAGCTCGGGGACAACAGGTCCTGGGATCACTGTGGCCTGGGTCCTGGTGGGATGTCCCAAAGAGAGATGGGAGGGCTGCTCAGGCAATGAGCACCCAAAGGGACCCTTTCATGGGGTCACAGAATGCCTGGGCCCCATAGCTTAGGCTAGCTGGGGACATGCTTTGGCCTGTGATGCCTCTGCATCTTTGCAACAAAGACACTGTTAAAAGAAGATTTGACTGTGTATAAATAGAATAGAACCAAGATGTGAGGTTTACTAGAAGGCCAAAGAGAGAAAAGGTACCTGATTTATCCAGCCAGACAGGGGCAGGCCCTGGCTCAGAACACTCGCCCCCAGTCCTGTCTGCTGCTTTGATGTGTTGAGGTCTGGAGGCGGCAGACCAGGGCTGGTGGAGCAGCAGAGGAAGGCCGAGCAGTGCCAGAGGTTACGCCAGGAGCCAGTTAGAAGACCAGGCCCTGCAGGAATGAGTGTGGCCAGGGCAAAGAGCCACAGGAAGGAAAGAGATAGGCTCCTTTGACTGGAAGGTGACCTTGGATTAGAGATGCAAAGGGGCAGTGCAGGCTTTGGGGCAGGGTGAGATGGCATCATGTCTGGAAGGCAGGGCCCTAGCTCCTCCGCTCCCTCACACAGGAAGCAAGGCTGGGGAGGGCTTAAAAGCCCTTGGGTCACTCCCTTGTCTCTGAAAGATCTTGCTTAACACAAAAGGATGAAACCAGCCTCCCCCCATGTTCTTCCTAAACAGTGAGACTTCCGAATGTCTTGGGAACAGAGACTCTGCCTCTCTGCCAATGCATCTGACCAGTCCCTCTGCGACAGCTTTCAGTCCTGGGCTCCTCTGTTGGCACCATCACTGGCCTCACACTATTCACATGCACGCTACGGAACAGCCACCTACAGAGAGCTCACCCACGCTGTGCAGCTGGGATTACAGCAAAGGCCTCTTCCCATGATCCATTGGCTCCCCTGTGTGACAGAATGAGGAATTGGGCTCTGTGACTTCTGAAGACTCTTTACTATCACTGAACCCACTTTACAGGGAAAGAAACTGAGGCAGCAAAAGTGAATAAGTGCTGAATTCCAGACTTTAACCTTGCTCTGTCTGCCTCCCCGTTGGTAGTCTGCAGTTGCAAGCATGCAGCCAGACTGCCAGTTCCCAGATCACAGGGGAGGGCTCCCACCCGTTCAGTGCTGAAGGGTCACAATGGGCCATCTGCACTATGGCTCTTTCAAGGACCCACTTCCCCGCAGTAGTTTCCACACAGCCCTTGCTCCTACCGTGGTCCAGCGGGCTGAGGCTGCACGACACAGCTGCTGAAGGGAGCCAGAGAGCTGTGTGAAGTCAGCCACAGGAAAGGGCTCCTGTCTCTGGGCATGCTCACCACCCACGCCCCCCAGCCTCTCCAGCGTCTTACATACCCACAAAGGAGCAGAGACAAGAATGCACCATGCCAATGTGACAGCCTACCCTGAGCGCAAACTTACATCCCTCCTGGGTGGCCAGCTTTTACTCAGGAGGGTGAGTTTTCTGAACAGATCAGACTTCTGCGGCTGATCACGTGAGGGTGGGGGCATGGCATGGGCAGCAGGACTCAGCTGGTCCATTCTCTCATCCACTTCCCAAGGCCATTACGAAGGTCAAGTGAGCTGATTCAGGTGAAGGTTCTTTGTAAACTGTAAAGCACTGTGACCACAACATGCATCATTTATTAGGGCTTCCATCATGCCAAGTGCTGTTCTAAGTGGTCTACGTATGTCAACTCATTCAGTCCTTACGGTAGTCCCAGATCACTATCATGATCATTCCCATTAGACAGAAGGACAAACTGACTCCAGGAAGGATCAGTCAGTTTCCTAAAGTACCAGAGCTGGAAATTAGCAGAGCCCAGATTCAAACTCAAGAGGCCTGGCCCCAGAGTCCCTGCTCTGAATCTCTCCTGCCTCTCTGCTGCTCAGTGGTTTTGTGGCCTTGAGCAAGTTAATTGCCCTTTCTGAGCCTTTGCTTCTGCAAACGTAAGTGATAATAACATGCTTCTCAGGGACTGTGAAGACTAGAGGGGAAGGCCTTGTGGGTGCAGTTATTGTCTGTCTGTCTGTCATCCCTGCTCTGGTGGCCAGTATCTTCTGCTGGAAGGGAGCCTGCTCCCCCTCTGCCCCAAACTCAGCTTTGCTGCAAGCTGCCACCTGCATCCCCTCCTGGTAGCTAAAAGAAATGGGTAAGAGACTTCAGTGCCCCCCATCTGGGTTGTCACACTGGAACCTAGGAAAGGAGGGTCAAAGCAGCCGAGCTAAGAAATGCCAGGGCCAAGGGGTCTATGGGTGGCCAGTTTCCAGCAGAGCAGGTGAGAGCTGCCCAGGAGGGAGAAGTAGAGAAGGGATAGGGAGAGGGTCCTCTGCACCTGCCCTTCCTGCAGTTTGGCTCTGTGAACTGCTAACCCCTGCCTTGCCTCAATGAGATGAGTTCCGTCGCTGCCATTTGCAATGAAGAGAAACAAGGGGTGGAAAGAACCAAGTTCAGAGGCCAGGGAAGGCCCAGTTCCCTCCTCGCCCTCCCTCCTTGTTCTGAAACCACAGGGAGGTTCCAGTGTCCTGCACCAACACAGGGTACAGAGAACACAGGGTACAGAGTGGGCCTCAGCCCACGGCCCATGCAGGTTCCCCTGACCACTGCCTTCTCCTGCTGCAAGGTCAACAGCCCACATGATCCGGGGCCACACACAGGTGGCATCGGGAGATTGCGACTGACTGGAAAAGCCAGGGAACAGTGACACCGACCAAGACCTAGGGGAGTCCCCACCAGGACACGCAGAATCAAAACAGCAAAACAAAACAAAATGGAGAGGATGTGATGTACAGAGAAGTAAGACATCCCAGAGGAAGAGAAACTGAAAGGCGGAGGTGCCCAGAGAGAAGTGGGAGAGGGCCTGGCAGAGAAGACAGAGGCTGCAAGGAGGAACAGAGGCCGGCACGGAGCCAGAGAGGGGACAGAAGGACACCAGGGAGGAGCAGGAGATGGACACTACGGAGACAAAAGAATATCTGCTTGAGAGGCTGTGCTGTGTCCTCCCTGCCGCGTCCTTGCTGGGCCTACACACCCTCAGCTGCCCCGTGCTTCCACAGTGTCCCTGTGCTCGCCAGTCACACTGACCCTGCAAAGAGCAGAAAATGGTGAATGTACCACCAACGTGGAGTTTGCAAAGGAAAGTCAACAGACTGCTGCTGTTCCCGGGAGAAAACACCCCGCCCTGTGCCCTGGCCCCAGGGCAGCTGCCCAGTGGAAGGCACAGTGTCTCTGCTGGACACCAGCCAGCAGCCCACAGTGCCCCAGCCTGAAGCTCCGCCTTTGAGGTCCTCCAGCACCCCTCTGGCCAGCATGCTCAATCTTCTTCCTTCCCCACAGTCCTTCAAGGAGCGGCCAATGCCTCCCACAAGGGGTCCTGCAGTAGGAGGGCTGGCCCTGGTGCAGGCAAGGCCAGGTGTGCTTCTGTAAAACCACAGGTTGCTCCTAAGGTGGCCCTGGTCCTCCTTCCTCCTGGAGTTCAGGAGGTCAGGGCAAACCTGTGGGTAGCATGACCCCTACTCCACACAGCTCCTGGCACTGCCTACCTTGGCTGAAGGTGATGATACTGGTGGTGGTGGTGATGGTATTAAAACAAAATGTAAGATTAACATTCTATCTGCCAAAGAACTCCACAGCATTAGCTCAAAGAAACACCACAACTTTGTGTGATGTTGGTTATCATGGCCATTTGATAGGCTAGAAAAACAGAAGTCTCTGTTTGCTTTTTGTCCAAGGCCCTAGAGCGTAGCTGGGATTGTCACCTAATTCTGTTGATTCCAAATGCTATGCACTTTCTACTCTTCCTTGTGGCCTCCCTGGTAAGTGTGACAATGCATAGGATTAAAGAAAATGAAAATGGTGGTCCTATTTTATTCCTAGAATGCAAGGATGATTCAACACACAAAAATCAATAGCATCAAAAAGAATAAAATACTTAGAAATTAACTAAGAAGGAGAAAACTTGTACAATGAAAACTATAAAAATTTATGTACAAGAAATGGAAATGCAACAAATGAATGGAAAGCTATCCCATGTTCATGGACTGAAAGAGTTAGCACTGTTAAGATGCAATACTACCCCAAATGATCTGTAGATTTAATACAATACCAATCAAAATCCCAATGGATTCCCCCCCCACAAAACTCAAGTGTTAGTGAGAATGTAGAGATAGCAACATAAAATGGCACAGCCATTATAGAAAACAGTATGATGGTTCCTCAAGATATTTGTTTTTTAATATTTAATGTTATATTAAATATTATTTAATATTTAACTTTAAATTTCCATGTCTTGGTACATACTCAAAGGACTGAAAACAGAGTCTCAAAGAACTATTTGTACACTCAAGTTCATAGCAGGATTATTGGTTAAATCATAGAATAACCCCAATGTCCTACCAAGGATGAATGATGTGGTAACAAAATGTGGTATTTACACACAAAGAAATATTATTCAGCCTCAAAAAAGGAAGGAAATTCTGACATATGTTAAAATATGGATGAACCTGGAGGACATTACACGTAGTGAACTAAGCCAATCACAAACAATAAACATCACATGATTCCTCTTTTAGGATGTACTTAGAGTAGTCAGAATTATAGAAATGGAAAGCAGCATGGTGCTTCTCAGGGCCTCAGGGAAGGGAGGATAGGGATGGGTCTAGATAAGGAGAGTTCTGGAGATGGATGGTGGTGATGTTTGCAGAGCAATATGAATGTACTTAACGCCACTGAAATGTACACTTAAAAATGGGTAAGACAGCACATTTTATGTTATGTGTATTTAACCACAATAAAAAAAAAATTAGAGGGCTGGGTTGTGGCTCACTGGTAGAGCACTTGCCTCGCATGTGTGGGACACTGGGTTCAATCCTCAGCACCACATAAATAAATAAATTAAATAATAAATTTTAAAAAGAGGTTTTGTGTCCATCTGCAACTAAATTTTTTTTAAATGTGAAAACAAAGTGGCTATAACTGATGGATGGGGAGGGAGATGCTGAGTCTGACTCATGACCAGGCTGGGCTCCTCTGATGGGAATGTTCTCACGAGGCCAGGGTAGAATGGCCTGGGGTAAGAATAAGCCCAAACATAGCTTTTTAAAAATCTTCAGCATGCATAATGCCTTTTTTTAAAAGTTCATTTCTCATTCCTTGCCCAATTCTGCTCTGCTAACTGTGGCTGAGGCCCTGCAGCCTCCTAGGAGGAGGGAGGCCTGCCTACCTGCCAGCCATTGCTGGATCCCAGCTGTTCACAGCGTTGCCCCTCACTCCCAGCCCAGCTTCCGCAGCCGCACAGGCTCTCTTCCCTCCTCAGCTCTTCCTGTCTCACAGCAGCTGCTGGCGCCCTGCTGCTCTCTGCCCAGCTGAGTATCAGTGCGTCCATGCGGGAGCTGGACCATGTCCCCGTCCACAGGGCTCAGCTCCCAGGGAATGCCAACAACTCGGAGCCCAGCAACTGGCAGCCTTTCTCCAGAGGACTGGCTAGACAGTTAGCATGTAGAACTGAAATAAAGGCCACCACTTACTCCAAAATACCCCTTCCCCCAGGACACCTCCAAAGAGAGCCTTCTAAAAGTCGATAAACCCTTCTTGGAAAAGAGAAAAACTCCCAATTCTAACAGTCATGTACATCTTAGCCAGAGTTATTTAATCAGATTGCTTTCCATACACCTGAGATTTGCCTCTATTTAAATGGAAAATTTTGTGCAGAAAGGGAGAGCGATTTTGAAACAAGGTGTGAGTCTGGAAAGAATGGAACTCTCCTCTTTCCTTGATGGCCTTTTGTTTTCCAGGCACTTTGCTCTTCACTGAGGCTACTACACAACCAGCAAGACAGGCACAGTCCCTGCCTGAGGGAGCTTCTAGTCTGACCAGGGTCTGGGTCTCAGAGCTTGCATCTCCCTTCCGGCTCCAAGCTGCTTCTGTGGCAAAGCCTGGGCCATCTCCTGCAACATCTCTCCTCTGGCCCTTGTTGTCCACAGCTGCCCTCTGCTGGCCAGCACCTTGCCTCATACTGCAGTAGCTGTGAGCATTTTTAACTCCTCCCTCCACTCTTCCTGTGTGACCAATCTTCCTAAAGTGTATTCCAATCACTTGCAAACCCCAAAGCATTCAGTGGTGCCTTCAGTGTTTTATTTACTTTTTAAAAATCTAGACCTTTCTTTATTGGCATGTAAAAAACCCTCTGAGTGTGTACCTTTTCTACCCCTCCAGTAATTTCTCTCAATTACTTTCAGCTAAGGGCAGCTACTTCCCATCCTCCACCCTGACTGCATCCATTTTCATGCCTTTGTACATTTTGTTCCCTCTGCTCAGAATGCCCTTCCCTTTCCTGTTGACTCTAGTTCTCAACTCTGGCTACAGCCTAGGATCACATGGAGAGCTTTAAGAAAGAAAAGAAAAGACACCTGGGAATCAACTAAGCTCCATTAAATTCTAAATTCGGGGGACATGTGGCCAAGGCATCAATAACTTTTAAGAATCTCCCCCACTAATTCCAACATGCAGCCAAGGCTGAGAAATGCTCCCTTTGTCCAACCACTATGACAACCTGGAGACACCTGTGGACTCTTCTGCAGATTCGGAGGACACCTGTGACATGTCAGTTACACCAACCTGGCACACAGCACATTCTGTTTCATGCTCTTCAACAAGGTTCTAGCTGGAAGGTCTTTGTGCTACTCCACGACTTGCAAGACCTGGGACAGTGAGGACAGCCAAGAGAGCCGATCGACAGGCTGATGTGTTTGTCTCTAGGAGCAGACAGAGCCCAGCTCCAGTCGCCAGGGACAGGAACCATGCTGCTTGAGAGCAAGGGAGGGATGAAACCATGCGACTGATCTCAATATCAACAGTGACAAATCGCACTGATAACATTTACACTTGACGTGATGTGATGACAACAGCTCTTTACCTCTGTAATCTTCCCTTCCCAAACCCACAATCTGTCTAATCATGAGGAAAACATCAGATGAGTCTCAGTGGAGGGACATCCTATAATACACCTGACCAGTGCTCCTGAGAACTGTCAGTCAGCTGGGCATGATGGCACACACCTGTAATCCTAGCAACTTGGTAGGCTGAGGCATAAGAATGGCAAGTTCAAGGCCAGCCTCAGCAACTTAGTGAGATCATGTCTCAGTATAAAAAACAAAGGGCTCAATGGTAGAGCATTCCTAGGTTCAATTCCCAGTACCCACCCCCTCAAAAGAAAGAATTATCAGTCATCAAAAACTAGGAAGGTCTTGCTGGGCGCGGTGGCGCACACCTGTAATCCCAGCGCTCTGGAGGCTGAGACAGGAGGATCAGGAGTTCAAAGCTACCCTCAGCAATGGTGAGGCACTAAGCAACTCAGTGAGACCCTGTCTCTAAATAAAATACAAAGTAGGACTGGGGATGTGGTTCAGGGTCCGAGTGCCCCTGAGTTCAATTTCTGGTATTCCCCCTGACCAAAAAAAAAAAAAAAAATTAAAAAAACAACCTAGAAAAGTCTTAAGAAACCATCACAGCCAAAAGGAGTCGAAAAAGACAGGAAGACTAAATGTAACATGGTGTCCTGGGTGGAATCCTAGAACAGAAAGGGCACATTTGGGTAAAAACTAAGGAAATCGGAAGAAAGTGTCAACTTTAGTTAATAACAGTGTATCGATAGTGGTTCATTAATTGTAATGATGGTAAAAGGTAAGCTCTGAAGCACAGCAGAACTGTGTCTGGGGAGAATATCGAACTCTGCACCATCTGCCCAAGTTTTCTGTAAATCTGAAACCGTTCTAAAAAAAATAAAGTCTGTTCACAGAACAACAATACAATTTTTAAGATTCAGTTAGAAAACAAAAAACAGATCTCCATTTGTATCCCATCATTCCCGCACCAGCTCATCTTCCTGGCATGGTGTCCAGGGCTTCTGTAAGAGGCTGGGTGTCTCCAGTTCACAGCCAGAGTCGAGAGCCAGCCAAGGCTTTTAAAGCTGCCTTTTAAAACAAGTGCTTTGGGTCTGGACCAGAGGCCACTGATGGATCTGCGGCCTCCAGAGGAAAATGCAACCTGTTTCCTCAACTGATTTAAAATGCCCATCAAATAAACAATTAAGCATCAATTATTCTATTTAATAGCTTAGCTTGAAATAATCGTCACCCCCCCCCCCCCACACACACATACACACACAAAGTTTCAGGCAGGAGCTAATGGGGAGGGGAAGGGAAGAGCAAGGAGCAGTGATATTCCAACAGGCCTGGGGCTCTTGGTGGCTGGGGACACCTGGCCCCAAATTCCCTGTGCTGCTCAGAAGGCAGCTGGATTGCGTGGGTGGGCACAGGGCATGGTACCCCCACCACAGAGCATTGCTGCTGACACCGCTCTGGGCCCTTCCATCTATTCATAGGGCCTTCAGGCCTGGCAGGGCCCCTGAGCAGCCCAGTGGCAGAGTCTGCCCCACCTTCCCTCATTCATGGAAGAGTTGCCTGTGCCCATAATGTAGGGGGACTAGAGGCTGTGTCCTCAAGTCCCCAAGGCTCCAAGTTGTTGTTTTCTGCCCAGACCTAATCCTACCTGAGCTCAGACAAAACCTGGGCAGGCTGTACAGGGTAGAGGTTGAGGGGCAGAGGAGACTTGGGCGGCTTTTGGTTTGTTGGGTGGTTTTTTTTTTTTTTTTTTTTTTAATTATTTTTTTATTCTAAGATGTATGTTGGGTGGTTTATTTGTTTGTTTTTGCTGTACTGGTGATTGAACCCAGGAGCACTCTACCACTGAGCTACATCCCCAGCCCTTTTGATTTTGAGATAGGGTCTCACTGAGTTGCCCAGGCTGGCCTCAAACTTTCCATCCTCCTGTCTCAGCCTCACTAGTCACTGGAGGCTTGTTAACTTTAGCCCATAGGCACCTTTAACATGGAGTTACTTCCAGGGAAGAAAACTTGGTCAGAAGAAGCAAAGAACTGACTTGAAGACACATAAGGCTTCGTCCTTAGAAAAGGAAACAATTTCACAAATGCCAAACCAAGGCCTGATTTCTAGAAGTCTCCCTGGGAAGATCCTGAGCTGGCCCACCAGGAGTAGGCATGGTGTCTTGTTGTCACCTCATTGTCACTGTGGACGATGACAATCTTCATAGTGCCATCCTAGCCATTACCTGTGGACTTCCCATATCAGCCCTGGGAAGCTGCACACGGAACAGAACTGTGCTGTCAACTCAGGCTCAGGCCAATGACCAGGTGCCCAGAGTGAGCCATCGAGCTGGGCACAGGCTTTCCTCTCCCGGCACAAGGTCAAGGACCCACCCTCAGGGATGTCAGTGCAGTCCCGGAGAGCCTCGACTGCAGGCACTATAGTGTGAACAGCAGCAACAGGTCCTCTGGTGGACAGGTGTGACCCAGAGAGGTCAGGGATAGGATCACCTCCCCCCACACACCTGCTGACAAGGCTCCATTCTAGAGAGGCCAGAAGGGCAGTCCTGGCAGCAGCAATAAAAATCCTGAGCAGCAGCCAAAGCCAGGTCCTGGAGACGAGGCCCACACTACCTGCCCACAGCCAGACCTCAGCACCTAGGGGCTCATCCAGCCGCCTCCTGTCTGCCTGCACTCTCTCTGCCCACCCCTTTGGGAGCCCAGCTTGGGTCTGCATGTTTCAGCCTACACTTTGCATATATTCCACATTATCTCCCTGGGGATGGAGTGGCAGGAAAATGATCCAATGGGACACTTGGAAATTTGCCTTACCTCTGGGTAGGGGAGGGGGATGTCTGTCTATTTCAGAAAACACACTGTCCTTTCCCTTCCCACCTGGGACCCTCATTCCCCTGGTTTCCACAAAGCCAAGGCCTATACCTACCTCTTCCAGGTACTGCCATTGCTTGTGTGTGTGTGTGTGTCCTCATCAAAGTGTAAACTCCTTGGGACCAGAGACACATTCTGGGCATCTCTGGATTCCCAGCAACTGAGCATAATGGCTGCTCAATAAATGTTGATGAATGAGGAATGCATGGATGTTTCAGCATCGTTATCTCTTTAAATCATAATCCAATCTGAGCTCAGAACAACCTAAGTATCTATGGCATTTTCATGCATTTATGGCATTTTGAACTTTTAAGCAACACCCCCAACCCCAACCTCATTTCTGCCGTCTGGACCTCTGTCAAATCCCAAAATTTAATGATGAATCAGTTTTCCTCTGTTGACCTCAGCTCTTAAGTATCTCCCAGAACCTAAATGGGGTCAAATCTTAAGTTTTCGGACTCTACTAAAAAAACCAGGCATTCTGGGATGATGACTAAGAAGACAGAAATGAACGGCTTAGGAACAGGTTTTGTGCTCCAAGGTATCAAAGACAGGCAAGGGAGACAGTCCAGAGGGGCAAGTGGGTGCAACACCTAGTGGACAAGGACTCTTCCCACTTATGCTCGATTCACATAGGCTCACTGGGCCTTCTCCACGTGACGGCCATGGGGGGAGAACAAATGGACCTTGCCTTTGAAGAGGCAAGTGGAATGGAGGGAGGGGGTGTATCGGTTTTTTTTTTTGGTACCTGGGATTGAACTCAGGGGCACTCGACCACTGGGCCACACCCCCAGCCCTTTTTCGTATTTTATTAGTGACAGGGTCTCACTGAGTTGCTAAGTGCCTCGCCATTAATGAGGCTGGCTTTGAACTCGTGATCCTCCTGCCTCAGATTCCCAAGTGCTGGGATTATAGGTGTGTGCTACCGTGCACGGCTTGGTTTAGGTAACAGGGATTGAACCCAGGGGTGCTTAACCACTAAGCCACATCCCCAGCCCTTTTTAGTATTTTATTTAGAGACAGGGTCTCGCTGAGTTACTTTAGGGCCTAGCTAAGTTGCTGAGGCTGGCCTTGCACTCACGATCCTCCTGCCTTAGCCTCCCGAGTAGCTGGGATTATAGGTGTGCACCACCGCACCCAGCAAGGGGTGTGTCTTCAAGTGTCTGTAAGTAGCAGACACCACGGGCCTCAGGGAGTAGAGCCTGGTGGCATGTGTGTTTATTGGGAATTAGAGCTACCTGACCAAATGAGCACTTGGAAGGAGACTACAAGGATGATATAACAATAATGATGTCATTCTAATTATAATACGATGGAGTCACTATCATTCCCATTTTGGTTTTAAGTCATATTTACTGCCCGTTTACCATGTGCTAACACTTTACAGAGCTCACCCCACTCAATCCTCACACTCATTTGACAGGTACAGCAATGGTACTTAGAAAAGTTAAGAAAACCAGATAGCATCAGAATCCGGATTAGAACCCAAGCTGTGCATCCACCAAGGCAGCCACCCCTGCTCCACAGGCAGGAGCGAGGGCACATCCCAGCAGGGCTTCAAATGAGCACCCAGAAAAGGCGCCTGGAGAGGTGGCTGAAGTCAGGTTACAGAAGCCTGAGTGCAGTGCCAGGCACATGGCCTAGTTAACTGCAGGGGAGGCCCCAGGAGGTCGGGCACAACTGGACCTGTGCTGCAGGATCCGCTGCTAAAATGGACTGGATCAGGCTGAGAGGGTGGAAGAGCCATCTCAAGAGCCCAGTGAGAGACCACAGCTGCGGAGGTGAGAAGGTGTGTGACCTGCCTACTGCACCTGCCTATCAGGTGTGGAAGATGATGTATGTGTGAGGAAGGGAGCGGGCGTGCAAGTGTGAGTGCAGAGTGAGTGAGTGTGAGGGCCCCTCCTGGGGAGGAAGAGGGCTGTGGGCCCCTCCAGGGCAGGCAGGAGGTGGAGGTAAGGAGGACTCTGGTGAATGAGAAGCCATCATTCCACATCTTCACTGGGTCCTGAGATTCCCAGGGGCCTGGCACATCCATGAAATCAATGAATATTTGTTGAATGAGTGGATTGGAGACCTTGGCCTCTGGTCTCTCAACCCAGGCCTGGCTTTGCCCTTTAGCAGTGTGGGGATCATTGTCATTCCACCTAGACTCCTCTGACCTTATCTGTGGTCCTCTCAGGCATTCTAAGTCTGGGCAGCAACATTCCTACAGCCCCATCCTGATCTTTGGGGGTCCCCGCCTCATTCCTGGGCCTCCTTCTCCCCCACACATTGCAACAAAAGTGTTTCTGTGTGGCCTCCAAGCTGGCTGCATATTTCCCAGGTCAGAGACTCCCCCACCTTCATTTCAGAGCACAGTAAATGCTGCCAAGAGTTCCAAGCTTTTGTCTCAGCCTGAGACATGCTGCTTCTCATCAGGGACAGAGAGTCAGCATCGTATCCCTGACCAGGACCTCCTGTAGCAAACTCTCCAGCTTGCCAAAGTCTCACCCTACAGAGGACTTCACAGATCTACCAATGATGGCCCTGCGTCTGGTCCTGTCCAGAGGACACCCTTTAAAGACCCTCCCCATTTCCATGTGCATCCTGGCAGAACAGACCAGGCAGACCCATGTCCAGGAGGGGCCAGCTCCCACCACCCAAGAGAAAAAAAAACTTATTTCAGCTCCTGGACTAACTGCCCCACTGGATGAAAGAGGATCTTTCTTCAGAATAGCCAGAGCCCAGCAAAATAAGGAGTACACTTTAGTACCTGGTGAGAAAAGGGATCTCTTTCAAGACTGTATAATCCACACAAATTTAGAGAAAGGCTGGCTTGGAAATCATGACTCTAAACCCCCTTTTGACAGATGTGGAAAAAGAGGTCTAGAATCTTGGAGGCATTCAGTTGCTTGAAAGCAGTCTAAACCATTTGTTTAGATTTCACCAGAAGCCCAGTGTGCATATGAGGACATTTGTGGGATGAATGCGTTGGCCCCTGGGAAGCCCAGAGACTCCAGGCCTTCCACATGGAGGCTCTCTACCTGCAGGGCTTTCCTGCCAGGTTTGCTTCCTCCAGGGCACTCCTGCAGAAGTCCACTGGTGATCTGTCAGACAGGTGAGTCCTAAGGGCTGCCCTAGGGGCTACCAGGCACTGCCTGCCATGCAGATGGCAGCCACTAAGTCCAATAGGACATCATGGGGATCTAGGATCTAGGACTTCATGGGGATCTCCTAAGGCTGTGGGGAAATCCCAGGGACTAACAAACAGATCCTTCTTCCCTCTCTTTGTCACACCCTCCAGCTTCACCTTCCAAGAAAACATACTGGAGCAGGCTTCTCTATTGTCCCCTGCCTACTAGAGGACCATTTTTGAAGGACCATTCCAATCTCCAAAAGATTGATGGTAGCAGAGAAAAAAAAGGCAAGAGATTCCGGTCAGGTGGTGTGGGATCCAAAATCTTGGCTGAGACGTCAGAAAGCCTTAGGTTCTAGTGGCCATGTGACCTCTGAGCCTCAGTTCCCCTAACTATGTCCTGAGTGGATGCTCCCTCAAGGCTCCTTCTGCTCTGAGAAATCAGATTCCAAGGCCATAAACTGTCTCCCCTCCTTGCCATGTCCCCAGCAATTAACCCATAGTAGACACTTAAATAATCCACCAAATGATTGAATGAAATGGGTTCCCCATCAGTCAAGGAAGGAAATCCTTCCTTCAGGCATCCACCATCCGATGACCATAGAAGGGCAAGTCTTGAAAGAGCCCTGGACATCTAGGAGCCTTTGCAAATCCACCTTCTCTCCTAGATGCACAGATGGGGCTAGAGGAGCCAAGCAGGAAGCAGGAAAATGTTACTGGGGAGGGAGTGGGGAGTGGCCTGCACTCCAGCAGGAGCCAGCAAGGGCCCTCACTTCCACTCTCTAGGCTCCTCTCCCTCCTCCGGTCTGTGACTTCCTTCCCCTCCAGGCCTCTTTTTCCTTCCTTCCTGTCGTTCCTGCCCTCCAGCATCATAACGCCTTCCCCTCCCTCACAGAGCCTCTCCTCCAGCCAGGAAGACGCCCGAGCCTCAGCTTTCCCAGGATCAGAGAAAGGAAAACACAACACGGAGTGATTTAAATTCTGGTCTGTACTCAGCCTCTAGAGTCTGGCACCCAGGAGCGGGGGCCCCTCTTCTGAAGGAACCTGGAAGTGCCTTTCCTCCACCTTCTTCTGCAGGGTCCCAGGGAGATGTTAGGGTTTCTCTTCTGGGTGCCACATCTTCCCCCCCCAAACCACCCTGTCTTCTCTTCCTTACTGCAGCCCAGCTTGGGACCTATTTTAAAGAATAAGAGAGTGTATGTGTGTGTGTGTGTGTGTGTGTGTGTGTGTGTGTTGGAGAAGCAATGGCATGTGTCACTGTTGGGATGTATGTGTTAACACAAGTGTGAAGGTAGGAAGTAAGTGGTGTGCATGTAGCGTATCTGGTGTGTATGTGGTGCACATGTAGTGTGATACAGGTGCATGTGGTGTGAGAATGTGAATGGAGAGGGTGTGGTGTGAAGTGGTGGTAGTATGTGTGTAGTATGGTGTGTACATACATGTGTAATGATGCTTGAGATGGGTAGTGTGTGTGAGGGGAGTCAGGTGGGTAAGGGGCCAGTTTGGAGGGGGAGCCATATAACCAGGAGACCCAGAAGCCAAGGATAACCAGTATCTAGGCAACGGTGATGGGGGGAGGGGAGGCAATGTGGAGGTGAGGAATGGGCAGGAAAAGGAGGGAGGCTGAGAATTGGAGTTTCCATGGCAACTACCAGGCAGGTCACATGCAAAAGGCCAAGTTGCAAAACAGATATACACATCCACCCGTACACAATATGAGGGCAGCTGGCCCCCGACTGGGGGTCCTTTCATAGAGGGCCTAGGATGCCCACTGATCCATCTGCAAACCTGGAAATCCCGGCCTAGCCAGGGCACAAAGCCAAGGAAACAAAGGAAGTGGAGAGAGAGGCCACATTGGTGCCAAGAAGCCTCCAGCAGCCACATCCCCCCAGGTCTTGAGGTTGGCGGGCACCTGGGCAAGCTCCTTTCCAGTCAGGCTGCTCTGCCACTTGTAAGAGCCTGAGCAGGCAGGAAGAGCCAGGTTGCCCATCCAACTCTGCGTGAAAGCCCAGTGAGACACAAAGAGGGCGGCTCTGCCAGGGCCAGCCTTGCTGGAGAAAGGTGGGGATGGGGGATCTGGGTCCCCTGGAAAAGAAAACAGAATTGGGTAGAAAAGAATAAGGGAAAAAAGTGATGCAGCCATTCCCGTGAATTCCCGCGCCCTGGAACCCCAACACCTTCTTCTCTACCGCCGCAACCTCCCAGCCCACATCCCACCCCTGGGCACCAAACCAGCAAGTTCCATTTTGTATCACTGAGTGTCCACACTCACATCCTGTCACACTCTCCGTCCTCACATCCCCATGCTCCACGCAAGGGTCCAGAGCTTCCAGTAACAAAGGAAAAGTCCCCCCCCCCCCCGAACACAGGGTGGGAGCCGTTCTTTCCCTTCTCCTAGGAACCCGGGCCCCCAGCTCTGGGCAGCCCCGAGAGCACGTCCCAGCCTCCAGCTTCGCCCCACAGCCACAGCCTGCCTCCTCTCGGGGGGCCTTGCGTCTTTCGACGCCCACCTCCTTGTTTACATCCCCGACGCCCTTTCCGCTGCCCAGGCGGGGACCGCGGGAGGACCGCGCACACCCACCGAAACAAACAGGACCCCGCGCTCGCGGTGCTCGGGGCGCGGTCCCCACCCGCGCCTCTTCCCCCTCGGACGCAGGAGCCAACTTCGCCCACTCCCCAGCCGCTCACCTGCACAGGCGCTCCCCTCCGAGCAGATCCCAGGAGGACGTGCGGAGTCCCGAGGAGCTGGGAGTGGCGGGCTGGGGGCAGGGCGGTGGGCGCGGCCTGCGCTGCTTTCCCGCCTCCCGGCTCCGGAGAGTTGGGGCGGGCGGCGGGGCGCGGCGGGCGCGGGTGTGATGGGCGGGGGCTCGCTCGGCCCCGGCTCCTCGGTGGCCGCAGTCCGGGGGCTTCTGGGTAGCGTCCACGGGCTGACCCCTCTCCCCCAGGCCGAGGAGAGATTTTTTTTCCCAAGGGCAGTCAAGCTTGGAGAAGCAACAGGAGCCGCCGCCGCCGAGGAGGCGCGCCAGCGCCAGGGCGGATTTGCCATCAGCTGTTGCATTTTGGTCTTCCTCTGGTGAATGTGGGAAGGGAGCCAGACAAACACAATGACAGAGTTGGTGTGACTCTGAAATAGTAAACTCAGGGGGACAGAGAAATAAGAGAAAATAGCCCAGCATCAGACACAGCAACCCACGTTAATTGAGTGCTTTGGCAATTAAGAGGAGCATGCATCAACAGCATGAATGACTGCCACTGCCGCGTAGGCACAAAAGCCGGCCTGGCTTATAGCTGTCATTTTTAGGTAGGGCCCTGGGAGCGAGGGCCCTCACCTGATCCAGAGATTTGCTTCACAGAACTCCCTCTTCAAGTTCCCCCAACCCTGACCTTGCCAGGAGGAACTACAAATTACCTCTCCCCAATCCAATACCCAAGAGTTAAAATTCGAGAGGACCATCTTTGAATATGAAGATTTACATGCTAACTCTGGAGCCCTACTTGGAACATGACCTTGAGCATGCTCTGCACTAACCTCTGGAGTCTCAGTTTCCTCACATGGGAAAACAGTCATAAGAAGACTGAACCTTCAGGGAGTGAGTTAGTTAACTCACTCTTCCAATAACCCTGACCCTGCTGTTCCTGCCTTTTCCTCTATACACTGAGGACTTGGTTACAATCGTCCTTTTCCCTTTTCTCTTGCTTTAGGCAGGAAAGAAGCAACCGCATTACTTTCTAGGCCCACGGTCATGGACCAGGAGATCCATTCCTTCCTATGCCCTTGAATTCTGCCTTTTGCACACCTGTCTATTGTTTTTAGGAGCAGCTACTAGCCAGGCTGCATCAAGCCCAGGCTTCACAAGCCTGTTTGGGAAAGGAAAGGCCAATGAGTTAGAACTCCAGAGCTGAGCCACCTTGTGGTTCAGCACTTTTCCTACCAGAGAATTCCAAAGTGTTCAGCCAAGTTCCTTCCCAGGTACCCCTGCCTGACACTGCTGACAGCCCAGACTACAGAGGGATAGCAAGAGCTAAAAATCTTCACAAGAAATGGATATGGCTAGACTCTCAGAGTGTTTCCATACAGGTGTTCCAGCCAGGTGTACTGCTGGAAGAACATGGGATATTACAGTTAGAAACAACATGTAGACTTATCCTTGGTGGCAGGTGAGAGGGAGCCATGTCTTCTTCCAGGGAGAAGAAACACATCTACCCATGCCCCCTTCTCCTGTAAAGGACATGGGCATGGGTTAAAAGAGGTCACCAGCTGCTCTATTCTTTCACACACATTTATGGATGGGCGGTGCAATGTTCACTGAGCCCTGGGTCAAACTATGGAGATGACACTGGGAGAGAAAAGGAAAGGAAAGGGAAGGGAGGGGAGGGAAGGTCCCTTCTAGCTAAGGGCAAGATAGATGTTTGCCAAATGGTTCTATGAATAAGTGGGCAATTAGTACATGGTTTGGGCCCTGAGATTTGGAGCTTTTGAGAAGCAGGCTGAAGGACAGGAGGTGTGAAAGAAGATGAGGTGAAAGAATCAGGAATTAGAGAACCAGATAGGGTTGGGAAGTGATTCCCATACTAGAATAGAAGCAACATTTACAAAGGCCCTGAGGCAGGAGGAATATACTGTGAATGGATCCTCCAGAGTAGTCCTTGGGCAAAGGAAACAGGCTGGGGTGGGAAGCAGATGCCAGGCTGTGCAGTTCCTGGTGGTGCCAGCTTTTAACACCAGGGAATGGGAAGCCACTGAGGACATCAAGAAAATTATTGGGAGAAAGAATTGGGAAGAGACTGCCTTGAGATGCTCCTAGGAGACTCTGCAGTGGAAGTTCAGGAGACCACAGTAAGAATGCTGCTAACATGAACCTGAGAAGTGGGCTTGGATCCTAACTGAAGAACCCTGCTTCTCTAGACGCCCAAGGAGCAGCAAGAGAGCTGCAGCAAGGCTGCACAGCCATGATGGAAGTTGGGTGAGAAGGGGCAGAAACCATTCCTGAACACTCTGTGCCCTCCCAACTACAGAATGGAAGCCATGGAAAAGGCAGCACGGGCTGGGGAGGACAGCACAGCTGATGAATGGGTGAGGGACTGTCCCATGCTTGAAAGCTTGAGCTGACCTCCATGACTATGGCCCAGCAGCTAACCACCATCTGATGAGCACTTGCCCCAGGTTCCTTGTACTGTGGCAGAAATAACCCCCCCACAGTTAGTGCCCAGGTCACCTAGCCTTGGACAGGGAGCCGAGGGCTCACAGGAGACACTAAAAGGGAGCAGCCAGGAGTCTCACCCTTGCAAGCAGGTAGCTCTCCAAGGCAGACACAGGAAGCTATCAGGGCGCAGTTTCATCCTGGGGTGAAAGCTGCACCATGGAAGCCGATTCTGTCCACCAACTGCTGCTTTGTGGCCATTCACAGAGCCATGATTGCTCAGGCTGGAATGCATGGTGCCCCCCAGTCCAGGCAGCTCAGTGCTGAGACGTCACCCCTAGGACAGAGCTATTTTCTGTTCATTGGCTGGAAGAGCTCTGCTCACTCCACACTACTCCTGGCCTTTCTTTCTTTATGCAGTTTCTGGGCAATCTGAGCCACAGGCTTGACCATCTCCCAGCATCCAGCATGGTCCTTTCACCCCAGGACTCAAATTGGCTCATGCAGAATCTATAATCCTGTGTATGTCAGGCAGCGTTCCATCACTGGCACATATAACTTGAGACACATGAAATTATAACCAGAAAAAAGGTTATTTGTATTCAAGGTTGTGGAGGTTTCAGTCCATGGTCTGAAGCCCATTGCTTTGGGCTTTGCAGCACATAATGGGGAGAATGAGGTGGAGGAAAGCTGCCCCTGCCTTGTGGCAACCAATGACCTAAGTACGTCCCACCAGGACCCATCTCTCAAAGCTTCCACCATCTCCCAACAGTGCTATGGGCTGGACTGGGGACATTGGGCCTTGGAGAGACATACCATAGCACCACGCCTGTGGGTGCTCCCCTCCCATGTGGTCTCCTTGACTTCCTAAATAGCTCTGCCCCCAATCCTGTTCCTCCTCCAGAAAAATGCATGCCATCTCCATGCCTCTGCCCCGCATTCTCTCCTGGCTGCTTTCTTCCCTTCCCCACTGTTCCTATCACAGGTCGGAGTCCATGCTACCAGCTTCCAGTGGATGGCTCTGCTTCGAGTTCCCGCCTCTGCCTCTATTGCCTCTTGTTTCGTCAGTCTGCTCCACACAGCGCAAACATGATTCACAACGTCTGTGGTTCCTGTTTCTTGCAAGTTTGAAGTGCAAATTCTGAACGCGACATTCAGTCTTCAAAACCCAACATCCACCTGCTGTTCCTGCTTCACTCGTCAACTCTATCCGTGCCCTACATCCCCCTCCATCACCCTGTGACCCCAGTCCTTGTAAATGCTGTGCCTTGCCCAAGAGGACCGCACATCATTATCCAAATGTGCCGCTTGCCTTCCTGCCTGGAACCTTTGCTCATATCGTTTTCCCTGCTTGAAACAGCCTCTTCTTTCGTCTCTACTTGGAAAATGCTGCCTAGCCTACAAAGGTAAATTCAAATTTTACTGTATTGAAATTAAAGCTACCTTCTCCCTGCTGTCATTAACAGCACTGTATTTCTATAACTATAATAATACATATCATGATATGTGATATGAACTTTCCCATATGAACTTTCCCATGCTGGATGGTGTTTGTCTGCTGTCCTAACAGAACCGGAACTCCTTGATCAGACTGGGCATCTTAGTCTGTTTGTAGGCCCAGGGTCTCCCAGAGTGATCCCTACACAACTTGTTGAAGCTAAACAAATCGCGGCTCTTGACCTAAAAGTCCCTGCACGATCGTGTTCCCACCAACCTCTCCACATTCATTTTAGACACCTCTCTCTTGTCCAGCCAGCAACCTCCCAGCTTAACCATTGGTCATAACCAAAGACCGTCAGGGGGGCTTCAGAACTGACTCCCTGAGCACTGTACCATGGGCATAGGCCATGCCTGTGAGATGTGCTAGCTTTGCGTTCTCTTCCCAGGATGAAGGGATATGGTGGAGGGTGCTACTGAGGCCACAGGCAGAGGAAAGATGGGTAGTAAGCCTCATGGCTCTGATCATTCCCAAATGGAGGCCTTCTCCTGGGTGGTAGTCCTGGAGATCTCCTGGGCCAGAAGCCTACAGAGGAAGAACAGGCAACTCTGACATTGATGGGATCGCTCTGTGAGCAGAGCTGCAGGGACTGAAGACAGGCACTGCTGGTTCTCCAGCCTGTTCCTTGCTCTTCTTTTCCCCCTCAGAACTTTTTCTAACCAAGCAGCAATGTGCTCAGTTAAACTACCCACTTCCCCAGACTCCTTTACAACTATTGGTGTCCATATGACTTAGTTCTAGCCAAGGAGATAGAAACAGAATTACACTGATAAGAATTCCAAGAAAGTGTAGTATGTATGCCTGTGCCTTTGCCCTTTCTCCTCCTCCTCTTCCTCCTCCTCCTTTTCCTCTTCCTGTTATGGTTATGGTATAAAATTGGGGTCCAAGTCCCTGGTGTTCCAACAAAAAATTGAGCAAGACATACAGAAATAACAGGCAAAGTACAGATTTGTTGAAGGTGAAGGTGGAAGTAGTGCTCTGTAAGGTAGAATAGAGTGGGCCCAGCAAGAGAGGGGTTTGAGGTCCTGATGTCAGAAATTAGCATATAGCTGAGCTGTGAGGCGTTCTCTTCCCTATACGGACTGGATTGACAACCTTACCCATTTGCTCTCATGGTTACCTTGTGATACCTGATTAGAGGATTGTCCAATTCTACCCCTTTGGTTACTTTAGAAAATCTATTTAGATACTGTCCACTTTACCGCCATTGGTTATTTTAGAATACCTAACCTGTTCGGGAGTTATCATGGGTAATAAGTCCTTAGTGGTGGGAGTTGTCATGGTAATGAGACCTATCGTAAGCAGGGACTTGGTGATTCATCTCCCTGTCTTGTCCTCCAGTGGCATTTTTCTTGTACCCTGCCTCCACCATCATGGAGTCTGAACTCCTACCTATTTCTTCTCCTTTTTTTTTTTTTTTTTTTTGGTCAGAAACTCACCTGGAGGTTGTGCAGCCATTTTGTAAACATGAAGAAAAGAAGTCATCAAGTAAGGTTGTTAAGAATCATGAAAGAGCCACCAGGGACACATGAATAGCTTCACCCAGTCTTGTTGTGTGAAGGAACTCAACTCCTATTATGTAAAGCTACTGGCGCTGGTTTTTCTGCCCCAAGCCACCAACACAGTCCTTACTGATACAGGTGGAGTGGAGCCACAGGAGGGACTGCCTTTCATGGCAAGGAAGCAGAAATTCAGCACAAGTCTCTCCTAGCAGACCTCTGCCTGTCACCTAAAGTCCCACACACCTGACACTTATTGCAGATTGGGAACATAAATGCACTGTCCCTTTCTTTGGCTACCTTTATACCAGGGAATTGATTTGGGGGGAGGGGAGAAAGCCAAAGCAGTCAGAGGGGTAGGAGTCTAAAAACCCCACCCTCCCCACAAGAAAGCTAGCACATGTAGGAAAACAGCATTATTTAAGACTGGTCAAAGCTTGGTGGAGCTCTGTTTTGTAAGTGAACCCCCCACCCCCAATCCCATGGGTCTGGAAAACTAACTGCTGCCTGATTAACTTAAACTTGTCTTGTAAGTGTGAAATGTCACCTGGAGGTGCCGATCTCTAATTACAAACATGCATCTTTCAGAGCAACTGGTTATTCAAACAGTGCATGAAACACTCCTCCCCCAAGCCTTTCCAATTTGCAAACCTGCACCCATTTGTCTTTTCCTGTTGAATGCAAACGGGAGAAACTTGAGCAATGTTGCCCTTTGGAGATAATGACGTTGGAAATTCATGACATAATGGCTCCCCAGACAAGACCAGAATACTTCTTATTTCTGCTTTCCCAGGCGCAGAGAAACTGACAGCCTGTTAGCAAACGCAGGTGCCTGGATTTCACCCCCCACCCTTCCCTGAATGCCTGCAGCCAGCGATCATGGGGAGAGGCACCTGTTTATCATCGTATACCTTCTTCCGACCCACTGGATGCAGGCTCAGAACAGAGGCATGGCTGAGTGCTTGAGCCAGGAGGAATTGTAGGGACCAGCAGGCACCTCCATTCAGCCTGTACAACCGCTTCGCAAGCAAACAATAACCTACCAGCCTAGTCAGGCGTGTTGGGCAAAGAAGACTGATTTGAATCCACCTGTTCTTTTTTGCATTTCCTGCTTCCACCCTCACCCAAAGCCTGAGCTGCAGTTTAGCAAAACAATAAAAATCATTTGAGCCCAGTAGATGGTCACATAGTAGCATGGAGCCTGCAGACTAACTGCTCGGAAGGCAATCTCAGTGCTGTCGGCAAACCTGCAATTTTTTTTTTTTGCCCAGGAAAAGTACAGTAGTGGCCAGAGATCATCAAGCTAGGGCTGTGCCTGGCCTGTCTTAGGAAAGGGGCTCACCCCCAATGACACTGAACATCCGAGAAGGACACTGGGCAGGTCAGCAAACCATTGTAGCCATAGAGGCCTCGCTTCTCTTGTCGGTTTATAACTGACTCTGGGCCCACTGACAGCTTCACCCTCCCCGCCCTCCTAAAATTCAGTTATCTCTTTGATGATGCTGTTGAGATAATTGCTTCTCAAACCAAAGGCATGTTTTGATGTTCACCATTTAAAGCATTATTGATTTTCATTTTCCAGGCCTTGTGAGGATCTTGGATAGGGTTGATAGGAGGTGATGGGTTTCAAACACTGACCATTCTGGCCATTCATACTATTAAAGATTTATGGAGCCCTCAGAACCCATCTCCTTCCCAGCACGTTGTCAAAAAGAGGAACCACAGTTACCTTCCTAAGTGTAACTCGGAATTTCTAACTCAGAATCAGGAAAGGATGCAGTGACTCAGCCCAGGGACATGACAAAGTTGTTTGCTCTTAGATGGAGAGCAACTTCAGGACAGGAAGGCTGTCTGGTTTATGTCTTTAGCCTTCCCCTGCCACTCCCCCTTTCCCAATATCATGGTGCATGATGATTCTTTGCTGAATGCAAAGATAGAAATGATATTGACAGAGAGTAACGAGATGACACATCAGTCATTAGCCCTCCATCAGTGCTGGGAGGCAGGCGGACACTGCACCTCGTTTGGCAGGAAGAAGGAGACAGAAAGCAGGTACCTGAGACATGGCTCACAGACCTTGAGAACATCTGGCTCATCTGGAGTGTGTTTTTAAAAACAGTGGTGAATTAGGTGCCCAAAGCTGACCTCAGCTTATCCCCCATCCCTCCTGCTCATCTGTAGCAAGACTCTACCTCCCCGCCCACTGAGAGGTGGGGTCGGTCCTCTCCCTTCATCCTCTGCTGGCTCGGTGACTTATTTTGAACAAGAGTCTGCAACTTCTGCCTTCCATGTTTGTTCAGAACGCTGCCTCTTAGAAGCCACCTGCCTGCTGAGAAGCCAGGTCAGATTGCCCTGCTGAAGAGAGACCTGAAGTCAAGTAGGGAGTTCCCATCCCACCCTGGCTTCCAGACCAAGCAACTCCCCGAATGACCTGGACCTGGAACCATTCAGTGGGGCCTTGCCCAAATTCCTAATCCACAGATCAGGAGCAAATAAATGACTATTGTTTTAAGAGTAAAACATTTTGTTTTGCAGCAGCAGATTACTGAAATGGGTAAATTGGATTCTCTGGGGATGAGACCAGGGTTGAGGCTCCCACTGACCTCTCCCACAGGCTGCTTTGTGCATGACTCACAAGCAACACGGTGGGTCTGAAGTCTTAGACCACACAGTGAGTCTGAGCTGCAGCAGCCTGGGCCAGGGACACATGTGCTAAGAGATCAAACAGCTTCACAAAGGTAGTCTTAGAAGTCACAGGGCATAAGAGATTTCTGAGTCTGGAGCCCTAAACTAGACATGAGGAGGTGAATTAAAGGAAATAGTGCCATGGAATGTTTAAGCCGGATAAGACAGTAGAAAACATTTTATATATTGGGAGACCAATGCCCAGAGAAGGCAAGTGACTTGCTCAAAGTCACACAGCTTGTTAGTGGCTGAGTGGGGACCAGAATGATATCTCCTGAGTACTGTTCCAGTACTTCTTCCTTCTTCCCCATCTATCTCTTTTTAGATTTCAGTGTCTCAACTAGGAGTGAAGAAACACACACTTTCCTAAATACACGAAAAATATTTGAAAATGCTAACGAAGCTTTGGACTTCAGAGTGCTAAGTATAAATGTCCCAATTAAGGCAAATGTACCCAAAGCATCCAAGGTAAGAGAAGGATGCTCATCAGGTGTTGGATGACTAATCAGGGCACCTTACTAGAGGAGGTGACCTTTGAAGGAGGAGGATGGGGGTTTGGCGAGGGGGCTGAGCAAGCCGAGGCCTGGAGGTGGGAGGTATGTGGGAGGTGCAGGCGAATTACTTGGCAGGTTCAGAAGGTCCTGTTGGGAAGGAACAGGGCTTTGCATGTTTCCTTCTGGGCCCTTTGTCTTATCTGGTTCCTCCACCAGCAGCAGCGGGCAGCGAGGACTGGCTGCTGGCAAGAGGGAGGGACACAACAGGCTTCCCCACCCCCACCCTGGCCCACTGTGCTGATAGGAACGCTGCCAGGGCCTGGGAAGAGGCCCAGGGCTCCTATACGGGGTCCTACTCTCTGACTCCCTCTCCCTTCAAAGCCCAGCCCCCTTTATTGTGGGACCACCAGACTGAGTTTATTTTTAGTGTCCCATTGTCCTAAGGACCGCTGGTTATGGAGCAAGCTGTGTGAATGTTCCCAGCTGACCTTTGCAGGGAGAAGGGATTTTGCCTATATTAGGAGAGGTCGAGGTCAAGGTCAGGTAGTGGGAAGGACTCACCCTGTGGTCAGAATGGGCAAGATGAGCCAGGGTGGTAAAAAATGTCCTTGCTCAACAGAGGGATTAATAATAGTGTGTGCAGTTTCTATGCCAAAGATCAAGGCTCTTTAGAAAAGCATAGAAAGCTAGTAGAATGAGCATACATAATCATTAATTGGAATTCATTAATTACGGCTGGCCTTGAACAAGTTCCTCCACTTCTCTGAGCATCAGTTTCCCCATTTGTTATGAGAGTGTTAATGACAGGTGTTACTTATTCCCTAGGCCTGTTGTGCGGATTGAATGGTATCATGTATAAAATAGCTGCGGCCATGCCTGGCAATGCTAATTGTTCAATTGAGCCTCAAATTTCTTAACTTTCCTGAACCCACTTTGACCAGCCCCAATGTCATCTTTCACCAACACCCATTATGTACTATGTGCCAGGCATGAACTGAGCATGTCACATGCATTACCACTCACAAAAACCTGGCAGCGTGGGTGTCTCCTCACCATCTAACTTGCGACTCTCTTTATGGTGAACTCCATCCTGGAGCCAACCATGATGACATAGTTCACAGTGGTTGCAGAGAAGCAAGATGGTGGGCGCCGTGGTGTCAGGGGAAAGTGCTCTCTGCTTCAGATCTTCACAGACTGCCTGGAAACTGAGAGATCCAGGAGGGAAGAGTGAGCCATTGACCGTAGCTCCACATGTAGGGGGCCCTGAGCAGCCTCTTCTAAAGTGGAACAGGAGAGCTGAAGGTAATCCTCTGGGAGGGAGAGGCTCGGGGGAAGTAATGCCAACACAGCAACCAGCTCTGAGCATTTCTCCTGTTCCTAGCATGACTCTGAATAGTTGAAATTTGTCACCTCATTTCTGTACAACAGCCCTGACATATGGATTTGATTGCTATCCCCACTTCAGAGACAAGGAGACAGAGCCTGAAAGAGTAGGTAGATCTTACCCAAAGTCCTCAGTTGGTAAAGGTAGAACCAGGACTAGAATCTGGACACAAAGCAGGTATTTGCTCTGGGTCTCCTTGGGGAGGAGGTGACCTTCGTTCATGGCTTTTGGGCAGTTTTTACTCCTGGCCCTTCCTTCCCACGAGGAGATCCTGCTCCACAGGGGTCCTACACACATGCCTGTAACACAGGGCCACCTCCCTCACCAACAGCCATCCCCAGCCCTGCCCCTGGTGAGGACCTGGCACTGGCTTCTGTCCTCTCTGTCTCCACACACCCAGAGCCACTTAGATAAGGGTGGGAAAAATTGTATCCTGTGTCTCGGCAATCTGTTTAAGGGGGGAGCAGCATGTTTTTCTGCTCTGAATAGGCCATTTTTCTTGCTCTCCTAATGTGAACTTCCTGCTTTCTGCACTCTCAGATTTCTGTCCGTGATAAGAGAGTGCGCCTGGGCTACTCTACCTGGGGACTGGTAAGGAAGGGGCTCAGCTGCCTGGAGACAGAGCTGGTACCATCATTATTATCATCGTTTAGCATTTGCTAAGAACCCCCAAAGTACCTGTCCTCGACTCTGGAGTGCCCCAGGAGGACAAGGTCAAGTGAGATGGAGTAGGCTTCCTGCCACAAGGATGCTTAGGTGCAAATCTCCACCTGCAAGTCAAATATCCCCAAGCCTTGCCCACACAAGTGCATTCAAACCACATCCTCCAGGCCAGGGTTCTCACACAGAGAGGCCATCGCTGAGGCCTTGTTAAAGTTCCCATCGACCCCTGGGCCTGCCGCATGTGATGCTGATGCTAATGCTTCTGGCCAAGGAACTGCACTTTGAGAACCAGTGTGGGCTCATTCCCCTACCAACAGCACTTAGATCTTCACACATGCACTCAAGTGCAGGTACACATCTAGGAATGCATGGTCAGACACAAGGTCTCTGCCTGCCTGTCTGCATCCTGTGGCCACAAGTTTCCAGCATGTAGGAATTCTTTCCATTCTCAGAGACATAGTGTCCTGTCTCCAGAGGAAAAAGACAGCAAACCAAGACAGACCAGCAGTAGAGTTGCTGGCAAGTGGTCCTCATTGAGGGTGGAGCAAGAGACCTCGCCTACCCTTTGTCAAGTGAATTGTCACCGCATCTTTAGCTCTTAGCTGTACTGTCCTCTTTGCAAGAACACCTTCTCTGATCTCCCCATACCACCCCAACCACCATCCCCAGACCAGGGCAAATCCTTCTTATAGGTGATCATATCTTTTTTATGATTTGTCTTGTTCCTTGATGGCAGTTTTTGTTTGTTTGTTTGTTTTTGTATTAGGGATTGAACCCAGGGGGACTTAACCACTGAGCCACATCTCCAGCCCTTTTTTTATATTTTATTTAGAGAAAGCTAAGTTGCTTTAGGGCCTCACTAAGTTGCTGGGGCTGGCTTTGAATTTGTGATTCTCCTGCCTCAGCCTCCTGAGCCTCTGGGAGTTTTTGTTTTTTAAATTGTATGAAGCGGGCTGGGATTGTGGCTTAGCGGTAGAGCGCTTGCCTAGCACGTGCGCGGCCCGGGTTCGATCCTCAGCACCACATAAAGAATAAATACATTGTGTAGAACTAAAAAGAACAAATAAATAAATATTTTTTAAAAATTGTATGAAGCATTCTTTTATTTATTTTTCTGGTAAGGCTGGGAATAGAATTCAGTACCTTGCACGTGCAAGACAAGCATTCTACCACTGAGCTACATCCCAGCAATTTTTTGTGTTTGACTATATATATGTTTGACTCCATGTCACCTGGGATCATATTCAGTTTCCCACAGTTGCATCACTAGGTGGCTGATTCATCATAAATGCTCAAAAATATTTCATAAATGAATAAGTGAACCGCCACACAAGTGGACAGCTCACATGTACACACAGGTATTCATACAAAAACACATTCACATGTACCTGTACATCAGCCTTTAGAATTCTTTAAAGCAAGGAGTAGCAGACTTGGATGCTGTTGGAAGAATGACAATTAATTCAACTCTTCCAAAATACAGATTAGTATTTTTGGATAAAATGTAAACAATACTTCTTATAAGAATTGATCCTTTGGAGATCATTGCTTCAAGATGAAGATGCGCATCCACAAAGAAATTAATTGCAGTAGTGTTTACACTAACAAAAATTTGAACCTGCAGCTGGCCACGGTGGTTCAGGCCTGTAGTCCCAGGGACTGGGGAGGCTGAGGCAAGAGAATTGCAAGACCAGCCTCAGCAACTTAGCAAGACCCTAAGCAACTTAGTGCGACTCAGTATCAAAATAAAAAATAAAAAGGGCTGAGGATGTAGCCCAGTGGTAAAGTGTCTCTGGGTTCAATCCCCAGTACCAATTAAAAAAAATTGGAAGCTACCCTAATTAGATATCCACTTAAATGAGTGACTTGATACAACCATGCAACGGGATAGTCTAAAACCATTAGAAATGATCATCTAACCCCACAAGAAAGGTGTTCACCTCCTATTGTTAAAAGAAAGAAACCAAGATAGAAAACAGCCTGTATAATATGATCTCACTGGTTTAAAATTGTACACCACTGTTATGGTTCAGATATGAGGTGTCCCCCCAAATCTTGTGTGTGAGACAATGCAAGAGCATTTGGAGGTGAAATGATTGGGTTATGGGAGCCTTAACCGAATTACTGCTTTAGTCCTCTGATAGGGATTAACTGAGCAGTTAACTGTAGGCAGGTAGGGTGTGGTTGGAGGAGGTGGGTTTCTAGGTATATGCCTTTGGGGTTTATCTTTTGTGCCCCATGAGTGAAGTCTCTCTCTTCTTCCTGGTTGTCATGTCCTGAGTTGCTTTCCTCCACTGCTTGATGTTCTGCCTCACCTTTGGCCCAGAACAATGGAGCTGGCCATTTATAGCTGAGACCTCTGAAACCATGGGCACCAAATAAACTTTTCCTCCTCTAAAATTGTTCTTGTCAGGTCTTTTGGTCACAGTGACAAAAAAGCTGATTTAAACAATCCTTGACTATGAACATGTAGAAAGAGTTCCAGAAAGATTTTACCAAAATGTTAACCACTTTTTCCTTTGGGTGGTGGGATTTTAAATGATTTTTACTTTTTTTTTCCTTGTAATAGTACCTACTTCACAATGTTGTTGAGAGATTAAATGAGTATGTGACGATGTTAAGAGTTTACTGCACAGGCTTAGTACAAATAAATGGTATCTTTTTATTATTTTTATAGTTTTCAGGATTTTTTTTGATTTTTTAAAGAGTAATAAGAGCTAAATTGCAAAATTTTTAAAACAATAAAGCTTTAAAAAAAGGAAAACAAGAGTAAAAAGAGCCAACAATGTGATATTGTGATAAATTGCCTGTCGGAGTGCATCCTCTACCCCAACCTCAAACCCCTGCTCCCAGCATTGAATACTGTCTCAGTCCTAGTAAGTGCCTGTGACAACTCACTGAATTCATTTGAACCTGGGTCATCAATTAGTACAATTAGAGGGATTATCAGAGAGGAGCTGGTGAATTTCTGATTTCTAGTCCCAAACATAAAGCAGATCCCACCCAGACACACTGATATTAAGGGCTTCCCCAAACCTGGGGAGATGATTGAAGTATTTCTGCTGAGAATCAGAGCACTCTCATGGGGTGCATCAAGCCCAGGAAATTAAGAACATGCAAATCCCCAATCACTCTTCTTCTCCCACCCACTGGGCTCTTCATTAAAATGCAATTAGATTATCATCCCTCTTCTCTAATGAGATCCAGAATCACAGCATGAAGCTGACTAACCTTAGACCTCTTCAGATGATAGACCTTGGCTTTTCCCCCCAAGAGCAGGAAGTGAAGGTAAGACAAAGACATGGTTCCAACAGAATTTCCAGGAAAGTACCTATTCAAAATCAGTATCAGCAGATTTCTCTTTTGGTCTCATATGGTCTCAGGCAGTAGTACTCAAAGTTTGATCTGAGGACACACTTCAGGGACTGGGGTCAGAGAGACATATTCAGGTATCAACAGGGTCAAAGCTATTTTCATAATTGGAGTATAATATCATTTGCCTTTTTCATTGTGCTGACATTAACACCAATGGCACAAAAGCAGTGATGAATAAAACCACTTCTCTTTAACATGAATCAAAGTACTGGCCCCCTCTGCACTTGTCATTACATCCTTTGCCTCCACACACTTGCTAGTTTCACTGAAGAACATTCTTGAAAAAGCAGTGAAATTATTAATTATCATAATTAAATTTTAACATTGAGCAAACATTTTTATAATTTGATGCGATAGAACAGGGAGTATGCACAAAGCATTTCTGCAGCACACCAAAGTACTATTTGTCTTGAGGCATTCTGAGCTGCTGAACCAGCTATTTTTTTCATGAAAATATTTTTACTTAAATGAAGATCGATGGACAAACTGTGATTATTTAGACTGTGTAGTTGGAATTGTTGGCTCAGAAATGAACAAAATAAGCTTGCCACCTCAGGGTAAACAGGTGTCAAGATTTGTTGCTACTGGCAGAAATTCAGTCCTATTGAAAATTATAATTTTAGAGAAAACACATCCTTCACCATGAGTTTGACAACTTTCCAATTTTTAAAGACTTTTCTGATGAGATCAGTGGTGATATTAATAATTGTAAATTCTGTCATTGTATAATAAAATAGATGAACACTGGAAGACACTCTGAAATGATATTTTCCAAATGACCAATGAATAATGCTACAAAATTAGCCATGAGTAAAAGACCCAATAGAGCAAAAGATTTTAATTTAACCCATTAGAAAAAGTTCATTGATATGGTTTCTTACTCCACCACATTGTCAATTTTGAGTATAGTATCAAAGAAAAGTATTCACAAGGATCTGAAAGGTCTACTAATACTCTTCCACTTTCCAACTTTTTATCTTTGTGAGATCAAATTTTTTTGCATATTTCAACCAAATATTTCACAACAGGCTAAATATAGTAAGTCTAACAAACTAAGTACAGGATTTGTATGCTGAAAACTATAGGATCTAGAAGAAAGAAAACAAAGAAGATCTAAACAAATGCAGCAACATACCATGTTCATGGATTGGAGAGTCATTAATCTGTAGATTTAACATAATCCCAATAAAAATTCCAACATGATTCTTTATAAGCAAGCTGGTTCTAAAATATATGGAAATGTAAAGGAACTACAATAGCCAAAAAATTTTGGGACAAGGAAAAATGTGGGGATCTATTCTTCTCAATTTTAAGACATTATACTACAAAACAAGAATAATTAACATAGGATGTTATTGGTGAAAGAATAAAACATAGATTAGCAGAACACAGTTGAATTTTTTGACAAAATGCAAAGGCAATCAGATGGGAAAATACGATATTTTCAACAAATGCTGATAGAATAATTGGACACCCATCTCCAATCAAACAAACAAAAATTAACCTCAATGTGTACTTTAACAGTATTCAAAATTAATTCAAAGTGGGTCATTGGCCAATTGTAAAACATAAGCAATAAAATTCTTAAGAGTAAATCTTCGTGAGCTTGGATATGGCAAAGAGTTCTTAGCTATAACATCAAAAGCACAATTAATAAATTGGACTTTACAAAATTACAATTTTTGTTCTTGCCCAGGACACAATCAAATGAATAAAAAGGCAAGACACACAGGGAGAAAATACTTGCCAATCACATATCCAACAAAGACTTATATTCTGAATATATAAAGAACTCTCAAAGTTCAACAATAAGAAATAAGCAATACAACAAAGAAATGCAAAATAGCAAAACAGACACTTCACCCAGGAGGATATAGAGACAGCAAATAAATATATTAAATGATTCTCAACATGATTAGTCATCAGGAAAATACAAATTAAAACCACAATGAGATGCCATTAGATATCTATTTGAATGGTTGCCATAAAAATACTGACAAGCCAAGTGCTGGTGAGGATGTGAGGCAAATGGAACTCTTATATTACAGGTGAAAATGGAAAATGGCACAGCCATTCTTACCAGATAATTCAACAATTTCACCTATAGTAATTTATCCTAAAGGAATAAAAATTTTATGTTCACATGAAAACCCATACACAGTTATTGAAACCTCTACTTATCTTGATTTCTGTTATGATCTAATCAGGAAGGAATGACTTTGACCCCAAAGAGAATTTATAGGACTTTGTGCAATGTTCTTAAGAGAGATGAGCCTGAACTGTCTGCTAGGAGAAGGGGACTTGCGAGTTGAAGAGAGTGGAGCAGGCTGAGTCTGATGCAGGGAAAGGGGACTTCTGTAGACACTGGCAGCTTTGGAGGCTTTGCCCCTTTACCTGGGCATTACTCTAAGGAGGTCTGGGTAGGCACAGAGCCTGGGGAGAAGTGGGCAAGCTCTCCTGGGAAAAAGGATATTGTTCAGCCAGGCCGTAGTAGTTCAAAGTTAGGTCAATCTGATTTCAAGAAGAAAGTTGAGATTTCTTACAGCTTAGTGACATGGAGCAAATTCCTGCTGCTTCTTAGAGGTTAGTTGGAAACCCAGGAAGTGGATATGATGGCCCAGGGTGAGGATTTACCGTGCACCATGAGAAGAGAGCTGTGGGTGACCTCCTGGCAATGCCACCACAGAACTTGTAGAAGACTGAGAAAGAGCAGCCAGAGGGCCATAAGGGGACCTGAAGAGCTCATGATGGTCTCTGAAGGAGGGACTACTCAGCCGTTAAAGGCTGTGGAAAATTCTAGAAAGATGAGAACTCAGAAGGTCTACCATATATGGCAACACGGGAGTTCACTGGTGTAGTGGGGCAGGAGCCCCATGGCTGTGGTGTGAGGAGTGGTAAGGGGCCAGGTGAGGATGTGTGCCCCTCCCAGCTCTGAACTGCCTGACTCCATTGGTAAAGCAGAGGTCAGGGCAGGGCACTAACTTCTCCTAGAAGAGAATTCTTCCAGGGACAGGTAGCTACTCTGGTCCCATTGATGACAAGAGAGAGCAGGATGAGCTCAACTCAGAAGAGATCCATGAGATAACGAAACCACCAGCTGGGAGGTCCATCTGCCCTAAATGGTAGTGTCACCTCCTAGAAGATCACCCTATTGCTGCAAAAAAACTAAGAGGAAAGTTTATGCAGAGAAGGCTAATTTTCTAGGATCTGAAGATTTATCCACATTTCCTTCTCACCTCATTTGTTTGGTGAAAGAATATGGTGATAAAAAACTGGCTCCTTTTTAAAAATTTTTAATCGTTTTTTAGTTGTAGATGAACATAATACCTTTATTTTATTTATTTATTTTTATGTGGTGCTGAGGATTAAACTCAGTGCCTCATACTTTTGAGGCAAGTGCTCTATCATTGAGCCATAATGCCAGTCTTTCCTTCCTTCCTTCCTTCCTTCCTTCCTTCCTTCTTTCCTTCCTTCCTTCCTTCCTTTAATTCTGCAAATTCAACATTTGTTCAAAGGTCACAACATACCAATCACTTGGCCCGGCATGTTTGCATGTATCATTCCATTTAATTTTGCAACAACATATGGGATATGAAGGGCAAAAATCACACCAGAGACAACCGTGCAGCCAAGAGATTTATTCACCAGCCTCTATGGTAGAAGAAGTACGAGGAGAGAGGAGTCAGGGAGAGGGAAGTGTGAAAGCTCTGGAGGGAGGGTCAGTGCCTGGTCCTGCTGGCTGTGGTCTCTGGAGCTGTCGGTTGGAGCTGCTGCCATCAGGCTGGAGACGGTGAATCTGGAGCTGTTGCAGAGGCTGCTTCCTCTCCACAGGGACGAGCTGTTGTGTCTGAGCTCCAGGCAGGCAGGGACTTAAGTAGGGATTTCTGGTGGGGGGTGTGCCTGAGCGACCTTTAAAGCTATTGGCTCTTTTCCCAGTAAACAGGGTGAACTTTAAGCCTATTGGCTCCTGCCTGGGGAACAGAGTGACCTTTAAGCTGGCTCCTGCCTGGGGAAAATGAAACCACCGTTGCTCCTAATGGAAATTTCCATGGGGGAGGTGGCCTGTCATTTTACATATGAAGAAACAAAATGTTGACTTGCCCAAGATCACATTGCTAAAAACATGGAGCCCGAGATCACATACCTAAGTAAGTGTCGGAGTGCAGGAGCCCTGATTGGGGAGATGGCGGAGATTGCGTTTTGGCTACATAGAGATGCCCGGACATTGCTGCCTTCCAGGATCTCGCGGGACTTGGCCCAGGATCTCGCAGGACTTGGCCCAGGATCGAGAGAGACTTAAGCTGAGAGGTGAATCGGGTCGGCGCCATTTTGCTGGGGCTCGAGAGACTTAGCCCAAGAGAGAGAGAGTGCGGAGTGAATGCCATTGTGTGTGTGTGTGTGTGTGTGTGTGTGTGTGTGGTGGCTTCTTGTAGGAGAGGAATAAAAGAACTTTTTTATTTCCATCCTGCCTCCGAATTTTCTTCTGCAGCGTCGCTGCTCCAAGCGGCAATCGCAACAGACAACAACAGAGGAGCTGGAATTTGTACCTCCAGGTACTTGATTCCAACTCCAGTGGTCATTCCTCTACAATGGTGTAATTAAGAGGAATTATTCAAAGCAGATTCCCACGTCCTTCCTGGGTTGAGGAGTGAAGAACCACTTCTAAGACTCAGGGCTTGCACAGAGAAGGCATCCTATTGTGTCCACATGCCTTGCCCTGCTGCAAGGAGCTGGGTGGGGAGTATCAAAGACCAGGTTGTGCCCTTACCTTTCCATGAGGTGTCACCTAACAAAGCCTCCTTCCTGAGTGGTCCAGAGCTGCTTATCTCCAGAGCATGGTCCCCCCTGTTTTGTGGACAGACCCATTGTAAAGCCACCATGGTGCTTGCTTCTTGGATGAGACTACAGCTTTTTCAAGTGACGGGAAGCCTGCACCAATGCAGAGGAGGTAGGGAATGAAAGGCATGTGCCTTTCAGAGCCACCCACCCACACTGAGGAGACCTGGAGGTGTCCTGGGTGACAGCTTGTCATGGCTCAGGAGGGTGACCTGGAAACCAACCTCCGAAGCTGAGGCTGGGAGAGGGGCTGCCTCCCACTCATGATGCCCTAGTCCAAGTTTCCTAGACTAAGTCTCTGGCCATGTGACACTCTGAGGAGTGTGCCCATTCTCTGGGGAGTTGCCCCCACCCCTGGAAAGAGCCAGAGTCAGATGGTGAACCTAGGAGGTCACAGCTAGGAGGCCTCCACCTGACGCTGGAGAGCAGAGGGTGTGGAGTGCAGAAGAGCAGCTTTTCCAGCCAGACAGTCTGGTTCAAAGTCCAACTCTGCCACTTAGTCGTAGCTCGTTTGGGGAGGTTTATTTCAGTTCTCTCGGCCTTTGTTTTCTCATCTGTAAAACCAGGAGCGAAAACACTGCCTACTTCACAGGGTCACTGTGCTTACAGGAAGGAGAGAGTACACATCAGGTGTTCAGCCCAGCATCTGGCACAGAGCAAACGTTCAGCAAGTGCTGGCTCTTATTATCATTATCCTCGTCATTATACTTATGAGAAACCTGCCACATGCACCGTGCACTGCCCCAGGACAACAGCTAAGCCATTGTGGGAAATGATGGCCCTTGAGAATTTAACCAAACCCCAGAGGCAGCTGGATCTCCAGGTAGGTTCTAAGTGACTCCTTTGCCCAAGAGCAAAGGTGTTGGGTGTTGCCCTACACCCAACACACTCACTTGGCTTCCCTCTCCTTCCCCAGGGAAATTTCATGGACATTCAGCATTCGATTAGAGTTGGCAAAGTCAGAGGCTTTGACTGGTACTTGGTGATGCCTGGAATCAGAGACATAAGACAGTGTCCCTGTACTCGACCACCACCATAGACCTCCCTGAAGATTCTGGACCACTCTGGGATGCCCCATCACCCTTCTTCTATGAATTTTGAAGACTTTATAGATGTCCTGGGCCAAAGGAATGTGTTTTTCTTTTCCTATCTAGAGGCAGCTTTTTCTCTATTCTATTTTTCTGCTCACTCCCCCATACACACCTGCCAATCAAGTTATGCCCCAGAAAGCCTGAGAGACACAGGAAAGGGTCTAATTTCTGAGGAGAAAAGAACAGAAATGGCCTAAGCCCTAACCCTCCGTTCAAGGCATGGTTTCTGAGGTGATCTCCAGCTGTCTCTGGTGGGCAGAGATGTCTGGTTGTCTCCCCACGGGAATCAGCCAGCGAGGACAGACCCAAGTATGACCTCATCTACCTGGTGTCATGTGACACGCTTCCACATATAAAATGTGAATGGAAATGACATGTACCCCTCTGGGCCAGCGCATTTCAGAAGCGAATGTGCCTTTTTCAAGTTTTATTTCTGGTGGGAAGCAGACAGTAATGGAAATGACAACATCACAAGACAGAAAGACAAAAGTCCTTGGAAAACCATGTGCAAGAAAGCCTCCTACTAACCAGAACACTTTTACCAGACTAGAGGGTGAGAAACAAACTTTGATTAGGTTAAACCATGGAAACTGTGGGATCCATTAGAGTAGGTCAGTGTTCACACCTTCTCGTGCAGATGGAGCAAGAAAAGAATCAGAGGAAGCATTTGCCCTGGCGTTGATAGAAGAGACTAGAACAAACACAACTGAGGCATCCAAAGGCCAGACACATGGGAACAGGCCTGCAGAATTCTGTGCTGTGGCTGGAAGCATGACTGTTGTGTGCGCTCGTGGTATAGCTGCTGGGAATTCACCAGTGGGATCAAAATTACTGAGGTCTATTACATGCTGGGAACGTGACAGCAGAGCATGAAGGGGTGGATCTTTCAGATGGGACCACCCATCCAATAGTCTTGAAAATAGCTGAGTAAGCACAGGAGCCTGCTTGAAAACATGCCTCTTGCTGAGCTAGCCAAGGCAGAGGTAGAGGAAAGGAAGAGGGAAAAGGACAGACCATGGAGCCCCCTTCCCCCCGCCCCTTCCACCTGTTGTCTGCTTTGTGAAGCTGCATTTACTCTTTATGACTCACCTGGAACCTCACCTCCTCTGCAAAAGCCTGATCTCCCTAGGTGTGCCCAGAAGCTTCCTTGTTCATGTTCCAAGCATGGCGTCCACACTCCAGCAGGGCTGCCATCACCCTAGATCATGGCCCAGGTCCTTGAGGAGTCTGTTGTCTCTGTACTTCCTGGGCCCAGCACAAGCACCTAGCGGAGTAGATGCTGATACAGCCGATGAATAGATGCATGAATGGATGTGTGATTAAGTGAGCAGAACCCAAAGATGAGGAACCCACACTCAGATCTGTGGCTGAGTTGTCTGGACAGTGGTAGGCAGTCGTGATATTCTACCTAGGTTGCCAGTAAAACACACAACAGCTTCTGCAGGTCACACAACTTTTATTGCTGAAGACCATTGCTGGGGGGCTGCCCTCCACCCCAGCCTTGATAATGGTCCCCAGTGTGCCCAGCCTCCTCAGATTCTGGCCACCTCCAGCCTGCCCTTCCAGGGTTGTCTCTTCCCTGGGTGGCTGCCTGGCTGGTCTGGGCTGGGCTGCTTGGCCTGCCTCTGAAGATCATAGCACCACAGGGGCCTCAGATGGCCCCAGGAGGGTAAGAGTGGGGCTGGGGAGGTGCCCCACAGAAAGGCCTTCAGTTGGCAAGGAGGCTAGCTGCACTAGTGGCCCGCAGGGGCAGGGCCTGCTCACATCCCCCAGAGGTGCTGTTTGGAAGGCCTGGGGACCACGTTCCCTTTCTCTCCCTGGCCATTTTCAAGTAAGTCCTATGTTTCTGGAACAAGTAAGAAACTGAAAGATGGAGAAAGCTGAGAACGAATCCCCACAGTCCCAGGATGGTCCTGGGTATGAGGGGTGCTGTCCACGTGGACTTCCCTGGGGCTCCTGGGCTAAACAGGAGCAACACCCATGTCTCCATTTCTTCATGCCTTGGCTGTAGCTCCAGAGGCAGAACAGTTTGTGGTCTCTTCGTGTTGGATTTTCCTGCTAGCCCCAATGAGGATTTGCTTCCCTGAGTATCTCAAAGGGGCTCCAGTCACTGTAGACTCGGAGATGTCCATCAAGGCCCTTCACCCAGTTTCTTGAAGCCAGAACATTCAGTAATGGTACAACTCCCACGAGTCCCCTGGAGTTATTGGCACGATTAATGCTAACCCTCAAGGCCCCAGAGACTTTTGGAGAATCTTTAAAAATACATCTATTTCTATTTCTTAAATATAAAAAATAAAATAAAATCTGTCCCAATAGCCTGTGACCAAACAAATACAGTGAGCCCGAGTCACAGTCATCAGCCTGGACAGTGTAGTTCAACTCTGGGTGTCCACAGTGCAGGAGTCTGAGCGAGAAATGCCATGCTTGTAATGCCAATGGGACCAGCTTTCTGCTAAGGATGATCCAGGCACGGAGAAGCTGGCACTCCTAACAAAATCACTGTGTGTCCCAGGATAGCAATGGTGTCCCCTGGGATGCTGGGTGTCTGCTCACTCTGGGCTAGTCTCCTAGTCAGGGTCAGAGAAGCAAGAATTCCTGATGTCACTTTCCAGGCCCTTCCCCAGGCTTGTGTTGGCTTCACCTCCTCTGTCCATCTATGGACTGCCGGTGGGAACATCCACGATGCCCGAATTCATATCTCCAGAAGACTTCCAGCCTGAGATTCCAAGAGAGTTGACAGCTCTCCTAGTTTCTGAAGAACTTGGAAGAACAGCAACACACACACACACACACATACACTTGCACACTCACAGAGGCAGCAGACAGTGGAGGTGGGATTAACGAAGGTGCCTGGTGACCATTAGCCCAGATATTGCAAATGGCGCAGTGCCTTTGGCCAGAGTCTTCACAGCAGCTCATGCTGTCAGGTGGAGCTGGTTAGGATTTCTGGAAGCGCACCTCACTCTGAGGAAGAGAGGAGAACAGAAACCCAAAGTGAGTGCAGTTGTCACCTGGCACTGCCGCTCAGAGAAGAGGGGCAGCGAAGAGAAGACAGAAGCATCCTGAGAGCCCCATGCGCTGGTTTCTGCCCTACCCTGAGCTCTCCACTGCTCTGTCCTTGTCCCAGGGCCACTGCTAGTCTTCTGGCTACAGACAGGAGGCCCTGGTAAGGCTGGGCTGAGCTGGGTCTGCAGAGTTGGGGGTGGATCCTGCTTCCTGATGCTCAATTTCCTGCCATGGAGGGAGGCCTCCTAACACACTCCAGGGTCACTTCAGTGGCCTGTGAGAACTCACACTATGGCCATCCCTGGGAGAGAAGAGTGGGACTGAGCCTGGGGAAGAGCCTTGGTGACCCTTCTACTCCCTCTGGGATCTGTTGAGGGAAGGAAAGGAGGCAAAGAAATGCAGACAGCTGGGCCTGGCCCCAGGCCTCCATTTGACTCTGCCTTGAACTGATGCAAAGGGCTGAGGGACTTCTGTCTACACCCCAGGAAAAGCCTGGGCCCTCCTCCAGGCTCCCACTTTGGGGAGTTCCCAGCCTGCCTCCGTAGTGCCCGGGGCAGGGCTCTCACCTCCATCTTGCTGTAAATCCAGGGGAGGACTTCTGTCACTTTGGTGTACACACCGGGTTTGTTTCTCTGGCCACAGCCTGTGCCCCAGCTGGTGACACCTGTCAGGTACCAGCGGTTGTTCTGCTCGCAGACAAGAGGCCCCCCGCTGTCTCCCTACAAGGGAGAGTCAGCATGTCAGCCAGGTGGGGGAGGCCGCTCCTAGGCAGGAAAGGGGGGGGTCCTGATTCCCACACCAATCCCAACACCCCAGCCTTCCCCCAGCCCAGGGTCCTGGGCCGGGAGCCTCACCTGGCAAGAGTCTCTGCCTCCGCGAAGGTCCCCGGCACACATCATCCGAGGGGTCAGGTAGCTGTCGTACACGGAGTAGTCATTGCACTTCTTGAAGTCAATAAGGTTCACTTGCACCTCCCTGAGGAAGGGGGATGTCTTCTCTTCAATGAAGTGAGAGTGGAAGGAGAGAAAATGGGAAGCCAGTGAGACTGGCACCTTCATGGCCTTCGAGCCGCACACCCCAGGATGCAGTTTTAGTCTCCTGGAGCAGAGGGTGCCACACCCGTGCCTGGACCCAGGCCAAGGGAGACTCTCTGTGGTGGGACATCCAGGACAAATGGGCACACACACCCTCTCACAAAACACAGCTCACTGCATATAGGACAGGGACATACATGTGCACAAACTCACCAGCCTGTGTGGCCACCTGACACCTTGCAACACACTGGTCTACGTTCAAAGCACCATCAGCTATGTCACGTCACTTGTTTTCAGAAACTACGTGCCCTAAAGAGGGCAGGTCTGACTGACCCGCTTACAACGGGGCAACCTAGGGCTGAAGAAGTGACTTGTCACAGTCACATGGCTGGTCAGTGATGGAGGCAAGATCAGAAGGCTGTGCCCAAACCAAACACTGCTCCATCTCACGAGTCAGGGAAAAATGGCCCTGACTCATGGAGCTGGCCTGAGTCTAAGAGCCAGGCTGGCCGGGCCCCGGTGTCCTCCTGAGGGACATGAACAATCTTGCAGAACCGACATCAGGCAAGGCACCCTGTGACTGGGACAGTAAGACAAAACAACAAGTCCCCTCCTCCACCCTGTTTGAGGATAGGCCAAAAAAAGGCCACTGTATGAACCACACAAACACAAGACACCCCTCTCCCAGCCACACGAGGGACTGCTGCTCCTCCACCACCATAGCTAGGGACTCTCCCTTCCTTCTGGATAAGAGTATTAAGTCCCCCAATTATAGAGTTTCCCCTGCGGTCTGACTACATCCAATCTAGAGAAAGTCCCACTTCTCTGAACGCTCCCATGCCACCCACCTGCTATGCCGAGCCCTTCCCAACATCCTCTCATTGAAACGCCCCACGGTTCTCTACCAGGTGAGTTGCCGTGAGCACTGAACCCAACTTGATCCACTATAGGGCCTTCCCTGGTGGTCTAGCCTGGAGGGCATCGTCACATTGACTGGTTGACACATATGCAGGCGTCTATACAACACATTTGCACGCAAGTTGGGGAATGATATCCAAACCATCACCTAGAGGGACCCTCATCTGTATACCTGACACGCCCCACCATGTGCATACACACATGCCCACATGTGCACACACAGCCTAGCACCATCTGTCTGCCCCTCACCATCTGTCTCTTTGGTCTTGCCAAAGCCTGTGATCCAGCAGGTCTCGTTGAGGCTGAAGGTCTGTCCATGCATGGGGAGGCAGGCAGGGTGGATATGACCTGTAACAAGACATCAAGATGTCAGTGAAGGCACAGGCTGGAGGTGTCAATGGGGCTGGGGGCAGGAGTAGCAGTGTTCTAAAGCCCATCCTTACTCCTAGAGTAGCTCTGAATCCTCCAGACCCTAGACTGACCAGGCAAGAAACTCAATCACTTTATCTCTTTTGTTAGTTTGTTTTGGTCCTGGGGGTTGAACCCAGAGGTACTTTACCACTGTGCCACATTTGTATTTTGAGACAGGATCTTGCTAATTTGCTCAGAGCCTCACTAAGTTGCTGAAGCTGGAGTTGAACTTGTGATCCTCCTGCCTCAGCCTCCTGAGTGGCTGGGATTGCGGGAGTACGCCACTGCACCTGGGTCAATCACTGTATCTCAAACCTCCAGTCCTCAGGACTCTGCCAGTCCTCGAGGTCATTCTGATTTCAGTGGTTGCCATGTAGAAAGATGCATAGCCTTAGAAACTTCACTGGGCCAAGCTGATACCAACTGAGGGTCTCACTCAAGAGTGGCTCTCTTGGCTAACCTCTTCCATTCTTTTTACTCAGAGCAAGGGACAGCTGCAGGCTAAGCTGCTAATGTTAGGGCCATGGCACTTCACAGTGTGTGCAGCCTGATGTGGGTGGGCACCTGCTGATTGGTCAGGACCTATGGCTCTCTCTCTAAATTTTTACCCAGCATGGGTGAGAAACCACTACACACAGGAGGAGCACATCCCTAGAGATGCACAACACAGCCACTGTCACTTGCTCCTACACAGCAATATTTTGAAGATGTGGTTGAGTATCACTTCATAAATACCCTCTGCAGACTGGAGCCCCTAGGGGGGGCTAAAGCATTAGTCACCAAACTCCAACTTGCAGGAGGAAAATATTGCTTGAAAGATAGACTTTTGCAATGTTCTCCAGGGTCTGTTGTGTTCAGTGCAGCATCCTGCACTTAGAGTAGGGCCTGGCACATATTAGATGCTCAATGAACAGAGAGAGTGAGAGGAAGAAAGGGAAGGATGGATAAACGTAAAGTTCGTCTCTCATAAATTGGGCTTTGAGTGTCAGCGTCTCACACATTTTATCTGCTGTAGAGCAAACACACACACACACACACACATGCACACACACGAAGGGAGAGCATCAATTATTAACAAAAAATGCAAAACATGATTTCTTTTCTATGTCTGAAATAGGATAGAAGAAATAGGGTTAGGTAGAAAGAGACCACCAGGGAAGGGAGAAGAAACTGACTTTAAACCTAAGAAGCTCCAAGAACACCCTCCCCTTCACAGGCCTGTTTTCCTCCAGACCTAAATTCCTGAAAGGCCCAAGAATCTTAAGAGTATTGTGAATCCAGTTAATTAATGCCTACATGCATTGATAGTTTACACAACTTGTTTTCTTTAGATTAAAAGAAAATTAAAGCCAAAGGAAACTGTAGATAGAAACCTCTATAATGAGGACATTCCAAACCTAGAGATCCTGAAAAGAATCAGACCACAGGACCCGCCCTGTGCACTGTGCTGCCACCCCCGCACACTTGTATCTTCGCTATTTACAAAGCTTCCTTTACAAGAAGAACCTGAGACCCAAAAATGCATCTCACTCTCCAGGGAACACACACTTTCTGTCCCTTTAGATTGTGTACTACTTGCATTCCTAAATAAATCTCTGCTTGTGCCTCTTTCTGATGCATCCTGATTTTTTTTTTTTTTTTTTTTTTAAATCCTGGGGATTGAACCCAGGGGCACTTTACCACTGAGCTACATCCCAGTCCTTTTTATTTTTTGAGACAGGCTCTCACTACGTTGCTGAGGCTGGCCTTGTACTTGTAATCCTTCTTCCTCAGCCTCCCAAATTACTGGGATTACAGACGTTAGTCACTGTGTCTGGCTGCATCCTGAAATTCTTTTCTGCAATGTATGTCAATAGCCTAGAAGGGCCAAGTTGTAGGCTATTTCTCTCTTCTGGGGAACCTCCTCAGATCTCTGTTTGGTGATGGGCCCATTTTTGAGATGCAAAGTCTTAAAAATATGTAATACTGTATGTGTTCTGTTCTTATATAGTCTACTTATTTTAAGGGAGAATTAAATTCATCAGTGAGTTTTCACAATTTTCTCATAAAGTACTGTAACTCAACATGGTTGGCCTTCCAAACCAGCTTTTAAAAAATCAGCCTTAATCTGTAATCTAAAAATCAGGGCACATAGTCTGATCACAGGGCTGTATAAATTCTGAGCTGCAATTTTCAAAGAAGGGTCTTCTTCCTGCTCAGGGGTCCATCAGACCCTGGAAAGGGACTGACACTTTCTGAGAAGCCTGTGCAATATTTCATAGCTTTCATTGGCTTTAGAAACTACTTAATTTGTTTTGGAATTCCTAATAATATCAAGAAGGTAGTGAGAAGTAAGATCTGGATGTTTAGCCAAATGAAGCCTGGGTCTTACAAGATTGAGAAGACCCATTCTGGTCCTGCAGACTGACAGACCCTCGTGTATGTACCCCCACCACAGCCCCAGTCTCCACAGGCAAGGGGTGGGGTGCGGGGCATGGGGGCGCTGAGGGTGTGGCTTTGGTGGGCGTGGCCTGAGTGGGCGTGGTTCTGGTCCAGCCCTGCTGTAGGAGCTGGCCAAGATCCTCCTCCTCACCCCACTCGGAGAGCTACCAGTCTGACTCATGACAGGCACTGCCTCCATAATGAATGTGCCAGGAAACACCAGCTCACAGGCTCAGAGCACCAGAATGGCTGGACTAACCAGAACCCTCCAAGGCTTCCAGAAATCCCAGTCCTCCAAAAGAGGCTCTCTTGCTTTTCCCACCGGTGAGACTTGCTTGTGCTAGAGGATCCCGACCCCATTCTTGAGGGTCTCTCCTGAGTCCCCTTCACCAGACCTTTGAGAACCCACCTGGGATCTCTTAGCCTGTCAATATTGATTGGGTGCCTCCATCTGCATCACCACAGCTTCCCCGGCCCCCAACATCACGTTGGTGGCCCCTGCTGGTTGTCTTGGGGTGGGTCACAGTTCTGTTTGCACTGCAGTGGCAGAGCTGGCCTATAGTAGATGCACAGTGAGTATCTGGAAAGTGAGCCCGTGAGTGAATGAGAGATGAAGGCTCACCTGGCATCCCTTGTTCACAGTGACCTGAGAACTCCCACAGCATTTCCGTGGTGCAGCCCCCTCTGGTCCTTAGCTGCAGCTTCACTAGCTGTTGAATGTGTACTGGCTCATGCTCTCCACTGCAGTGTACACAATCTGCCAGCCCAGAGCCGAGTGGGAAAAGCATTGCTTGGGAGTCAGATCAACCTGGAGCTCACAAGCTGCCACCTATTACTTGTGGCCTTAGGTAATTATCTTTCTCTAGAGCTCTACTTCCTCATGTGTCAGAGGAAGCTAATAATAGGACCTGCTCCACAGGGTTGTGAGGAGCAAACGCAATAATACATGTCACATGCTTGCCACAGTGTCTGGCCTCTGCTCAGTCACTACCAGTGAAACATTTCAACCTATTTAGATTGACTAAGACCAGTATGGAAGCCCTGGCTCTGTCAGCAGTTTGCAATGTGAGATGTGTCATTTGGAACAAACATTTCTAACCCCAGGCCGCAGTTTCCCCGATTATAAAATAAAAGTGTTTCATTTGGAAGGGGACAGATAGATGAGGAATGGTGGGAACGCAAGGTTAAGAGAATAATTATAAAATGAGCCCACTGTCCTGACTCCCCACATGCTTTGTATGACAAAAAGCAATCTGCCTGCAGCCCCGCCTGGCCTGAGGGGACAGGAAATATCACATTCCTCAACAAACTGAGGCAGGGGACGGGGAACAAAGGCCTGGCAGTCAGTATAAATAATGAATAATTGGAGTCAGAGAGAGGATGAGGGGCTGGTTATCGCTAAGTTGCTAAGAGCTGACCTCTGGGATCACACTTCCCAGCTCAACAGGTTGCTAACACCCCCAGGATCGCACTGCCCAACACAAGCAATTACCCCCTGTGCTGCTCCTTTCTGCCGTGGGACATGTACACAGAGAAGAAAGAGAAGGTGGGGGATCCTAGGGGTCTATAAAAGAGCAAGACACACCCAGTTCTAGGCCCCCTTCTCCCCACAGAAATCTATCTCTGTCCCTCTCTTAAATAAAACTTGCTTTCTACACTCACCTCAACGTTTCTCTGGTGTTCAGTCTTCAACACTGGGGCAACAAGGACCTGTCCCTGATCTCCAAGAGCAGCATCACATTTAATGATGTCTAGGAGTCTTTGAGTTTTGCTATGCTGAGGGTTCAGGGCCCCCAGGTGAGTCCACAGGCACTGCCAATTCCAAGGGCTGCCAAGGGTGCTGGGGAGGGGAGAAGGGGGCAGAGATTCACTCACTGGACAGGGTCAGGGGCTTGGAGAGCGCATGAGTGCAATGTCATAGTCATCCTGCTCATCCGTGTAGTTGCCATTGATGATGATCTGGGAGATGGTGGCTGCCTCAGGCAGCTGGTGCAGGTTGTGAGTCCCCGCATACACCTTCCAGCCCTCCAGGATCTTCTCCCGGGTCCTGCCACAAGAGAGCACGGTCCAGTTCCCTGCCTGGCAGAGGCCGCTGGCAGCACCTGCTGCACACAGGGAACTGCAGCAGGAGCACCAGCTTGGAGGCAGGAGGATAGATGAATTGACCTCTGGAGGGGCCCACTATCTTATGAGATCCAAAGCAATCCCCCACACTCCCATATTCTGAATGGCTCATTCTGCACCTTACAATGTGATAAAGGAAAAAGGGTGAGGAAGACCTTGTGTGGCATTTATACCCCACTATCTTATCTGCAGGCCACCAAGAATAAAATACCGTGGATGGGACAGATCACAGTCATAGTACCCTTAGGAGCACTGGAGATTTAGATGTGATAAAGTGACCTGCTGAAGACTCATTTCTGGGAATCCAGAGAGGTCTGGGCTGTGGGGAACTGAGGGTACAAGACTGACTGGGCACTGTCAGAGCTGACAGCACTGCTCTCCTCACTTCCTGGGACCATGTTCCTGATTTCTCAGGCTGCTCTGCTGTAAGAACCAGTTGCAGGAGATGCCACAAGCCCAAAGCCTGTTTTTTTCATCCTGCTTTTTAGGGGCAGGGTTCAAAGTCCCTCTTCCTGCCTGTCTCACTTTTCCTGGGAGAAACTGATGGCATTTTTTTATTGTTGGGCCTACCTCAAAACAAGTACCCCAGCTCACACTCCAGGACCAAACAACCACTGGAGATGCTGACCCAGCAGCACCAGAGTCTGGCCCAGGGGACCAAGCCCTCCTCCACTGAGAGGTCACTCTACAATCAGCCCTTCCTGGTGGTCCCCGATCCCTAGCAGCATTGAATCACAGGGTCCCTCGGGCACTTACACAAAGAAGCAGTGGGCAGCGGTGAGCACCCACTGGGCGTCGATGAGTGTGCCTCCGCAGATGTGGGTGGTGCCATAGTGAAGACTGACTTGCCAAGGCCACTTATTCTCTGAGGCCAGCGTCCCTCCCACGATCCTCCCGGTTATGGCTCTCAGACCGCAGTCTGGGGAAGTGAAGAGACAGACCATAAACCTGCTTCTCTCAAAGCCTCTGCCACACTCCCTGGGTCCACGGCAGGCTCTGGCATCCCACCATAAGGGGCCACCCAGCCACCCTCCCACCCACCTGAGATACCTCCTTGTCACCTAGTCTAATGTGGTGCTGTTGCTTCCTGCCCAAGCAGGAAGACCACATGCTTGGCCAGCATTTTGGATCTCCCAGTAGGAAGTTTGATTGCAGACAGCTTCCCCTTCCCTTCCATTCATTCATTCAATATTTCATTAAGTTGATAAATGCTTACTAAGTGCCCAGTGCTTTGGCTCTGAGCCAGGCTTTAGAGTTTTGGGGTGCAATCCAGGGCTGCTGCCAAGGGCTCAGAAAAACAGACAAGACTCTAACACAACCCTGAATTGATAAGCAATTGATGGGGTTCTCTGTCATTCAAAATGATGGAGAAATAAACTTCCTGTGATACACATGTGGGCTTGTGCCCACACGATTGGTCGCTGAGTGCTGTTGGTGGCCCTCCATCTCCGGGAACATCTCCAAGCATGGCTGGAGAGTCACCCTTGCGATCATGGACCCGGAGGCAGCCCCCAGAGTGTGCCTAGACCAGTGTCTTTTCTCCTTGCAGGGGAGAGAGTGAGGCCATAGGGGAGCAGGCACTCCATCCACAGCCCTGTGTCCTCCCTGCTCCTCGGTGTCACTGAGAACATAGACATTCTAGGACCGGTCACAGCCTGGGCCTTGGGTCAGACCCAAGGTCAGATACCAGCTCTTCACCTGCCAGTGGTCTGTTTGACCCTCAGCAACATAAATGTTTCAGTCTTACTTAAAAGGTAAGAGGGCAGTATTAGCGTCTGCCTCAAAGGGAAGCTGTAGGCACTCGATGCGACCATGTCTGTAAAGCCATGGCGCAGTGCCCTCCACATACAATGTGCTCAGCAGCTGTTGGCTCTAGAGCCTCATCTCCATCTAGGGCCCAGTCTATGCTGACCCATGGGCTACTCTCCTGCCCTGTCCTTGGCCCTGGCCTAGAGTTCAGGAGACTTTCGTGGCTTCCTTGGAAAGCGGGAAGTTGCTGACTGAGCCTCTACCAGAATTAGGAGAGAGGAAATGTGACTCTAGGGTGGCCCTTATGGGATTCTGGTCCTGAAGCAGGACTGCCGGCTAAGACCCTCCTCCTGGCTGAGACCCCAAGGCCAGCCATCACCTCCAGCCCCCTGACTCCCAACCCCACACACCACAATACAAAAAACACGAGCATCTTACGGGAACACTGGAGAGAGACGTACCGCTGGGAAGGGCATTCAGACCTGCAGGAGGAGACACAGAAGGTGAGCAGAGGGTCCAGTAGCCACCTCCTCCAAGAAGACTTCCTGACTGACTCCTGCTCAGTTCCGATCCCATTTCCAGGAAGCTATCTTTGGCACAAGAAGCGGAGCCTTTGACTTTCTCTCTCCAGTGGGACATTCTTCCTTCCAGTGCTTTCTCCAGGAACAGGGGTGGTTCAAAGCAAATTATCTCCATTCTCAACCCCCTGCTCAGTTCTTTGAACCCAGGTCTTCATTGTCCTATCATCTTTCTACATCTAAACAGGTGACCCAAGGCTCCTCTGACAGTTCCTCAGGGTAACAAGCAAACCCACCTAACTAGAGCAGGCATCCTGATGCACCACCCCATCTCTCAGATTCTTGCTTCTTCTTTCCCTTCCACAAAGCAAACAATGCTAGATGGTGGAACACCCCCCAGCCTCCCCTCGGTGGGACTGTGTTATAATCTGGATATGTGGTATCCCCCAAAAGTTCATATGCGAGATGACACAAGAACATTCAGAGGTGAAATGATTAGATTATGAGAGCTGTAGCAATCGATGGATTAGTCCACTGATAGGGATTAACTGTGTGGTAACCGTAGACAGGTGGGAGTGGCTGGAGGATGTGGGTCACTGGGGCCATGCCTTTCAGGTTCGTATTTTGTCCTTGGTGAACGGTGTTCTCTCTGCTTCCTCTTTGCCATATCCTGAACTGCTTTCCTTTGCTACACCCTTCCACCATGCTGTTCTGCCTCACCTATGGTCCAGAGCTATGGACTTGGTTGATCATGGACTGAACCTCTGAAACAATGAGCCAGAATATACTTTTCCTCCATTAACTGTTCTTGTTGAGTCTTTTGATCACAGTGACAAAAAAGGTGACTAAAGCATACTGGGAGAGGAAGGGCTGCAACACAAGGACGACAGAACACCAGGAAGTTCTGGAGGAGGCCGATGCTTCCTAGATGGGCCTCCTGGTCCCTGGCCACTTGCACCTGCAGTGCCCTTGCTCTTGGCACCTCTCCATACCCAACCCCAATAATACTTTTCCCTTCCTGCCCCAAGTCCACTCTGCAAAAGCTTTCAGTGTAAACACTTGGCTGATGGGTGGCCCTAAGGTTTATTTGTGGGGAGCAGCAACCAAATTATGGCTCTTGAACTGTTCTGTGACAGAGGTGACGCCTCTCTTGGGAATTCTGTGCAAAGGCCTCCATTTGAGACTGCCCAGTTGCTATGCTGAAGCAACGGGGCAGGAGGTTCAACAGGAGGTTCTGTGCCAGCCACAGAGCTATTCAGTTCTTGACCTTGAGGTTCAGACACCAGCTGCTTGCGGGTAGAAAGTTATGGGCACAAGCTGATAATCATAATCAGGCTGCTCAAACTCATGACCTCGGCTCTGCTTACTTTCAAGAAACTTTCTCACAATAAATCCTTTTGATGCTTGTACCTATGTAATAAATGAGCTTGCTGTGTGTCACTACCTCCCTACCAGAGTGGTAGTCAACCACGGGACCCAGTTTTTTCTCTGTTTGTGTATCTCCATCCCCTCACCTCCTGGTCCAGAAACCTGAATTAAGAGGTGTGCAGGACACGGCATTTATTAATTGTCTCTGACAACCAGGCAAACTCTCAGTCCTAAGACTCGAATGAGAACTTCTAAGCAGGGTGGTGAAAATGGAAAGTAACTGAGATACCCTTGAATGTTCACGATGGATTCCTGGAGCCTGGGTCCATGAAAGGCAAGGGAGAGGGGCTCTATGACTCAAAGACCCCTCCCCGCCCCTCATTCTGCTGCTCATAGCCAGGCAGCCTGGTTCCCCCTACCACACCTGCGGAGGCTCTCCTGAATGGTGGTGTTGTACTCAGAGATTGAGAAACTGCTGACAAAATCCCTGTGGGCCACCTCGGTTGTCCGGTAAGCACTGTGAGGGAGGAAGAGAAAGAAGAATGAGCCCACTGGAGATAGAGTGCCCCAAGTGCTCCAGTTGGCTTTAGAGTCCCTCACCCAATTGCCCTGCAGACAGAGGCTGGACTGCAGTGGTCTGAATCGTGGCTACTCTTCCATTCAGCAGTCAAGGCCCAGTAGAGTTGGACCTCACCTGCATATTCTGCCCCTGAACCACTAACCCCAGGTACAAGCCCAGTACTTCTCAAAGTGTGGTTCCGGACATCACCTGGGAGGTCATTAGAAATGCACATTCTCGGGTCCTACCCCAGACCTACTGAATTGGAAGCTCTGGGGATACTCCCAGCAATCTTTATCTTAACAGGTCCTCTAGGCGGTTCTGATGCACGATCAAGTTCGAGAAGCACCAGTCTCACCCTTTTCTCTTTAAACTGCGGTCCAGGAACCAGCATCCAGACCTGCTGAAATCTGACTCTGCATTGCAAAGATCCCCAGGTGGCTGATTTACATTTTTTAAGTTTGAGGACCCTAGACAAGGACACTGGTGACTCTCAGGGCACGGCATGCCTAGGAATCCCCTTGGGCATGTGCTAAGCAGGTTCTAAATCCAAATCGCAGCGATGTGGGTTCTGGGGTGCATCTTCACAATCACCTGTGGAACACACCATTCTTCCATCCTCTGCTCTTTCCTCTCAGTGCAGCCAGGCACCTTCTTGGTCGTGTGCCCACAGATCCTCACACGTATCCTTACGTGGGGTTGTTGGTGTAAGCCTCTCTTACTAGAGCATCTTCAAGGGCATGATCACCACTTACTCCATTGTGTCCAGGTGCCACATAATCACTAGCATCTCATAAAAGCTCAGAGAATGCTCTTTGAATAAATGACATTTAAAGAACTGAGTGTCCCAGGGGGTTCAGACTTGAATGTGGTCACACAATTCGTGGATAACAAATGTCAACGGTTTCCATTGGATCACTCAGCTCTCCCTGTCCTGCACCAGGACTCTGAGGCTGAGGAGAGGGATGAGAACTAGTTTTGAGTCCCAGCCACCAACCATGGTTTTCCAGGTGATTCTTCTACAGAGAACCCACAGGGAGATCCTAAACCTTTTACCCACAACCTCACACACAAAACCACTCAGCTTCAAGACTTAGACCAAGAGGGAGATTGCAGACCGAAGGCTCCTTCAGGTAGGAAGGTCACAGTCCACCCTGCTCCCTGCTCCACCCATCATCATTGGCTCCTTGATTTAAAATCTTTAGAGCCAAAGCTTCTTATGACTTCACCTGGCCACACCTGCCCCACCTGATTTCCCATTTCATGAGTTCTAGTCCAAACAAAAACCACTACTGCTCACAGTCAACCAAAGGGCTTTGCATAGTCTGAGCTTCTGGTTCCCAGATGTCAGAAGATGAGATATGACCAAATGTCCAGCCACTTCATGGGGCCTGAAGTCATTCAGTGTGGCAATGACACGAGGTGCTTTGCTGCAGAGCTATAGAAGGGACCGATGCTACTGCAGCAAATAATTACTGGGTCCTCAGAGAAACCACATTTGCCCCACACTCATAGGATCCCAGGGCCACTGTCTTTTTGAAAGACTCGTCCTGAGCTAGTAGGATCAGCCCTGATCTCCAAGGGCCTTTTTAATAAGGGGCTCCTATGATGTGCCTGTGATACCCCTGAGAATGCCTGTGGCATCCCTGGGGCCCTCGGGAACTTTACCTTTCAAACCCCAGCTGCCGGCACGTCTTCTCTGAGTCGGAGTCGTTCCAGCTGCTGCTGCAGATGGGAAGCCACTCATGGGAGGACCCAGAGTAGACTTTTAGCAGAGACTTGTCCCAGTCAAACCTCACTGCAGGGCAGAAAAGGGCAGAGCAGGTCCTCAGCACGCAGGAGGCTTTGAGCTCTTGGGGTTGGTGTGCAGGGAGTCTCCAAGAGCCTCCCGTCCTGGGGCCGCCCCCTCAGACCTCAGACACATCCGGGAGGTCAGCTCGGGCAGCAGTGGCAGCCAGTCCTCAGAAACCCAAGGTGCTGGGCAGGGACAGAGCCCCAGCAAGGGAAGGGGCAGGGCGGGAACCCTCCATCCACAGGGACCCAGGGTCACTGCTGGGAGAAGGGTGTGCATTGCCAGGAACCATCACCCTGAGAGGACAGTGACATACCCAAAGGAGAAGGTGACAAGAGAAATAAGGTCTATGATCTGACAGGACAGACTGTCACAGGTGACGATAGTTGTGGACAAGTGGACATGTCTGTGCACAGGTGAAATGGACGGGCCACGCGTACACACGTGCACCCCCACACACACCGCAGCAGGGCTGGGCGCAGACAGACACACACACACACACACACACACACACACACACACGAACCACCGAGGACCACAGCACAAACAGATCTTTCTCTAGGACTTCACAACACCACAGGAGTGGCAAAGTAGAGGTCATCCACTGGACAGAGAGGAGGGGCACAGGGATGGGGCTCTGGACCCCTTGCCCATCTCCTGTCAGAGCTGCTCTGCTTAGGTCAGTCTGATATTTGAGAGTTGTCAAATTTTATTGGAGACTCACTAATCTTGTCTAATTTACTCACTTTACAAATTTAGAAACTGAAGCCCAGAGAAGGTAAGTGTCTTATGCAGGTCACACAGCACTCAGGTCAAGCTTTATACCCAAGTCTACTGTAAGTAGAACCCAGATTTTCTGATTCTCTGTCCATGTCCTCCTGTTTGAGCTCTCACAGTTTCCACCACAGTTTGAAGTCACCAGAACATGCATGCACATGCATACACACATGCACACACACAGAAACACATGTGCACATGTGCGTACACACACACACACACACACACACACACACACACACGCTCCCCGTGTCCGGCCTCCTTACCACAGCCCAGCTCGTCACTCTTCAGCTTGCAGTCCACCACCCCATCGCAGCGAACAGCGTGCCTGGGGCAGCTCTCCACGGGCTCCTTGTACTTGATCCCCGTGTGGCCCCGCCAGAAGTAGACTGGAAAAACAGAAGCGAACAGCTGGGTCACAGCCAACCCCGAGAGGCGAGACGCTGAGGAACCCCGGGGCCCTGGGGGTTCTGAGACACCGACCTGCAATCCCTCTTGGACTCTGGGGTTCTCGTCCCCCATCTGTATGGAGAGAAAGGCTGCTCAGGAATGCTCCGGAATGCTCCAGAAAGCTCCTGCAAGCAGGGCAGCCCCAGGCAGACTCGAGCAGCCAGCCACCCAGAGAGAGGAGGGGGGAGAGAGAGAGATGGGGGGCTGGAGGTGGGCAGCTCTTGGGGGTTCCCCTGCCCTGCGTGCTGGCCGAGGCAGGGGCTGGAGAAGCCACCCCCTCCAGTGTCCCAGAGCCCCCTCTGGGCCCCCGGCCTCCCTGTTCTCTGTGCTCCACAGGGTCACAGCAGAGACATTCCTACCCTACAATCCCACATGCAGCGGCCACTGTCCTCTCCTCCCAAGGGCGACGGTCCTTCCAGCCTAGGCAGTTCTGGGTGTGCTTCCTTCTCCCTGTCCCCTACATGAGGGTGCCCCCTGTGCTGTTCTTGCCTCGCTACTTGCCTTTATCTTCTCACCTAACAAGTAACTCTAGGTGGCCGATCCCCAAGTGCCCGAGAAAATCTCCTCATGAGCCTGATACGAGGATCCGCTTCTTGACCTCCTGTCTCTGGCACCAATCCCTTTCCACGCCGGGAGCTGTGGCCCCTCCTGCCTGGAGACACTGCCCTCAGACGCCCCACAGACCCAGTCCTCACTCCTCACCTGGCCTCTGGGCCTTGCTGACTCCTCAGTCCTGACCCCACACTCTCCCACTGGCCCCTTGGTCACCAAGGTAAAGGCCACTTGTTGTGACTGCTCCTTCCAGTGCAGACACAAATCCCTCCTCCTCTCTTGGTCTTGCCCCTCCTCTCCATGTCATGGTCCTCCTGTCCTCCTAATCCCTGACCTCTGGGAACCACTGGGCAGGTCAGCTCAGAGTGTTCGTGAAGTGGCCACCTCAACGTGTGGTGGACAGAGTGCTGGATGGGAGCCGGGAGGCTGGGCTCCAGTCTGGACCCCACCACGTAGCTGCAGAGTGACCTTCACAAGTCACACCACCTCCCTGGCCCTGGTCTCCAGACCTCCCTGAAGGAGCCACTGGGGACTTCAGGAAATACTCCAAAACCAGGCCAGGAGCTTAATTCTATTCAGCGAGCCCACCTTGGGGTGCCGTAAGCTCCCTCTGTGGGCCGTTTTCCACTCTCAGGGGGCAGGTGCAGGAGGGGAGCAGGGTGGGAGCCCCCACAGGAGGTCCCACGCGGCCTGCAGAGGCCTTACACGCATCATGACTGACTCCACTACGTGGTCATCAGGTGGGGAAACTGAGGCTCTGAATGGTAACAACTTGCTGAAGCCATGCAGTTGCAGGAAGCAGGGGCAGGGGGTGAGGGCAGGAACTTGAGGGGACAGCACGTCGGCCCCTCTCACACAGCCCTCTTCCTCGGCCACCCCTCCCTTTGCGGCACCATGCTGTCTCTGCGCCTTACGCCTCGGTCTGCCTTAAAGCTCTCTGCTGCATGGCCTGGCCTCACTGAGCCAGACGGATGGCTCCAGGCCCTCACGTGTGTTCCACCCTGTGGCCAGGCAGGTACCCCCCCCCCATTCCCGCCTTGACCACCGGCCCCCACACTTTCAGCAGCTGCTCATCTGCTCTCAGGCCCTGTCCAGGTCAAAACTGCTCTCCCGTCTTCTGGGTCTCCATGTGACCCTCACCTGGTCCATTCAGCTGTCACCTCTTTCTCACAGTCACCCTCTGACACACTTGGCCTGAGTTATTTCCAACCACCACCACTCCCAGGAGTCTGAGCTCCCTGAGGACAGGGCAGTGTGACGCCTGTCCATTTTGCACCCTCCTGAGTTCCCCACGTGCTGGGCTCTCCCAGTCAACTGCTGAGCAGAGAGCCTGGGGCACGCCCTGGGTATCTTCTCCAGACAGGGAGAAATTGAAGGGTCCTGAACCCCCAAACATAGAACTGGACGGATAGCCACAGGATACTTTTTCCAAATCAATGTTTTCATACTTTTTTTTTTCTTTTTAATAACTAGCATCAGAAGAGTGAGAATTTGTGCCAGGAATTATGCCGTCATCTCATGTGGTCCTCATTACCCGATGAGGTTGGGATGAGATCTGAGGGGCACGTGGTGGAAGTTGAATAAATGAACGGGTTCTATCCAATCTGAAGACACAGACTGGGCTCAGTATGGTGAGCTCACCTGCCCAGGTAAGTTGCACAGGAAGTAGCCCAGATGGACCCAAGCCCAGGCTCCTCTGCATCCCACACTCTTAACCCAGCTGCCTCAAAGGGCCCTGGCTGCACCATGGCCCAAGGCCATTTGCAGGAGTGTCCCTGCTTGAATGTGGTGGCAGGGTGAGCATGGGGTGCCCTGTCCCTGATGTGTGCCCGCATCCCTGGGCCCTGGGCCACCTGGCAACCACCAGAACCCACCCCTGTCCCTCCATTCAACTCACAGAGAAGGATGAGCGCGACCACCAGGGCGATGAGGAGGAGGACACACCCGATGAGCGGCAGCTGCTTCTGGCTCTCCTGCCAGGAGAACTTGGGCAAGCTGAGACCTAGGAGCAGGGCAGCAGGGGAAGGTAAGGCATGCGGAGGAGAAGGAAGCAAGGCTGGCCCAGGAGGGCCCCATTCTGCACCCAGAAAATTCCTCCACCCTTCTGATACCAACCCTTTTATGCACTCCTTTGGGCCAGACAGGCACTTTGCATGTGTTCTCTGACTTGGTTCTCACAGTATCCTCGTGAGCTGAGGCCCGTTTCATAGATGGGGAAACTGAGGCTCGTGGAAATTAAATAACTTGCCCAAGGTTGCTTGGCTAGTGAGTGGCAGGGCAAAGGTTCACCTGCATGTGTCTGATTCCAAAGCCCACCCCGCCAAAGTGCCTCACCCATTCTGGGAAGCAAGAGTGGGACAGTCCCCAAACCTCTTTGGCTAGGAGGAGCCCAACACAGGGGGGAGCCTCAGTAGGGTGCAAAATGAGCACATATCACAGAGTCCTGTCTTTAGGGAGCTTAGACTCCTAGGGGCGGGGGGCTGGAAATAACTCAGGCCAAAGATGTGTGAGTGGGACTGTGAGGAAGAGGTTTGGAGGCCATGGTGGTCGTCAGAGTCAGCTATCAACGAGGCCTGCCTGTCCTGGGTTTTCATGTGATGGCTCCTTTCTCCTTTGCCTCCCAGGTCCCTCACAGCCCACCCCGGCCATGCCCAGTGTCACTGTCCCAGAGGCATGAGGAGCAGAGGGTCCAGCTGAGGTCTCCTCTCACCCACAGACTGCCGTGTTCCCCTTACCTGGGCTTTCCCCGCTGGCCCTGGTGGCTGGCGCTGACCTGGCAGGAGATGCCCGGACTGGGACAGCCCCCACGGGTGTGGCTCTAACAAGGCACACTCTTGTTGGAGAGGATGTCGTGGAGGCTGACCTGGCCGATGACGACCTGGACGGGGAGGCCCGGGCTGGGGACGACCTTGCCGGGGAAGCAGTCTACAAACAGAACAGAGGGCACCCCTCAGGCTGGGCCAGGGACAAGGGCTGGGGGTGGACAAGGCAGCGCCTGAGAAGACACATGTGAGCAAGGGGAGAATGGAAGTCCACAGAGCCTGCTGGCCCCGGCTCCCTGGCAGGGACCTGCCGAGGTGGGCAGAGGGCAGTGGGCCACGTGCTATGGGCTTGGGGCACCTACTTAGGCTGTGTGTGTTGAGGGAGGGTCAAAAGAAGGGGCTGCCGGGATGCACACTCACGCTGAGGTGTGGGATGGAGGAATCCCTCCCCCAGTGGGGAAAGTAACCCCCTCCTCACTTCCTCCTACACCCCCATCCTTTTTTTTTCATGTATGTGTTAGATTATACAATATTGTCTCATTATGAGCTGTTGTGAAAAAGTAAAACACACTGCTTAAGAAAAGCCCTCGGCTGCCCTGACCTGCCCCCATCCTCAGTCCCACTAGGATTTTGCGCGCATGTGCGCACGCGCACACACATGCACGAATCCACCAGGAACCTCAAGAGGCGAGAAGCAAGGGGAGAAGGCATAAGCTGGGGTGTGGCTCCCCCCATGCTTGGACAAGGATCTTCCTGTGGTTCTTAATTTATATTTACTATGTTAATTTATATGTACAGAAGACTCACTGTGCTCTAAGCCCTTTATATATATTTACTCATTTAATCCTCTTAACAATCCTATGAGGCAGGAACCATTATTATTCCCGTTTTGCACGGGGGTGGGGGAGGAAGAACAGGGGTGAAGAGATGAAGCAACTTGATCAAGTTCTTGGAGCTAGAAAGTAGTCGAGTCAGGACTTGAACCCAGGAAGTTGGAGTCCAAGGCTTCCGCAGAGGGCTGCACCAAAGAAGGCAGCAGCTAGAACTTCGAGGGCAGTCAAAGAATGACCAGTGCTGCTCCTCTCTGGAAAGCCAGAGCTTGGCGTGATCTAAATCCAGCAGAGGGAGCTGGCTGGCATCAGGGAAGTGCTGATATCCCAGCTTGCTGATGTCAGCCTAAGCACCTTCTCACCTCCTCCTTGTCCCTAGCAGAGGTCCCTCTGACCCCCCTCCTGCCACCTCTGCCTCTTCAGTCCCCTTCTGAGTCCTCAGAGCAGGAACTGACCGGGCCCCTGGGCTACACCTGGCAGTCATTGTAACATATGCTGAGAGCTGATTGGCTGCTCAGGAGGCCAGCTGTCCTGGGGACAGTAGAATGGTGGAGGAAGCCCACGTAGGCTTGGGGACCCAGGGCTGGGGAGGGCACTGGAGCTCTTGGGCCTCCACTTCCATCCCTTGCCAACCACACATCGAACATCCTTCCTAAGCAGACCAGATCCCAGTCTTCCTCGTGGGCACGTCCGGCCTGAGTCCACACCCTCTTCCCTGCATGAACGCCTATTCTGGTTTTACTATTTATTTAAAAAATGTTTTTAAAATTTGTTCTAATTAGTTATACATGACAGCAGAATGCATTTTGATTCACTATACAAAAATAGAGCACAATTTTTCATTTCTTTGGTTGTACACAATGTAGAGTCACCCCCTATGTGCAGTCATACATGTACCTAGGGTAATGATGTCCACCTCATTCCACCATCTTTCCTGCCCCCATGCCCCCCTCCTCCTCTTCCTCCCCTTTGCCAAATCAAAGTTCCTCCATTCTTCCTCCCCGCAACCCCCACATTATGGATCAGCATCCACTTATCAGAGAGAACTTTCAGCCTTTGGTTTTTTGGGATTGGCTTACTTTGCTTAGCATGATATTCTCCAACTCCATCCATTTACCTGCAAATGCCATAATTTTAATCTCCTTTAATGATGACTACTATTCCACTGCGTATATCTGCCACAGTTTCTTTATCCATTCATTTGTTGAAGGACATCTAGGTTGGTTCCACAGCTTAGCTACTGTGAATGGAGCTGCTATGAACATTGATGTAGCTGTATTACTATAGTGTGCTGATTTTAAGTCCTTTAAGTATAGACTGTGGAGTGGGATAGCTGGACCAAATGGTGGTTCCATTCCAAGTTTTCTAAGGACTCTCCATACTGCTTTCCAGAGTGCTTGCATTAATTTGCAGTGCCACCAGGACTGTATGAGTGTAACTTTTCCCCCCACAACCTCGCCAACACTTATTATTGCTTGTTGATAAACCAGCCTAATTCCATCTTAAGACTGGGAGCCATCCTGTCAAAAAGTTATGAAAAGCCCACTTCAGTTTTCTATGAAATGCTAGGATTCTTATTTGGCTTGAGCTTATTGTCTGGCATTCATTCCCAGGCCTTGAGCTCGCTCAGGCCTGGCTGTCCTTGACCAGATAACAACTCTCTCTCTCTCAAACTAACGGTGCCTCATAAACTTTTGATGTGGGGTTTAACTATTACTCCCCTTTTTTTCTTGGAATACAATGCCATGTAGATATTAGTTTGCTACTTGCTTTAAATTACACCTGTCTGACCTTGTTAGCTGTAAGTTCCCAAGATTTTCTGTAACTCTTTGAACTATAAAAACCTTGTCTTCCCGGAGAGCGGCGCTGACCCCAAGCCCAGTGTTTGGGAGGGGCAGCCCTGGCCAGCTCTCTTTATATGTATACAATATAAGCTTGCTTTAATCTAAAATTGGAGTTGGTGGTCTTTTCTTTGCGTCTTAGATCAACATTTTTGGAGGCCGCAGCGAGATTCAGACCACTACAAATTCTGAAGCCGGACCTTCGCTCTGGGACTCCGGGGCGGAGTGCTACCCTAGGGGGTGCGCACCTTGAGACGTTCCAAGGCCCCAGGGTGTGCCTTCAGTCCTTCGGACTACTGGAGTGAACTGCCGCATCAAAAATTAGCAAGCATCCAGTGGAAAGAGAAAAAAAAAAAAAAAAAAAAAAACCTCCACAGGTAAGTGGCGCCCTAGTAACATCTGGTATCTGGTTTTGAGATCTCTTCTGGGGACAGCGAGGTGCCTGGCGAGGCACGTACACTCCTGTCCAGGGCAGTAGCGAAAGGTCGTACTGCTTTCTGGTTCTGGTTGGGAATTCCTACTGGGGACAGAGAGGTGCCTGACGAGGCACATACGCACTCCTGTCCGGAGCATTAGCAAGACGTTGCACTGCTCCCTGGTTGGTTTGGCGCCTGGTTCTTGTTCTTTTGTGTATTGTCCTGTGTTCTGTTTTTTTGTTTTGTTTTGTTTTGTTGTTTTTGTTTTCTGCTTTCTCATTGTGTCTTCTCTGTTATAAATGTAAAAAATTAAACAACATGGGTAATAAGACAAGTAAGCCTGATACTCCTTTGAACTGTGTTTTAAGAAATTTTGACAAACTTTATCCCCATTTTGTTAAGCAGGATTATGATTATCCCATCACCAAAAAACGCCTCCAAACATTCTGTGAGGTAAAATGGCCCACCTTCGGAGTCGGCTGGCCCCCTGAGGGCACCTTTAATCCCCAAGTGGCATGGGCTATATCTAACATCACTCTTGGTAATCCTGGCCACCCAGATCAAATAAGATATATTCTACCCTGGGCGGAAACAACAACTAATTCCCCCGCCTGGATGAAGGTTTGGATGGTCCGGAACGGACAGGGAGGGCAAGCCCTGGTTATGGCTGGGAGAACTCCCCAGGGTCCCTCAAAAACAAACCATAAATCCACTAAGAGCCCTGTCCTACAGGACTCTCCGGAGGATTCCCTCCTTCCCCCAGATGCTTCGGCTCCTCTTTATCCTCCTGCCGCGGGTGCAGTCGCAGCTGCTCCACTAACTACTCCACCATCTCCCTCTCCCTCTCCTCAACCGCTTCCTCAATTGCCCCACTCATCCACTCCTCCAACTCTAGTCTTCCCAAAGGAGCCAGCCCCTGTTCTTTCTCCTCCCCATACCCGACAGGGCCACCCTTATGAAAGGCCTGACTCAATTGCTTCCCCTGGCCGACCTGCCGGCTCCATTTCTATTAATATCCCTGAAGTGGAACCGACTCCGGCCCCTGTTCTTCCTCTCCGCCAGATTCCAGAAGGTCGCTACGTGTATGTTCCATTTTCCACAACAGACCTTTATAACTGGAAAAACCAGAATCCCCCTTTTAGCACGGATCCTAGTTCCTTGATTTCTCTGGTTGATTCCGTTTTCTTTAATCACCTCCCCACCTGGGATGACTGTCAACAGATTCTCCATACTCTCTTCACCACGGAGGAAAGAGAGCGAATCCTGGCAAAAGCGGCTAAAGCGCTGCCTGGGATAAGTGCTCTTACAAGCGACAAAAAAACAGAAGTGATTGAACGAGCTTTACCTAGGAGAAGACCAAGCTGGGACTATGGGACAACTGAAGGTAAGAGAGCACTCGGTGAGTACCACCAGACTCTGTTAGAGGGACTTAAGAGGGCAGCTCGAAAACCCACAAATCTTTCTAAGGTGACAGATGTGAAACAAGGGCCAGATGAGTCGCCTTCAGCGTTTCTCGAGCGCCTCCTGGAGGCGTACCGTCTATATACTCCTATAGACCCTGAGGACCCAACAAGCCTCAAGGCGATTAATCTGGCTTTTGTGACTCAGTCAGCCCCAGACATCCGTAAAAAGATTCAAAAGATAGATAGTTTTGCAGGAAAAACCAGGTCAGAATTATTGAAAATAGCCCAAAAGGTGTTTGAAAAATAGAGATAGCCGAGATGATCTACTGATAAGGAAAGTAAACAGGGCCACAGTGGCCACATTACAGGCTTCTGAAACCTCGAATCCTAGACAAAGGCAGACCACATACAACAGAGACAAAAAGCGGTCTTCTCTGCTACAAAACCAGTGTGCTTATTGCAAAAAAATTAGACATTAAAAAAATGAATGCCCCCAACGTAATCCAAAAAGCTTGCCCCGATCACAGGCCAGAGCTCCTCAGCCAAAACCAGTTTTAACTTTAGAAGAATAGGGGGGCCATGGCTCTTTCAAATTAGACTCCCGAGAGCCCATGGTAACTTTCTCAATTAAGGGCCAACCTGTAAATTTCCTAGTAGATACAGGAGCTTCACATTCAGTGTTACAGAAGCCCATAGGACCCCTCACTAATGAAACCATGAAAGTGCAAGGGGCAACAAGAAAAATTAAAAAGTATAAATAAACTACAGACCGGACTGTTAACATAGGACGAGGAACTGTAACTCACTCCTTCATTGTTATCCCTGAATGCCCTTTCCCGTTGCTAGGACGGGACCTTTTAAGCAAACTTCAGGCAACTATCTCATTTTCTAGAGATATGCCTACATTAAAATTGGGAAATCCTGCAAAGGCCCTAACTATAACCTGCCCATTAAGTGAAAAATATCTGCTTTTTCAAAATCCTATCCAAACTTCAGAAAAAAAATGAGAGAAATTATTAATTCAAAAAATTCCTACAGTTTGGGCTGAGGATAACCCTCCAGGGCTAGCTGAGCATGTGCCACCAGTTGTAATACAACTAACATCTGGGGCTATGCCCATCCGGGTTAAACAATACCCCATCAGTTTTAAAGCCAAAAAAAAAATTAAAACCCACATCAGGCGTCTCCTAAAAGTGGGGATACTAATTAGATGTCAATCAGCTTGAAACACCCCCTTGTTGCCTGTCCAAAAGCCTGGGACTCAAGATTACAGACCAGTACAGGACTTAAGAGAAGTAAACAAACGGGTAGAAACTATACACCCAACTGTCCCTAACCCCTACACTTTGCTCAGTTTGTTGCCACCAGAACATACAGTTTATACTGTATTAGATTTGAAAGACGCGTTTTTCTCCATCCCTTTGTCAAAACTGAGTCAGCCTATCTTTGCTTTCGAATAGACGGATTTAGAGATAGAGATATCGGGACAACTGACCTGGACTCGACTACCTCAGGGATTTAAAAATTCCCCCACTATCTTTGATGAAACTCTCAATCAAGATCTGAGACTGTTTCGCAGTAAGTACCCTGAGGTAACCTTGCTCCAATATGTGGATGATCTTCTGTTAACAACAAAAGACAAAAAAAAAAACTGTTTAAGGGCCACTCGGGGTTTGCTAAGAACCCTGGCTCAATTGGGGTACCAAGTCTCCAAGAAAAAGGCAAAAATCTGTTCCTCTCGGGTTACTTATTTGAGATATGAGCTGAGAGAAGGGAAAAGACTGTTATCCCAATCCCGCATAAAAGCCATAATGAAGATCCCAACCCCAACCACTAAAAAACAGGTTAGGAAATTTCTAGGGGCAGTTGGATACTGCCGCCTTTAGATACCTAGATTTGCTGAAATTGCCAAGCCGTTATATACTACAACTGCAGGAGGCAAGTCACCTTTAATTTAAACTGAGAAAAATAAATTGGCCTTCAAAAATTTAAAAGAGGCTCTGGTTCAGGCCCCTGCCTTAACCCTCCCTGATATATCTAAGCCCTTTCATCTTTATGTTCATGAAAAAAAGGGTATTGCTAAAAGAGTTCTTACCCAAAATTTAGGGCCATGGAAAAGACCAATTGCCTACATTTCAAAAAGGCTAGATCCTGTAGCATCAGGATGGCCCCCTTGTTTACGAGCCATAGCGGCTACTGCAATACTGGTAAAAGAAGCAGACAAACTTTCTCTGGGGCAGACTCTCACTGTGACTGCCCCTCACACAGTGGAAACCCTATTGAGAGATGCCACCAGTCGATAGATGTCAAATGCCCGTCTCACTCAATACCAAGCTCTCCTTCTAGACAAGGACAGATTGACCTTCAGTAAATCCCTGGCAATCAATCCTGCAACCCTGCTGCCTGATGATAACCCAGAAGAGCCAATTCATGACTGCTCAGAGATGCTAGATGTCATCCAAGGTACCCGACCAGACCTGACTGACATTCCTCTCACCAACAGAGACGCAGACCTTTACACCGATGGTAACAGTTATGTCCGAGATGAAATAAGGTATGCGGGAGCAGCAGTTGTTACGGGCCAAAAAAAAATTATCTGGGCACAGGCTTTGCCCAGAGGCTCATCAGCCCAAAAAGCAGAAATCATTACAGTAACACAGGCATTGAGATGGGCAGAAAGAAAACGGGTAAACATTTACACGGACAGCCATTATGCTTTTGCTACAGTACATGTGCATGGACAGATATACAAACAAAGAAGATTTTTAACTTCAGATAGAAAAACTATCAAAAATAAACAAAAAATCCTTCAATTACTGGAGGCTATCTGGTTACCAGATAAACTGGCTATTATCCACTGGCCTGGACACCATAAAGACAATAGCCCCCAGACCCAAGGTAATAACTTGGCCGATCAAACAGCCAGGGGAAATAGCCCTTAGGGAGTCAAAATGTCAAACTATTCTTAAACTCTCAAATTGCCCCAAACTCCCAGTTAAAATTGAGGAAGAAACTCCTTCATACACTACTAAAGAGATAAACTTATACTCCTCTATGGGAGCCCAACAAAACTGTCACGGCTGGTAGACTCTCCCAGATGGAAAAAATTTACATGCCTAAGCTTTTAGGAAGAAAGTGGTTAACTGATCTTCATCAGGCGATACATTTATCCCCCAAGAAGACTTCAGAACTAATTTCACCCCACGTTTGGTTCCCGGGACACCGAGGGATACTCCAAAACATTTCAAATCGCTGCATGACATGTGCACAGGTAAATGCTAAAAAAAACCATCTTCCACAGAGAAACAAAAGTCAAGGTACTGTACCTAGTAAATTTTGAAAATTAAACTTTACTGAAATTAAACCAGGACTATATAGATATAAATACTTGTTAGTCTTTGTTAAAACTGTCTCAGGCTGGGTAGAAGCCTTTCCTACTCAAACAGAAACAACACAAATAGTAGTTAAAAAACTAATAACTAAAATTGTTCCTAGATTTGGCCTTCCTCTAACTTTGGGGTCTGACAATGGCCCGGCCTTCACGGCCAAATTATCTCAATTAATTTCAAAAGCCCTAAATATAAATTAAAAATTACATTATATATACCATCCTCAAAGTTCAAAAAAAAATAAAAAAGATAAATAAAACATTAAAAAAAACTTTGACTAAATTAATACTTGAGACTGGTGGTAACTGAGTTGATCTCCTGCCTTTTGCTCTCTTAAGGGCCCGTTACACTCCTTACCGGGAAAAATTTACCCCTTATGAAATAATTTATGGGCGGCCACCGCCTTTGGTTCCCAGAGTACACCAAGATCTAGTGGGAGACATTCCAATCTCAGAAACACTCAAAGGGCTACAACTAATCATAGATAAGATCTTTCCCCAGGTCCAGGCTGCTCAGCCCGTTGGACACAGACTGCCCGATCATTCATTCCAACCAGGCGATGCTGTGCTGATACGACGTTTGAAAACTAACAGCCTTGAGCCCAGGTAAAAGGGCCCTTACATCGTGATTCTCCACACTCCTACTGCCGTCAAAGTTGCTGATATTCCTGCCTAGATCCATCACTCACAGCTAAAAAAGGCACCTACAGAAACCACGGAGAAAGAACCCACTAAAAGAAAATCCAACAGCCAAAGGTGAAAAGTGACTGAGCGTGGGCCTTTTTTTAAAGTTAAAATTACTAAGGTTTAATATTTTGTCACTAGATTCTTATTACTTTCCCTGTTATTATAAACATTATGCTAATAATTTTTGCCTGTTAGAGTATACATGTATCCTTGGGTTTTAGCTATGCTGGCCTCAACAAACCTTGTACCCCATCTGTAGCCCAAAAAAGACCTGCTATTGCAGGATCTCCACTAATACTAAATTGTACTTACTCTTGTCAAGATCCAGTAATTGGCCCTATCAAATGGTATAAAGATAACCAAAAAATTTTTAGTCAGATATTCAGAGAAAGACCATAGAAAAATCTTACAGACCAATCTCGAAGAGATAATATATAAATTTTAAAATCTATAAATACTCTGCTCACCCTCAAGATTCAAGACAATATTCCTGTACTAAGCTAAAAAAAGGGGGGCCCCAATAGATACTGTTTATTCAAAAGCTACTTTAAAGGTAGATGTTTCTGTGAGTCCCCTAAATTCTGTAACTACTCAAAATTTTTGGTTACAATTGGCTGTTGACACTATAGACAAAAGTTCCTTCTGTGTACAAGAAAAAAACTCATCCATCAATTGCTAGCTAACAATCTTATGGGTCTATCTGTAAAATATACTGACTATGTTAAAGTCACTAGTGATAAAACAACGCAACAAGACTGGCCAGTATACCATGCAGAGCCAGCTTTGCCAGCTTCACTAGTTATTCAAAAAACATTGTTTATACATAGATTACATCCTTCCCCGATCCCCCCCAATTGTTCTATTGAGCAAAATATCTCCCTACCCAATGGCAAACGACTGCCAACAAGATGGGTTTTTCTCTGTAATAAAGCAACTTTCCAGGCTTTGCCTACAAACTTTTCTGAGATCTGTTCTATTAGACAGATCTTTCCTTTACTGCCATCTCTGACAGCTCCCCACCGAATGGTCCAAAGTCTGCCCTCCAACTGCGATGACAATTTAATCCTCCTAGACCCACTAGACACTACAATTACAACAGCCTTTCTTTTGCCACTTCCGGGTCTAGTTGTAGAAATACAAAGAGAAATCACAAAATTAGCCTGTAGTTTTAGCAAAACAGCTAACCTTACTGCACAAGTTTTGACAGAAATTAATCAAGAGATAAAAAAACTTCAAACCTCAATGTTACAAAATAGAGCGGTTATTGATTTTCTTTTATTGAAACATCACTTGGGTTGCCAACAATTCCCAGACATGTGCTGTTTTAATGTTACAGATTATTCTAACGTTATCCAACAACAGGTAGATGAGATAAGACAAGAAATTAACAAAATTAAAATGAGTAATTCTTAGTTAGGCTTGAGAGATTAGTTTCCATGGTTAACTTCTCTCTTAGGTCCTATAATTTATATCCTTCTCTTACTAGTTATTGTCCCATGTGTTATTAACTATATGCTCCGGTTTTTATTGGGCTACAATTTAATTCTATTATGTACCATCGATAAAATTAGCCTATATGATTACTCCCTTTCAAAGATTTAAAAAGTAAAAAAAAAAAAAAAGGGGGGAATGATAAACCAGCCTAATTCCATCTTAAGACTGGGAGCCATCCTGTCAAAAAGTTATGAAAAGCCCACTTCAGTTTTCTATGAAATGCTAGGATTCTTATTTGGCTTGAGCTTATTGTCTGACATTCATTCCCAGGCCTTGAGCTCGCTCAGGCCTGGCTGTCCTTGACCAGATAACAACTCTCTCTCTCTCAAACTAACGGTGCCTCATAAACTTTTGATGTGGGGTTTAACTATTACTCCCCTTTTTTTCTTAAAATACAATGCCATGTAGATATTAGTTTGCTACTTGCTTTAAATTACACCTGTCTGACCTTGTTAGCTGTAAGTTCCCAAGATTTTCTATAACTCTTTGAACTATAAAAACCTTGTCTTCCCGGAGAGCGGCGCTGACCCCAAGCCCAGTGTTTGGGAGGGGCAGCCCTGGCCAGCTCTCTTTTATATGTATACAATATAAACTTACTTTAATCTAAAATTAAAGTTAGTGGTCTTTTCTTTGCGTCTTAGATCAACACTTGTATTCTTGATAATTGCCATTCTGACTGGAGTGAGATGAGATCTTAGAGTAGTTTTAATTTGCATTTCTCTAATTACTAGAGAAGTTGAACATTTTTTCATATATTTGTTGATCAATTGTATATCTTCTTCTGAGAAGTATCTGTTCAGTTCCTTAGCCCACTTATTGATTGGGCTATTTATTTATTTATTTTGGTGTTAAGTTTTTTGAGTTCTTTATGTATCTTGAAAATTGGTGTTCTATCTGATGTGCATGTGGTAAAGATGTTCTCCCACTCTGTGGGTGCCAGAAACATACATTGGTGAAAAGATAGCCTCTTCAACTAATGGTGCTAGGGGAACTGGAAATCCATATGCAGCAAAATGAAACTAAACCTGTATCTCTCACCATGCACAAAACTCAACTCAAGTGGATCTAGGACCTAGGAATTAGACCAGAGACCCTGCACCTAACAGAAGAAAAAGTAGGCCCAAATCTTCATCACTTCAGATTAGGCCCCGACTTCCTTAACCAGACTCCTAAAGCATAAGAAATAAGATCAAGAATTAATAAGTGGGATGGATTCAAACTAAAAAGCTTCTTCTCAGCAAAGGAAATAATCAATAATGTGAAGAGAGAGCCTACAGAGTGGTTTTACTTTTTAAATTCCCTCTTCGGGGGAGTCAGAGGCAATCATCGGTTGGGGTCATGACCTCATTTTTCCGGGGGGTGAGGGAAGAATGCAAGGAAGAATCTCCAGTTCCTGACCGCAGGTGACTTGCCAAGACCCACTGAGTGCTGCTGCCTGGAGGCCGGCCTGGGCGAGCAGGGGCGGCTTGGGTGCCTCTGGGGACCTGGAGGCAGCTGAGCCAGAGCTGAGGTCGCCCTCTCATGGCCATTGTCTAGAGCCAGGATCTCCACGAAACAAAGGTTAGACTCTGGCCACTCTAAATGCAACAGGACTGGGTTGGGGACAAAGGTGGAAATAGGGACAGTTGATGGCACTGGCATGGGTCAGGCAGACCCAGGTCCCAATCCCGGGTAGCAATGTGACTTTGGGCCAGCTCTTTAATTCTCTAAACTGTTTTATTTTCACAATAAAATACCCCTTATGAGCATCCTTGCTGGTGTCTGGCACACAGAAGGTACTAGAAAATGGCTGTTCCTCTCCCCCTTGCCTTGAAGCACACAGCATCAACCATGCTTAGATCAACAGCCGCGGATCCGACTGAGGGGCTGAGTGGTGGGTCATCTCAGGGAGGAAAGCAGGGTGCTGGACAGAGGCCAGAGTTGGGCCCCACCCACGTAAGACCCTGAGCTTCCCACCTGCTAGGGACCCTGGCATGACAGGGCCTCCACTGACCCACCTGGTCTCTCTCCTCCTAAGTTCACACTATACATTTTCCCAACTTCAAGGGTATTTCCTATCATTCAATATAATAAAATACTAATCACTCATACATATACAGCACTTTAGAGTTTACGATTGACATTCATGTCTGTGGCCTCATAAGGTCCTCATCTTATCCTAAAAAGTTGATAATTCTGGGAGCCCATTTTGCAGATAAGTAAGTCAAGGCTCAGGGCTAGATTACCAGAACCACATGCTCAGGAGTCCACCCTGGCCTACTTACACGAGTCTCTGCCCCTCTTGAGTCAGGAGAGCCTCCTGGTGCAGTCTGCTTATGCTTAGGGTGCTCATTTTGCATTTGGCACACCGCCAAAGAACTGGTTCCTGGGGCCTGGTAGGGCCAGAAGCTCCATTGGGAGCCCAGGGGTTCCCACAGGGAAGTCAGTCTCGTGGCACCTTCTGGCATGAACCATGGTTGGGCCCTGTGGCCTGCCAGGACTGGGCAGAACATAGTGACCCAGGGCAGCGCCATCACAGTTAGTGATGGTGCTGGAATCTAGCTGTGTGACACTGACAAGTGACTTCACCTTTTCACGTCTCAGCTTCCTTATCTGTGGGATCCAGTCCACCCTGCTCCGCAGCACAGTCCTCATAGGTGATTTACACAAAGGGCTTGCTGAAAAGCAAGGGTTTGGGCGACACTGACTGTGCTGGGGGTTTGCTCATTGTGGCTTGCGGGTGCTGGGCTGGAAATGGGTCTGCTTGAAAATGGCTGTGTCGTTGCTAACTGGGTTTCCTTGGGCAAGTAACACGGAGCCCATCACAGCCTGGCTCCACATGTGTAAAGTGGGGTTAATCTCACCTCCTTCCCAGATAAATGGGGATGTACAGGAAAGATCCTAGTCTATAAATGTGTATTAAACTGTAATAAAGTTAATAGCCCATGAGGGACTTTGCTCCATCCCGTTTCAGCCCTCTAATAGCTCTTTGTGGTTGGTATCATTAGCCCCATTTTACAGATATCAAAACTGAGGTCCAGCGAGGTTAAGGATAGGCCAGATTCACATACCAGGTAGGTGACAAGGCTTGGATTCTAACCAGGTCTCCCAGGAGCAAACAGAGTCTTGACCAACAGTATCACAAATGCCCAGGGGAAATTCCTTGATCTTTTCAGGTTAGTATTTGTGAAGCTTCACCTCCACTGGTTCCTTTGATTCTCACAAGGCTCCTAGTGAGCAAGCTGGGTAGAATGATTGTCCCCAGTTTCTACAAGAGGAACTGGGGCTCAGGGGAACTGAGGAGTAGGCCTAACCCTCCCCCAACCTGTAACACAATCTTTGAATTCCCAGGGAAGAGCTCAGGCTGTCTCCACCTGAATGTGACCGTGACCCTGGAACCCTGGGACTTCATCATGAGGGTAGAACAAAGGGCTGGGGCTGGAGGAGAGAGGGCAGAGGGGTCCACCGGGGGCAAGGCACTGAGGAAGATGGTGGGAGGATGGGGGTGCGTTCATGGTGTTGGAGCGGGCCAGGGCTAGACCAGAGAGGAAGGTGTTGGGCAGGCATGCTGGGAAGCCAGGAGCAGCCAGCACGAGCAACGTCAGCAAAAGCGCAGCAGCCCTGAGTCGGGGTGTCAGCCCTGGTTTTGGCAGAGCAAGCCCTCTGCTGTCAGAGCTGGTGGGAGCCAGGTGGAGAGTGTTAGCCCCTCAGACCAAGGCACGAGAAGTAGCATCCAGAGTGAGGCCCTCCACTCCACTCCCTGACTCTGAACCTGCACCCAACCATCACAGGATCAGGGGCCATCAGAATAAGAGATCCCATAACCATCCCTCTTTCCATCCCACCCTGCTGGAAGTTCTTCCTGATGTCTAACCTGCTACAGCACTAACTCATTTCCTTACCTCAATTCTTGGAAAGCAACTACTAAGATTCCATCCTCCTACCTACCCAGAGGCTTGACCTCATCCTGAGGGCAGATACTTTGAGGAGGTGGGGAGCAGGAAAGGGAGGAGACTTCTTATCTAAGGTCCTGAGATACAAGGGGCAGAGCCAGGACCAGAACCCAGGCCTCCCAAATTCTTGCCTTTGCCAATAAGCACAAGACCCAGGAATGGAACTCAGATGACCAAAATCCCTGCTGTGCCCTGACCCCTCCACCATGTCCCTGCAGACCAGAGGCTCAGCCACCCACATGGGGCATGTGGACAGGCAGAGCAGCAGCTCCTGGGTGACTCTGCACCTTGGTCCTGCCCATCATCCTTTCCTGGCCCCACCTCTCCGCCTCACTTACCCTGGGGGGAGCCTTTGGGGTTAGCCCCAGGGGGTAACAAGGCTGTGAGCCCTGCCCCCACCATGAAAGGTGCCTGCACTCCAGGGTGCCACTGCTGCCCCCTGGATGTGCCTCCACAGCTCCCAGGGCTCTCTTTAAAGAGTGTCTGGACCCTCCAAATATTCTGGGGCAGGAGGCAGCAAGGGAGGCCTCAGGGCAAGGAAGTGAGGGGCATCCAGGAAGAGAGCTGAGAACAGTTCCTGGCTCCAGGTTCTTTTCAAGCATTTCCCTGCACAGGAGTCTGTAAGGATTATTATTCTCATTTTACAGACCAGGAAGTAGAGGCCTGAAACATCTGCTCTTCTTGTTTGGGACTGGGGATTAACCCAAGAGCACTTTACCACTGAGCTACATGCCCAACCCTTTTAATTTCTTATTTTGAGACAGGGTCTCACTAAATCACACAGGACCTTACTAAATTGCAGAGGCTAGCCTCAAACTTATGATCCTACTGCCTCAGCCTCCCAAGTTGCTGGGATTACAGGCACACGCCACCGCGCACGGCTAGACCTGAAACATTTGTGTGTTTTCCCCGAAGTTGTTCAGGTCTGTCTTACAGCAGACAAGGGATTAAAAAACCCTAAGTCCAAGGCCCCCTTCTTTCAGTCTGGTGCTCTCTATACTCAGTTTCCAGGGCTAGATTCTGTTCCTCCATGTGAGTGGGGAATTTTTCTGGCTTCCTGTAGAGACTCTGCCCCTTGAACTCTTAACCTAGTGGGGGGTGGGGGTTGGTTAACAAGTCCCTGAAAGTGTCCTGCCTTTGGCCTCCCCTGCGTCTCCTGTGGGCTCAGTCAGTGATGTCATGGAGGAGAAGGGCCTCTGTCTGTGCTGAGTGACATCACAGCCAGCTCATGGGTGGCTTCATCTCTGGCTGTGTGGTTGTGCTGTGGACTGAGCCCCAGGCTCTGCAAGAGGCAGCAGCATGGACCCTTTTACAGATGTGGTCAATCCTAGCCCTAGGCAGACAGTGAGAAAGATGCTCTCTAAAGCTCCCCTGGTGGACCTGAAGAATGGCCATGGCCATAGTGACAACAGTGATACCACACCCAGCCTGGGGCAGCCCCACTGAGTCCCTTCAGGCCCAGTCGAAGGTCCATCCTTGGGGACATCCTTGGATAAAGCCACCACCCCTGGTGTGGGGGGCTGGGAATTTCAGACTGTCAGAGCTGGGAGTCCAAACCCTTTATCCTATGGATAAGGCAATGAAGGACCAGCAAGGCTTGGTGGCTTGCTGAAGATCACACAGCCTGCTAGGGACAGTGGCAGGACTAGAAGCCCAGTCCTCTGGCCACATCCTTGAGCTGTACCCTGACTCTGTACTCTCCCACAGTCTGCCCCTCACCCTCCTCCAGAGAGGAAAGACCCTCCCCCAGACCCAGGCCTCAGATACGCGCCCTCTTCCCCAGTAACTCTGAGTATCAAGGACTTTCCAAGGTGGGCACAGGCAGGACCACAGGCTGGAACCCCAACACTCTGGGCTAGGCAGGAAAGGGTGCCCCCACCCCCCAACAGGAGCACTAGGGGGACCGAGGGGGACAGGAAGGAGCTCCCTTTGACAGAACCTAAAATGCTTCCTGTGGGCCACTGAGGACCCCATGGGCTACGGTGGGGTGGCCCTGACCCCATCCAGTGTGGATCGACTGCACTGGGCTGGGCTCGGGTGGATGAGGGCTTCTCCCCCCTCACCGCCAGGCCCAGGCCTCACTGTGCCCTCGGGGCCTCAGAGCTCTCTCCGACTCTCCCACTCCCTGAACCTGGAGTGCTCAGAACGTAGGCAGATTCACCACCGCCTCCTGCGCCGGCCCAGTGTCCCCACACACCCATTAGCCTCAGGAGCCCCACGGTCCCTGCGTGCAGCTGCGCTTCACACTAAGGAGCCCGAGCACTGAGGCCTCCTGGGCCCCATGTGAGGTGCTCCGGGCTCTTGCTTCTGCTGCTGGCCAGCTCTGTGACCTGGGGACAGTCACATCCCTCTGAGTCTCAGCTTCTTTTGGACACAACGAAGGGGTTAGACAATAGCAGCTTTCCAAGAGACGCTACAGAACATCATGGTCTCACTGAGGCACCATGGAGATCAGCGACAAGGGTGGTGCTCTGGGCCCTTCTCCAGCCTCAAACAAAAAAATAGTGTCCTTGTCATAGATTTCACTTGAGCTGGGTGTAGTGGTGCACACCTATAATCCCAGCAGCTCAGGAGGCTGAGGCAGGAGGAGTTCAAACCCAGCCTCAGCCACTTAGCAAGACCCTAAGCAACTCAGTGAGACCTGTCTCTAATAAAATACAAAACAGGGTTGGGGATGTGGCTCAGTGGTCAAGTGCCCCTGGGTTCAAACCCCAGTACCAAAAAAAAAAAAAAAAAAAAAGATTTCACTTGAACAAAAGAGGCATTTCCTCCCAAGAACCTGAAAACAACCTCGGGGGTGAGCGTTAAGGTTCCTTGGTTTAGGATCTTCCGTACACATGAAAGAGCCGGCAGGGATGGGGGGGTCCCTGTCAGATCAGAGCAAAACCCCTCCTGTTCGTTCATTCATCAGATGCTCAAGGAACACGTAGGGCTCACTATTGCCAAGCAAATTTTATTTCCTGCATCAGTTTCTCACCATGTCTGTGCCTTCCTGCTCTGCCAATGCTGGGCCGGTGACACAGCTAAGTGGGGGTCCCCAGCAGAGCAGCCAGCCTTCACTGGGACCGCCAAAGCCTCCCCGCAGCTGACAAGCTGGTTCCCCATGTGCTCCCCCCAGCTCCCTGCCCACCTGCTCAGTCCACCCCTGTTGTTGCTAGGCCAAGAGGAAGCTGTTGTGCCAAAACAAGACACTTAAGAGGCCATTGTTATATCAACCAGTCTTCCCGCCCGCCCAGCACCCAGCCTGGAGCCTGTCACACTCCCACACACCTGTGCTCCCATTGCCAAGTCACAGGGGACAATTCAGGGGAAGGAAGGCAGGTGTACCAGGCAGAAGGCTGCTAGGACCAATGACAGCATGAAGTGGGTCTCAGGTGGGGGCTATGTACCTACAGGGCAAAGGGCAGACAGAGCTTCAGAGGTGCCTGCACTTTGGAGCTGAGGTTGCAAGAGGAACTGAGTCTACAGGCCTGCCACCATGGGAACCTGCCCAGTCCATCCTGGGGAAGCTGCCTTGTCCTAGATGGTCCTGGATCTCACTAATTCAGAGCATGTGTGGTCTTGGGTAATGTGGAACCAGCATAAGAAATAGGAATTCCCAGCCTAAGAAAATCTGTCCCACAAAGAATGGTTGCTTTATCAATAGGTGTACTTCAGTCTTTCTTTTTTTGGTACTGGGGATTGAACTCAGGGGCACTTGACCACTGGGCCATATCCCTAGCCCTATTTTGGATTTTATTTAGAGACAGGGTCTCACTGAGTTGCTTAGCACCTTGCTTTTTGCTGAGGCTGGCTTTGAACTTGCGTTCCTCCTGCCTCAGCCTCCCAAGCTGCTGGGATTACAGGCATGGCTTACATTACAGTGCTTGGCTTTATATAGACATTAAAAATGAGGTTTATGAGCATAAAAAAATTTCATGTTGCTTTTTTTTTTCTTTTGGTACTGGAGATTGAATCCAGGGGTATTCTACCACTGAGCTACATGTCCAGTCCTTTTTATTTTTTATTTTGAGATAGGTCTCCCTGAGTTTTTTTAGGCACTCACTAAGTTGCTGAGGCTAGCTTTGAACTCACAATCCTCCTGCCTCAGCCTCCTGAGCCTCTGGGATTACAGGTGTGTGCCACTGCTCCCAGCTGTACTTCAGTCTTTCTTTAATAAGCATTGCAGGTCTCTTAGCATTAAGGATCGTGACTCATTTTGGAAAAGCACAAAATATGCACCATTGGGAAGAAGAGATGCATCTATCTAGTGTGGCAACCCCCACAATCCCACTCTCTGTGATTCCAGCCACCATCATGGAAGAAAGGGAGCTCAGAGGAAAGTTTGTCCAACCCTCTTCTTTGGAAGATGGGGAAAACTAGATGTAGAGAGAAGATATTTGTCCAAGTTTAGAGGAGCCAGGATTAGACCCCAGAGGGTGACAATGATGGAGGTGATGATAATGGTGATTCCTAACACTGTGGCTATATCTGCCTCTCTATCGATGTTGGAATGTTGGATGTTATTCTAGAAGAGGCTTACTAGGCAAAAGAGGGACTGACCTTCCTTCCTCCCTTCTCCTGTTCCTTCTCCCCTTCCTTCTTCATCATATTGGACTCCAGTTTATTTTTCCACACTTTTTATTGGTGCATTATAGTTGTACATAATGGGGGCATTGCTGTTACATATTCTTACATGCACACAATATAACAGTATCTATTCTGAGACTCCTTGAGGTTGGTGCTGTTATTATTCCATTTTACAGATGAAGAAACTAAGTTACGGGGAGGTTTAGAGCTTGCCCACAGCCTGGAAATTGGTCACTTCTCTGTCCACTACAGCATGCAGCTTTTGTTCGGTTTTTGGTTTTTGTTGGTGTTTTGTTTGGTTGGTTGGTTAGTTGGTTGTTTTGGGGATGGGGTCTCACTAAATTGCTCAGGCTGGCCTCCAACTTGCGATCCTCCTGCCTCAGCATCCCAAGTCACTGGGATTACAGGTCTGCAAACTGCATCTGTCTCACCTGTGCTTTTGAATATGGAGATACTGAGAGGCTTCTCCATCCCTTTCCCAAGATCCTTCTGAAGATTTAGTTTCTACCACTGGAGCATCATCAGGCTCATGCCCATTGACCACCATCTTCCTCACTAGTGTTTGGAGCTGAAGGACAGAAACTGCGAAGCATCTCTCTGCAATAAAGCCCTCGGGGAGAAGGCATGGCCTTATATGACCAGCACCTCCCAGCCCATTCCCATCTCATCAATCTCAACAAATACCTTCAGACAAGATTAACAGCCCCTCTCTAGCTTCTCCTGTCCTACCCCAGGCTTACTCTCTTGGGAATCCACCTAAGACCAGAGGACAAATTTAAAAACCTTAAGTAAGGAAAGAATGGTTAATCCTTCATTTCAAGGTAAGTTCTGACAATCTCCCTTCCAAGATGATCATGGGCCTGCCATACCTTTGGCACTGAAGTATTAATCAGAAGTCCTTGTTTTTCCATCAAAAGTAAAAAGTGGCTCTCCATCCTTTGTCCCTCCAGCCACCTTCCACATGGGTTCCTGACTCTGGAGATGTGGACCTCCCCGGTGGACGCCACCCCATCACCCTGCCCCAGGAACAGGCCCATCCATCCTCCTCCATGAGCACAGCCTCCCTCTAGATAGCTCAGCCCTTCTCTTTGAGTATAGGGACCATCAAATTTAGACTCCCACCAAGCCACCCAGGAGGACGCCATTGCTGTGACTGTGGGTTCACGTTCCCAGGCTTCCAACAAAACTCCATTCTGTCCTATTTGCCTTTCTTTCTATTCACCAGAGACTACATTGAGTCCCACAGGCCTGAGGCCAAAGGACCTTGGTGAGGTGGAGACATGAGCCAAGGAGACCAGAAGAAGGCAGGGGAGGCAGGCTGGGGAAAGAAGAGTCAAGAGGACACTAAAAGATTGGTGGGGGAAATGATGGTAAAGCTTCCAGAAACACATCTGGAGTTCAGAATGGACCACAAGCCATCTCCAGGCTGGAACACAGAATGAATTGGTCTTTCTCCAATCCAGGCCGGCCTGTCCTCAAAGTACAAAGAACGTGGAGAGGAGCAGAAAACAAGACCCGAGCAGTCAGGGAAGTTAGAAAGCAGAGGCACAGCTGAAGACTTGGGAAGGCTTTACATGTCTATAACTGGCTTTTCCCCCCACAGAGAACAGCCTAGCTGCTCTCTACTACCTCAAGAGCAGGAAAGGAAAAGAACCATGTTGTAGCAGAAGGAATTGTGGTTAGACACAGGGAAGCCCTTCCCAAGATGAGGATTGAGCAAAAATAAGTGACCTTTAAGTATGGTTGGAAAAATCCCCTTAAAAATCGTTAAATGTACACAGAAAGTCATATTTTTCTGGGAAGGTTTTGGAGTCTACTAGTGGGTTAAACAAGGTAGACTTGAAGACCAGTTAAGATGCTCTTGATTCTCAAACCAGCAAAAATTAGATTAGGTTAGATTAGATTAGCAGCCAGCAAAATGGACCACTTAACAGCCTAGATGTCCTGGCCAGACTGCTGACAGGTCACAAAGAAGGGCTCAGCCACACAGTCCTTGGATCTGAACCCAAATTCCATCAGCTTCTCCCCATGGGAACAGCTTCCAGGGATCATGATAAAAAGGAGGCCTAGAGATCCTAGTCCCAAGTAGCTTCCGACCAGAAGAGGCATTATTTTCTCCCAAACCAGAGGCACCGGGCGCCTGTGCCTCTCCTGTCTCCCCGCCCGCCCCGGCCCTCGGCCCTCAGCACGGGGAGGGAGGATCGGCCAGCCCAGACCCACACACGCACTTACCCTGCCGCTGTCCCTCTCCATGGCCTCCCAGGGATGAGTCTTCAGGCTCAGCTGATGTCAAGAGGAAGGTCCATGTTGGTCCCCAGCTTCTCAGGCATGTGGGGAAAAGGAGGTTGAGGGCCGAGGGCCGCCCCGCAAATGGGGCGGGGAGGCCTGTTGGATGTGAGGTAATCCTGAGTACAAACAAGGCAGAACTTGCCAGACCTGTCCCTCCGCCCTCCCTGGACATCCCAGTTACTCAGCGAATACCGGGAGTGTGGCGCTACCTCTGCTCCTGAAACTGCCCCCACAGAGGCAGCTGGAGGGCGCCGGCTGGCCTCCTTCAGAGGGCTGAGCCCGACTGACCTGAGCCCCCACAACAGAGGCACCGGATCTGGGATGATCCTGTCCCCCCAGGGGACATCCACGGCCAGGGCCAGGGCCCCACCCAGGGCAGGCCAGTGTGAAGCTTCATGCCAAGGGTCATATGTCCAAACCCCACATCAGGGCAGGTGGTCTGGTAAATTTTTTCCTGAATCCAAGGAAATTATTTCTGTGAAAACTCTTGATAAAGAAATTAAAATCAAACCACTTTAATTATGCATATAATGAATTGCCTCCATTGAAAACAATAAAATTTATGAAACAATGCAACAAAGTCAATTAAATTAAAACACATAAATATCTGAATGGAAACCGTTCCAGGAACTGTTGGGCTGACTCATGATCCCACACCTGCGCCCCATTCTGATCCTCAGAGTCAAAAGGAAGAGCTTCGTGCACCAAACCTGGCTGAGCTCCGCTGAGGAATGCCAGGAGAAGGGGCTGGGAATGAGCTGGAGGTGGGGGAGGATTCAGATTATGAGCGTTTGGGGCGCTAAGATTTTTAGGGTGAAAGGGAAGCTCAGAGATCAACTGGTGGCCAGAGAGACTGAGGAATCTGCACAAGTCACCCATAACAAACAACAGGAGCAATTATAATAAGGAGCTGGATGTCCTGTGAAACGCTTTACGTACGTCTTTCATGCATTCATTCAACAAATATTTATTGAGTGCCTGGCCCTGCGTTAGGGATACCATAAAAATCAACATGGTGGCAGAATAGTCAAAAAGAGAGCGCCCATCTGCTCTAGGCATTAAAGAATTTTCTGGCAGGGGTAAATTGCCACACAGGCATCATATCAGGAACTGGATCTGACAGAGGGAATGATTTTCTGAAATCTAACAATACTTTCCAAGGTTTGAGAAATATTAGATTGGCCAGTTTGCCCATTGGCCCAGACGTTCTAATGTACTTTTAAAATTTTGTGCCAAGCATGGTGGTGCACACCTGTAAATCCCAGCAACTCAAGGAGGCTGAGGCAGGAGGATTGCAAGTTCAAAGTCAGCCTCAGCAACTTAGTGAGACCCTAAGCACTCACTGATTACTTATCTGAGTAGGACTAGAAATAAGTATACTAGAAATTATTCTAATCTTCATCAACAAAGCCAACCCACGATCAACAGAAGCTGCATCCAAATATTTTCTAATCCAAGCCACCGCATCTATAATTCTAATAATAGGTTCAATCATTAACTTCATGAACCTAGGCCAGTGAACCCTAACCAACTCATATAACCCAACCTTATCCTCACATTTACCATTGCACTCTCAATATAAATAGGACTAGCCCCATTCCACCTATGAGTGCCAGAAGTTACCCAAGGAATCCACTTATATCAGGATTAATTCTATTAACATGGCAGAAAATTGCCCAATCTCTATTATACTTCAAATCTCATCATCTATTAACTCTACTCTAATTATATCAAAATAGAAAAATAAAGAAGGCCTTGGATGTGGCTTGGTGGTTAAGCACCCTGGGTTCAATTCCCAGTGCCAACATAGATAGATAGATAGATAGATAGATAGATTTATGATCACCCTAGTTTGAGCCAGTTTCCAATTGCTGAACTTACCTCAAGCCTATTTATCTTCCCAAAGAATGCTCCTGGTTTCTGCACATTTATTCTGCACCTGAATAAAACTGTCTTTGCTTTTATTTCAGTCTATGATTTCTTGGTTTACAATAGGTTCTGGGAACACTGTAGCCAAGACCCAGGTCTGATGGCACTGGCACTGGGGTTGGGGAGAGGCAGACAAAAATCAATAAAGCAATTAAATAGTACATTAGACAGTGAGATGTGCAACAGAGGAATAGAGAAGGGATGGGATCAAGAAGGTGGAGGACACTGTCACAATTTGAAACATGGTGTCCGGGGGTGGCCTCTCATGTGAACTTTGAGCAAAGACGGAAAGGAAGTGACGACTCCCCTCCCCCATTTACATTTAAGAAAAACAGAAACTTCTAGCTCAGAGTGGAAACCATCTTCTCCACCTTAGGTAGCTGAGGGACATCTCATGCAGAGGCAGAGGCTGGAGGAAAGAACTTCTGGAAGGCCCAGGCAAGCCCTGCAGGGGCTCTAAATCTGTGGTGCCAAGTCCCAAGAAAGCAGAACTCAGTAAGGCCACATGCCCTTCTGGCCATCCCCTCAGCCCTCCATGCCCTGGCAGAGGGACCCTTCCCACTTGTCGTCCAGTCCTGAAGACAGGCCCACATTTGTCCTCCTCTCTTCCTCTTCCCTCTCTAGCCACCAGGGAGCCACAAGGCTGCCCCTGAGCCCGGGCATCCCTAGGCCTGGTCTCCACTTTGTCCCCTAAGCAAGCCGCTTGCCTCTGAAGGTCAGCCTCAGCCTCTTTCTGTGAAGGTCTCATTGACCTCAGCAAAGAGCTCAGGCTTGGGGTTCTGGGAGAGGCAGGGGGAAAGACTCAAGGTACAGGTCAAGTATGCGACCCTGGTGGTCTGCAGCTCCACCATCCAGAAAACGGGCCTAACACATCCGACTGGAGAGCGTGTCTGGCACTGGGCACTGGCTAGGCTCTAAAGAGGGTGGGTTTTATTTCACACTTTTTTCCCCTTGTTTTTCATCAGCAACACAAGTCAGCCTGTCCTGGAGGCCTTGTTGAGGGAGCCACCAGCCCCTCAAGAATCCCTCCATGGGCCTCAGCTGCCCTGTACCAGGCCTACAGGGCTGCTGGGAGCTGTGTGGTGGCTGGGGGAGTAGGGGGTGGCAAGGGACAGAAAGGCAGGGACCTGCCCAGGAGCATACGGTGGCATCAAATTCTTTGCTGGTGGTTTTCCTATTTCCAGAGTGGAAGGTATTGGGGTGGGCTTGAAGACCTGAACTCTCCCCAACAGAGTTGTCTTGGAGGCCTGCCCCTGGCCCTTGGCTTCTGCACCTGACCTTGGCCTGGCTCTGCCCTTTTCTGGTTCCCTTCTTCAGGTCTCCTTGACCCCCTGTCTGACTGCACAACCCCAGGCTCCTTCTGACTGACCTTTCCTTGACTTTGCTCCCCTCCTGCCTTGATGGTTGCCTCCCTTCCTCCAGCTGCCTAGCTGCCTTCTGGAACCATGCCAGGAAGGCTCCAAGCCTTCATGAGCCCCCACCCAGGGGCCATCAGCAGCACCTGGCACCTGCCTGTTACCTCCCTGTGTGGGGACCCCAGGCCAGCTGCCGGACTATCCATCATCTCGGCTCCTGGTTATTTCCATCTGGGGTGAAAGCAGTTTTACATAAAAATATATGCCAACCATGCAAACCAGCACATGCCTCGTGACATTGACTATCCACCACCCAAAATAGTGAAGGAACCCTCACTACCATTTTGAGACTAAACCCCTAGTTTCACAGCTACCCCAGCTGCTCTCTCTGGGAATTCCTTCCTGGAGCTCCTGGCAGAGACACAGAACTCTTGGCCAGTCTGTTCCCAATCTTACCATCTTCTCCTCGTCTCCTGCTTTGGATAAGGCTCCTCTTTTGGAGTCCTTCATTAGACTTGCTCCTGAATCACCTCCCCACTCCTTCCTTGGAGCCCCCCCAAGTACCCTTCTCTCCTTTGCATTGCAAACTTCTCCATCACTCAGAGCACAACAGTAGGCTTCCCTTCAGGCCTGAGGGTGACCAGGACACAGAGCACATACCTAGAGGCCAGATAGGGCAGGGAGGAAACACAGAGCCCACCTGGAGAGACTGGGTCACCAGTAGTCACCCTCTGGACCTGAGGCAACATACACCCCCAAACCCAGCCCTCTTCCCAGCCCCACGTGAGGGCCGCCTCTCCCACCCTCACTCAACTTCCAGGCAGTTTTGGATCTCTGGACCTTGGTTCTAGCCTCCCCTCTTACCCCAGGCCTGCGGAAGGTTGGTAGCTGCTGCCTAAACTGCTTGGCAGAGTTATTCTTGGGTGCTATGGGGAGCCTGGAGTGTAAAGAGATTTTTATTTTTTTCAAGCACAGGAGCCTCCGCAGGGTCCTGATACCCAGCTGGACTCTTGGCCCACCCTAAGGAAGGTTGATGGGGACACTGCTGGTGGGGCAGCTCCAAAGTTCAAGTAGATACTGGGCCTGTCAACTGGGTAGTAGGACAGGGAGGAAGAAAGGACAGGTACAGCCAGCCAGGGTGGGAAGCCAGAAAATAAACATGGCCAAAGGACCACCAGTGATTCCACCATTGGTTCTAGAATCCTAAATCCAGGAGACACGATGCTGTTCTTGGCCATGGAGTTTGCTGCTCTGTGTTTTGTTCAGAACAATAGGAGCAAAAAGGGACAAGGACCCATTCTTTCCCCCTCAATTGGCATTGTTCTCATTGCATCATCAAAAATCTGCAGTTAGTGGGGATAAACCAGGGAAGAAGCCCCTGGCAGGACTCCTGGCGACCCCTGCACACACAGGCCCCACTTCCTTGGAGGCAGGGCAGAGAGAGCGGCTGGGCCTGCCCTCCAGAACCTCCCAGGCCAGAGCAGCTGAGAGAGCCCTCTGTGACACTGCTGCCTGGGAGCCACCCGGCCTGTGCCCAGGTGGCTCCAGGCAGTGGAAAATACCATCCCCGTGTGGGCTGCGTTCTGCGTGCGGAGCCTCTTTCCAAAGAAGGAGCTGATGCAGCCGCCCTTCCTTGTGATTCACCCGCATGTCTTTGGCTCCTCATTCCCCTCTGTGGGGACGCACGGCAGAAGTCAGATCACACTTCCTCATAACAGCCATTCTCACACTTGAGGGCAATAGTTTGGTGACCCTTTGAGCGGGTGGCTTTTCACACCCAGTTCCTCCACTCGCTCCTGAGGTGAGGGAGACGCAGGTATCCTCACCTCTGTGAGTTTCTCCATAGGCACCATAATCCTCCTAAAGTGGGGACCCAGGGAGCCCTGTGGCCATATTTACACAGGCTCCCCCACTCTGCAGATACACCCCACCAGATGGTCACTGGAGATATTCAGAGCATTGCTGTTCATTTTCCACAAAATGAAGCAGCTGCAGACAGATCAGAGACACTGACGGACAGGCGGGCATAAGCGCAGCAGAACCAACGAGAGTCCACCCGCACGCAGCGAGCGACAGATTCACAGAGGGTAGAGGGTGAGTGAGCAGCTTCCTACCATGACCAGGAGAATCACATCCAGACAGGAGTGTCTTCAACTCCTGCTGATCCAGTGGAGAAGGATTTCTGGAGGAAGAGGTGAGATTCCAGAAGCTGTCACACACAGTGACACAGGCTGAAACCCTAGAGCTGTCATTCAGACATTCAGAACAGACTTGGAGGCCAGATGGCTTGGAATCAAGCTCTTCCACACACTGCAGGTTGTTTCCCTTCTCTGACGTGCTTGGGACCAAAAGCAATTTGGATTTTAGATTTTTTTTTCTGAGTTTGGAATATTTGCATATACACAGTGCGATATCTTGGGGATGCGACTCAAGTCAAAACATGAAATTCACTGAAGTTTCACATACACCTTGTACACATAACCCCAAAGTCCTTTTATACATTGCTTATAGTGCACCTGCATTTCGACTGTGACCCATCATGTGAGGTCAGGTGTGAAGCTCCAGGTGTGACATCCTGTCAACATTGAAAAAACTCCAGATTTTAGAACATTTTAGATTTTGGAATCTTAGATTAGGGATGCTCTACCTATACCTCCTTGCTGGGTAAGTTACTTCATCTATAAAATGAGAATAAATGTTCCTCTAAAATAGAGTACATATGTCCATTCAATGAAATTATTTGTATGACATATTTGACGTGAGACTTGCTACATATGGCTCACTAATAATTATATATATTTAATAATTATATGTATATTATATAATTTGTGCGTGTAAAAATTTGAGCGACAAGTAGTAGCTTGTGCAGAAAAGGAGATTGTTAAGTTGTGTGCTTTGTGGCCAAAGCCCAAGGAGAAGGGTTCTTTGCTGGAGATTTAGTGGAAAAAAATCCCAGGCTGAGGGACCGAGCTTTTGTTGGGGCTCTTAATTCTAAGCAGTGTGGTGCCCAGATATCAGCTTTGTCATCCTAAAAAGTGATGCCTCTTTTACCTTTGGAGAGGGACTCTAAGAGAAGAGAGTCAAAGGTCATCAGGAGGCCTGGAGCACCTTGCCAAAGAGCTGGGAAGCAGAGGATCGAAAGGAGAAAACAGAGTCACAGTTTGAGAAAGAAGCAATTGCCCCTGATGACTGCCTGTACGACAGGGATAGAAGGATGGTCAGAACAGAGAAAAACCAAAACAAGGCGTCATTATAATATCTGATTTCCCATAGATAAAAACAAAAAGAATGCCAAGAAACGATAAGCCACATTTGCAAAGCACTGGCACATAGATTATTTCATTCTGTCCCTAGAATGTTTTTGCATGTGTTACCACGACTCTCTCCATTGTAAACAAGAAAGCGAAGACTCAAGGAAATAGACGTTCAAATGTCAACGGCTTATAAATTTGGAGCTTAATTTCCAATCCACATTTTCTGCCTCTTCCCCTATGTTCTTACCAGGACAGTGTCAGTTGTAACAAATAAGGTGTAATGGGGCATTACATTTCTAACATTTTCTTAAATGTCACTCTACTGTTTTGTAACAAATTTTTAAAATGTCAAGTTTGGACATTCTTGTTAGAACCTTTATTTCTACTCTTTGCAATTGAGAAGGAATACTTTATTTTGAAGCAATTCTTTCCCTAGGTTCCTTTCTCAGCTGCTTCAGATGTGTTTTTATCAGAGGTGGTAAGTGCGAAGTCACTGAAGGTGAACTCCTGCAGGTCACCAGATTAATCATGTTGTGTTTTGCCAACTGTCACCCAAAGACCAACATATCATTTGCTCAGTGAAAGGAAAATGTTATGCATTTTGATTTTTTTCTTTTTGAATGTGAATGATTAAAAAAAATACAGCTGGGTACAGTGGCACACACCTGTAGCCCCAGCTATTGGTGAGGCTGAAGCAGGAAGATCAAAAGTTTGGGGACAGCCTGAGCAACTTAGTGAGACCTTGTCTCAAAATAAAATATAAAAAGGGCTGGCGATGTGGCTCAGTGGTAGAGCATGCCTGGATTTAATCCTTAGAACTTCAACCAATAAGTAAAGTAAATTAAAATTGAAATGAGAAAGATACAAAGTTGTCCAGACTTTAAACCTGGTTCATGAGAAACTTTAGGTTTTTGAGCATGTGACTATGTTATTCCATTTCTCTTATAGGATATTTAGAAGTTGGGGAAAAAAAAAACCCATGAGTCTGCTCTTTCCACTCTCAAAAAAACTTCTCCTTTAGAACAAATTCATCTAAAGGAATATGATTTATTTCTCTATGCACATAGAGAAGTTGAATGAACTATGAAGTCATTTCTTAACTCAAGCACTTATATTCCTGCTCTGATTCTCTGTGAAGTCAGCATCCTTTGACCCAGCTTAATCCAGTTCAGATTGGGTAGACAAGTTTGTAAATGCCGAGCCAGGCACACGGGCAACTAGGGGAAAGAGGCTGTTTCCTGTAGGGGCGCCCTCAGCACTAAGACATTGAGCAGAAGCTATTAAGACTCAGAATATCACATTTACAAAGCACTTTCTCTTTCTTATCTCATCTGGCCCTTAGGATAACCCTCCAAGGTAGACAGGACAGGTAACATTCTCTCTAATACCCAGAGAAGCTTGATGACGTGCCCCAGCCCCAGGGCTGATGGCTTAGTCTGGCTGCAGCCACATTATCTCCAAAGCTGTGCACGGAAAACATTGGTGGCACATTCCAAGAAGCCTCAGAATCCTTCATAATTAGGATCCATAGAAATTGTATGAAGATATGAATACTCACCTTGAACCTGATTCTGTTTCCAACCTATGGCACTGCGTAGGAAGAATGCATCATGACCCTGGTCCAGCTCTGGCTTGGCTGCTTCTCAGAAATGGACCTGAAACAATCCCTTCACTTGAGTTCTCTCAACTATGATCTGGTAAAGATGAATTTGCTCTCCTCCGTCTGCCCTGGAGAACTCAGGCGATGGTGTGTGACAGCTGTTGGGGAACTCTCAAGTACTTAGAGGACATTGGACCCTTCCAAGTTTAAAACTGCAAATGCATCTTCCTACAAATTGTCTTCACTCGATGCTTCTGAGTTCTAAAATGTTCCCTCTTGTATTCAGTTCATCTTTTTTTTTTTTTTTTTTTTTTTTGGTACCAGGGATTGAACTCAGGGGCACTCGACCACTGGGCCACATCCTCAGCCCTTTTTTGTATTTTATTAGAGACAGGGTCTCACTGAATTGCTAAGTGCCTCGCCATTGCTGAGGCTGGCTTTGAACTCGCGATTCTCCTGCCTCAGCCTCCCAAAGTGCTGGGATTACAGGCGTGCGCCACCGCGCCCGGCTTCAGTTCATCTTTTGAGGTGTATAGATTCTCATTGTTTTCCTTCTCTAGCCAGGCATAGCAGCACACACCTTTAATCCCTCAGGAGGCTGAAGTAGGAGTTCAAAGCCAACCTCAGCCACTTAGTGAAGTCCTAAGCAACTAGGCAGATCATCGCTAAATAAAATATTTAAAAAGGGCTGGGGATGTGGCTCAGTGGTTGAGAAACCCTGGGTTCAATCCCCCGTACAAAAAAGCAAACAGAAAAATGTTTTCCTTCTCTGCCTTAATTTTCCCGAGCAAAGGGATGGTGATCTTCCTAGTAGCTCCTGATGCTGACCCTGGAATCATGGAAGCATCAACTGAAGAGCATTACTCAAAGGGAGGACAAGGTTTCCAGTGGAATTCCAAACTTCTCCCTGAAAACATTCAGATTCCACTGGTCTTTGGTGCAGTGGCTGCCTTTGAACTACCCACTGGTCCACTGCACTGAAAACCATCTGTCAGAACTCCAAGATCCTGACCTTGTATCAAAATAGAAGGTCAGGGCCACAGCCCTACAATAGAGCATGGATCACGTGCTTCCTGCCACTTTAGCAAATCAAAGCTCGCCCACTCAGCACCTGAACCTTGCTTAATTTTTAAACATTCCATAAACAACTGTACTGTGTGCCTGCCATTTTTCGGGTAATGCTTGGACCACTGAAAAAGAGCAAGGAAGGGACAGCTGGTCTGTTCCTGTCCTCATGGACTCAGTTCTGAGTGCACAGCCTCATTCTCCTTTGCTCCTGCCCTCCTCACCTGGGAATTTTGTTATCAGAAAAATAACAGCTAATGTTTATCAGACTCTCCTCTGTGAATGTCTTCAGTGTCACATCAACATTGTGAACTGAAGCTCGGAAAGGGTAATTTTCTCAAGACCACATAGTTGGTAAGTACAGGAAATGGGGTTTGAATCCAAATCTGTTTGACTTCTGAAGCTGCTTTTAATGTTATTCTGTGCCTGTATATAGTCTCACGATGCAGTGTCCACTTCAGAGATTGACATTGAAATCTTATTAGTACTTCTGTTTTCCAGAAAATTTACAATGCTTTTAGTCAGGTCTATCCAGACAGAGGTTCCTGGAGAGCATTACTTGACAATTCTCTGATACAGAGAAGATTCTAATTTTCTCTGTGGTTTGTTTTCTGTTCTAAAAAAAGCTCCTAATCTGTAAGGCAATATAACATAGTGGTTAAGAACATAAATTAGGTTATGGTTAAAAAAATTAAAAAGCCATCTTGTGTTGGAATTCTGGTTATATTACTTACAAACTTACTATATGAATCTCAGTTTCTTCATCCATGAAGTGGGGAGAATAATACCTATCCCATGGGATTGTAAGGATTAAATGAGATAACACTCAAGAAAAAAAAAAGTTATTCTACAACATTTTTCTTAATCACAATTTAAAAAATATTTTTGGGTATTGAATCTTTTTAACATATTTAGAAAGTCTAAAACAAAGAGGGCAAACTACTATCCAACTGGATTAATAGATGCAGTTCATTCAATTTGGACAGTACTCATTTGTCTCAATTAATTTCCAACATTTAAAAATCCAACTATTAAAAATCCAGGGAAGCTGGGTGTGGTAGCACATGTCTATAATCCCAACCACGCGGGCAGCGGAAGCAGGAGGATAGCAAGTTTGAGGCCAGCCTGGACAACTTAGTGAGACCCTGTCTCAAAATTTTAGAAAGGTTTGGAGGTGTAGCAAAGTGGTAAAATGCCCCAGTACCAAAAAAAAAAAAAAAAAAAAAAAAAAATCCAATAAAGTATTTATGGTCTTCATACCACATTGACCATAATACACACTCAATTAATACTCACTAATCAATTGATAATAATTCTTTTGCATCCCCTCACAATGTTTATCACAAACCTAAGCAATCAGTTAGTCAATCAACAAGCCTTTATTGAATCTCTACTATGTGCCAAACAGGAGTTGCTTCATATTAAATTGCTTCCACCAATCTCCCCATCACAAAGAAAACTTGCTATGTCCTCCTACAAAATAACCTTGATCGAGTGAGTCATGGCTCTTCCCTCTTCAGATAGTTCTTATGCCACATGCACGTTCTTCAAAGTAACCAGAAAGAGCCTGGATTTCTAGACTCACAGAATGAAGGCAGCTGGGCAGTGGTTGGCTGAGGCCTCCGGTCTGAGTCAGGTAGACCTGAATTTGAATACAGCCTCCACCAAATGGAAGTTTGTGACGTGGAGCAAATGATTGATTTGACTCCTCTGAACCTCAGGTCCTCCTCCATAACCCAGGTAGAGTAGGACACACCCCCTAGGGTCACAGGAGCACAAAATGAGGTGGTGTGCCTAGGGCTGTCCCACAGACCAAGTCCCAGGGGGTGTTAGCAAACAAACATGTGGAATGCAGGATTTGGAAGGAACTCCAGAGGTCCTCTTTTCTGACTAACCCATCGCTCCCTTCAGCCTCTGATTCTGGAGAAACCCTCTAATGTGGAAGAACATTTGAGAGGGCAGGATTCTAAAGACCTGCTTCTTGCACTTATTGTCTCCTCTCAGGCCTCAGCCCGTGCCCTGGGGCTTGAAGCCTGTTCTGTTCTCCTTAGTTCAGCACCAAGCCACAAGCCTTGGCACCCAGAGTCCAGGCTAACCACAAGGCTAACCAGTAGGCAGGCCTCAGCCCCGCCTGGAACCACCCAGGCCCCACCGGCTCTGGGTACCACTTTTGGGGTGAGGAGCGAGGAAGACATGAGAGCCCTCGTCTGTCACAACCCCTGCTCCCTACTGCCTGCTCCCAGCACTGTGTGAGCTGGCTTCCCATTCACCCCAGTGCCTGGAAGAGCCAGTTCTCCCAGTCTGCACTGGGCCAGGGCTGGTGTGACGCCATGCACCCCAGTCATCAGCCCAAGTTCAGTTTAATCACCCACATGTGTAGATGACACATGCAGAGGGGTGAACAGCAGTAATTCCCTCGGGTGGGGAGACAGCCCAGTTGACTAAGAAAGTGGTTTGTTCTGACCACAGAGAACTGGGGAGAAATTGCTAGGAGCCCATCCTGGACCCGAACCTCTAGAACCCCCTTCTCATGAAAGCCCCAGTGCATGCAAAGCCCCATGGGCTGGGGCTGCAGAGCTGGGAGGTTCAAGTTCAAAGATTGAATGAGCAGCCTGCTATCAGTGTGCACCTCCAAGCCCAGCGACCAGCTCATGGACGCATCCTTCCTGATTCATCTCCCACAGGAGCCAGGAGAGGATCAGAAGGGGCATATTTCTTTATTCACTCCACAGAAAGTTGTTAACAGCTTTATTGAGATAGAATTCGTGTACCAGACAATTTACCCGTTGAATGTGCTCACAGTGCTTTTTAGAGGACTCACAGAGTTGGGCAACCATCCCCACAATCAATTTTAGAACTTTCCCCTCACCCCCAGAAGACACATCCTACTCATTAGCAAAAGAAAGAAGCCAAACACAAAAGAACACATACTATTAGATTCTATTTACAGGAAATGTCCAAACAGGCAAATCTATTGGCACAGAAGGGTAGGTTAAAGTTGCCTGTGGCTGGGGGAGGGACATTGGGGGTCAGTGGGGAGTGACTTAATGAGTACTGTGTCATTTGAGTACAATAAAATTTACCTTTTTAAAGTGTGCAGTTTGATGAGCTTTGACAAATACTTAGTTATGTAACTACTGTGGCAAGCACAAAATACGATGTTTCCAACTCCCCCCAAAGCCCTCCTATGTCTTCTCAGCCCTCTGCGCACACTCCCAGGCCCTGGCATGGATCCTTCCCGCCCACCATTTGTAAATGTTATATGACACATTCATAATCATAAAGATGTACTCCTTGGCATGTGGCTTCTTTCAGAGGGCACAATGCTTTTGAGATTAATTCATGTTGGTGTATATGGTAATCTTTTTCATTGTTAATGGTATTTCATTTTATGGATATTCCACCCTTTGTTATCCTCTTGTGAGTTGATTATTTTGGGGGTTTATTTCCAGTTTGGGACCATTAGGAATAAAACTTCTATGAGTATTCACATACATCTTTGTGTGGACTTATATTTTCATTTCTCCTTGGGCAAACATTTTAGGAGGGAAATGACTGGATCATATGGTAAGTGTTTGTTTAACTTTATAAGAAATACTGAATTGTTTTCTAAGGTGATTGGACTATTTACATACCCACCAGCAGTGTGAGAATGTTCTGGTGGCTGTGGCTGTGTCTTCACCAGTACTGAGATTATCACTCTTTTTAATGTTACCTGTTCTGGTGGATGGTTTTCATTGTGCATTTCTCTGATATTTAATGATGTGGAACATCTCTTCATGTACCTATTCTCATTTCCATATCTTCAGTGATGGGCTAGTTCAAATTTTGCCTTCTTCTTCTTCTTCTTCTTCTTCTTCTTCTTCTTCTTCTTCTTCTTCCTTCTTCTTCTTCTTCTTCTTCTTTTTTAAATTGAGTTCTCTCTTTATTTTTGAGATGTAATAATTCTTTATATATTCTGAATACCATTTGCACATTCAGGTATGCGTTTTGCAAATATTTTTCCAATTTATGTTTTTTAAAATTTTCTTAACAGTGTCTTTTAAAGATTTTTCTTTTTGATGAAATCCAAACTATCAAAAATTTCCTTTATGATTTGTTGGACTTACCTAAAAATATTTGCCTAACTAAAGGAATTTTCCTTGTTTTATCCCCTGGAATTTTTATAGTTCTAGTTTTTTTTTTTTTTTTTTTTTTTTTTTTTTTTTTTTTTTTAGTAATGGGGATTGAATCCAGAGCCTTATGAATGCCAGGCAATCACTCCAGTGCTGAGCTACACCCCCAACCCTTTTTCATTTTATTTTGAAACAGGGTCTCAGTTGCCCATGACCACTGGTCTTGAAGACACCCCCAAAAGCTGGGATTACAGGAGTGTTCCACCACTAACATTAGCTTTTACTCTTAGATCCATTTCAAGTTAATGTTTATATATGGTGTGAGGTAAGGGTCAATGTCTATTTTTTCATTGTGGCCATCCTAATTATTCTGGTATCATTTACTGAAGAATGCCTTTTTCCCATTGAACCTTAGTGCCTTTGTCAAACATCAGTTGACTGTATACATGTGGGTCTATTTCTGTATTCTCTATTCTGTTCCATTGATTTATACATCTGTCTGTATGCCAACATTACACTAACATGATTATTGAAGGTCCCCCCACCCCAGTACTGGGGATTGAAACTAGGGTGCTCTATCACCAGGTATATCCCCTACCTTTTAAAAAATGTTCTTAAAATTGTAAGAGCAGGTCTCACTAAATTGCCCATGCCAGCCCTAAACTTGAGCTTCAGCTTCAGCTACCCAAGTAGCTGGGGTTACAGGTGTGTGCCCCCATACCAGACCATTAAATAGTATATTTTAATTTCCATTTTCAGTTGTTAATTTATAGAAATATAATTGTACATGAACTTTGTACATTAACTTTGAATACTGCAAACTTGCTAAAATCTCACATTAGATTTTTTTTGGCAATTCCTTGGTTTTTTTTTAATGTAGATAATTATGTTATTTATTAATAACAACAGTTTTATGTGTCTGTTCCCATATGCATGCTTTTTTCCCTTTATTGTTGCAGTATAATGCTGAATAAAAATGGTGAGTGTAGACATCTTTGCCTTATCCCTGAGCTTTAGGAGAAAGAATTCAGTCTCTTTTCATTAAGATATCAGTTCTAGATTTCTTTTAGAAGTCCCTTATTAAGTTGAGGATATTCTTAGTTTTCTTAAGAGTTTTTAATCATAAATGGAAGTTAAAATATATCAAATGTTTTTTTCTGCACTCATTCAGATAATCATGGTTTCTTTTTACTTTTAATATGTTGAAATGATGAATTACATTGACAGCATGATCTAATTTATGTTTTTAAATATTACTTTTAGGGGTGAATCAGAGAAGAGCAGGGAGACCAGTTTGGAAGTTCCTGTTGTTATCTAGGTAAGAGATGAGGCAATTGGTGCCAAGCTGGTAGTAGCGGGTATGTTTTAGAAGGAGCTCTGGCTTGCCAAAAGATTGCATGTGCGAAATGAAGTTAATATTACTCCACAAAGTGTCCCCCGGATAATTGAGTGGATGAAGGTACCATTTTTGGTCTCATGTAAAGGAAGCCATCAGCCAGGTCTTGGCGGAGGGGAGCACTGAAGCACTGGGAACATTCTGCCTCACACTGAACCCTTTTGCCACTAGCACTGAGGTGACTGACAGACTGTATCCTGGAATGTTAGGAGAGCAAGACCTGGCATGGGCTGGGCCCACCAACCCCCATTAATAAGTGAGGCAGGAAGCATGTACCAGACTCTGACCCCAGCACAGCAATGAAAGCAAGGCCTGCAAGCAGCCACATGGCCCCCAAGTCTGTGTTAGCCCAGAATCTACATGGGAGGAGCACATACTGGCAATGAGAAGAGGGACACGGAAGGACTCCTGGGCACAGGCCTGGCTCTGCCCCCAGAGAGCTCTTTTACCTCCTCTAGTGAGGAGTCAGAGAAGCTGGGGAAGGGGAAACCCCAGGGCAGAGGGAGAGATGAACTTGATCCCAGGTCTAGGAAACACAGCAGGGTGAAATCAGGGGTAGGCACTTAGGCAGTCAGAGGTAGAAAGAACAAGAGAGGGGCAAAGGAGAGAAAGAGGGAGAGAGAGGAGAAAACTATGGTGTCACCAGTAGGAATGACAATGGCAAGAGGGGCCAGCTTGGAGAGATTGGGGGTAAATGAACTAGTGGGTCTGTAAAAAAACAGACTTACCCTGGATGAGAATCAAAGAGACTAACTCGAACAATGGTTCTCAGCCTCAGGCAGCACCAACTGGGACGCTCTTAAAATTCACTGATAGCTGGGCCTCGCCCCTACCAAACCTCTGGGGGAGGGAACCCAGGCACTGGCGCTTTTTAAGAGCATCCTCAGTGATTCTCATTGGCAGCCAGGCCTGGGAACCCTGTTCTAATCTAACTTCATCTTACAGAGGAGGAAGCTGAGAAGGAGCACTGGGTAGACACCTAGAACGAGGTGGCTGATTACCCTGGCTTACTGTGGGCTCAGGGGCTTCCCAGGAGGTGGAACTTTCAGTTATAAAACAAGGACAGCCCCAGAGGATGGGACTTTCAGTGATAAAACTGGGAAAGTCCTGGGAAAATGGGGGCCAGTCAGTCACCCTGTACGCCTCTCTCATCCCTGTGTTCTTAACAGCTCTTGCCACTCAGAACGACGACAGACTTGGTGACTGGTGAGTCCTGCACAGCCAGCTGGGTATCTTCCTACTTCATCAACCCCACCATGTGGAGAGCTCTCTTGTCTAGCTGCCACTCAGGGCATGACAGCCCCCAGATTCAGCTACAAGCAGTTGGTCAATTAGCCTCTCAGGAACCAGGAGGCAGTGTGGAAATAGGTGACCTCAGAAAAGGCCACATCTGGCCTGGCTTGGATATGTTTCCAGTCTCCATGGGGTAGAGAAGGGACTTCTTTTCTGGCTAAATCGTCCTATGACAGGCTCTCATGTCACCATGTGCCTCTCTTGTGGAGCACGTGTTGCAGCTGTGATTTTGTATTTGTGTGATCATTTATTGCCAAGATTTCAAACTCAGCAAGGACAGGGGCTGTCTGTTCCAGCTCTTTACTGCATTACCAAGAACAGTAAGGGACACATAGGAGGTGCTCAATAAATGAATGAATGTGTGCTTGTGCCAATGGATGAGAAATGAATATCATTATCCATTATTGTGCCCAGGGAATAATATTGCCTTGTATCCTTCAATCGCCAGGTTTCCAGCGAGTATGAGATGAGTGTCAAGTCTTTGTCCAGTGGGGCCCACACTATTATGATAAAGTATTTCTTATTCATATAAAATATAAAAGCCCAGGAATGGTAATGAAGGTAATGACAGCCTTGCTGTGAGGCCTCTCTCGGGTGCCACCTGCGACCTGGGGCATGGCTGCTTCACGCAGGAGAGCTGCTGACTACCTCACGCCCAGCCCAGGCACCTCCCTGCCTCAGTGACCTCTGACATTGTTATTAAGATCTGCGATGTTGGGGCCTGCCGGGCTGGGCCTGCAGCCTTGCTGCAGACAGCTTCTGGATTTATCATCCTCAGCAGATCTTTACTGAACATGCCTGTGTTCAGGGTACCATCCTGAATGCTGGGGAGGCAGGGGCCGGGTGGAAAGTTGGTGAGATAACAGCAATGAATCACATATGACCGGCATGTGCTGCCGTGCAGCAGTTGGGGAGATAAGATACATACTTAGAAAAAGCTTATCAGACTATAGGGCAGTTCGTAATAAATGCCACAGACATGGTACAGAAGTGGTATCTCATTTCAGAGGCAGAGAATGAGAAAGAACTGTGCTCTGGGCCTGGCTGGCCAGGGGTGTTTTCCACGGCATGTCCCTATGGCCCATTTTCCGTGTCCAGACGTCAGTCCTTGGCCCTCGTTCCCATCCTCCCACTTCACTGCCCAAACTCAAAAAGGATCGAGGCGGGAGTCTCTTTGAGGACCTGCCGCAGGGCCTTGCACCTTGAGGTCAACTCCTTAGAAAGTTGATAAATGTGGTAGAGTGAGTGAGTAAATCAATGAGTCAAGAAGACCACCCCCACCTCTACCCACCACCCTGAGAACAGCTCAGCTCTAAAGGGGTGATACAGAGCCCTGGGTCTCTGCTACAGATCCTAAAGAAGAACACCCAACTGATGACGTCAACCCGCTGAGTCATTTCCTGAGAAGTGCGGTGAGAAACAGCTCCCTCCCTCTTTGCACACCCAGCCTTCCAGTGCTAGGCTTAGGGCGCCACCTGGGGACACCCTTAGGAAAGGCTGTCCTGCTCATGCCACCTCCTTCCCCAGGCTGGGTAGTCTCAGGTCCCTTCCTACTGGGAACCACTGGAAGCCACAGCCCCAAGGTATAGGACAGTGGCACAGACCCTCTTCCAAGTCCCCCTCCCCATGACTATAATCCCACTATGTGGCCTCAGCCGTGAGCATCCTCTTGAAGAAAATCCTCACTCATATGTCAGCTTCTTAGATGTCCCTGAGGCATCCAGCTCTTGGGCTTACCCAGTGGTTCAAAGCCCAGGTATGGGGGAAGCAAGGTCATTCTCCAAGTCTCCAGGACCCTGGAGGGCAGTTGATGTTCCCAGGGTTGTCTCTAGAACTGCTCCTATTCATGCTGTTCCTTCTCTGGACCATGTACCCCACTGAACCACGCTCTAGACACTTTACTTCCCAAAGGGCCACCAGCCAAAGGCTATGCATATGGAACACTTTATTGTAGGTCTGGAGTCGGAAGGGAGGGGTCAAATGGTGGTGGTGAGGAGTGCTTGCTGGCAAATAAAGCCAAGGGTTAGACATTCTGCTCAACACAGTCAAGGAGGGGGAGCTTAGGTGAACACAATGCCATCTGCATACCTAACCTTTTGGTGGGGAGACTGGCTCCCAGGCAGCTCAGGTCTGTTCAGGATACGAGAGTACTGGGGTGTACAGATGGACAAGAGCTCTGCTCTCAAGAAGTTTGCATTCTGGGGAGGCGATGGACAACTGGACAAGTAAATAAGTGGCTGCTTTCCTTAGTAATGTGTGTTATAAAGACAAGAAAATGAAATTAAGGGATAGTGAGTGGCCAGTGGGAAAGGAGGGAGATGCCTCAAAAATGAGGTCACGGATCAAGGTGACCTAAACCAGCACCTGAAGGGTGTCAAAGATTCAGAGAGATGCAGGAGAGCATTGAGGGAGGAAGGAAGATAGGGCAAAGGAGCCAGAGAAATGGCTCTTCATTTGTGCAGTGAAGCATCAGCAAGAAACCCCCCGAAAGTGAAGTGACCAACATGACTTTAAAGACAGTGATATCATTGTGCATAGTCAATTATGTGTCCAGTAAGGGGGCACAGTGGGGCACCCTCTCTGAGCTCTGCATTTTCAGTGAATGCATCATATGCCTGGATATTTCAGGCAAGGGAGTTTTCACTTTTTAGTTTCTGTCTTGGTTTTGGTGGAAATCAAAGGAAGAACTGAGATTGCCACCCATGGAGCACAGCAGAAAACACATGTTGAAAAACAGAAGCTGGAGGGAAAGGCAGCATGAGCTCACATGCTGCCCTGGAAATTCCTCTCGAGCAGGGCTCAGACCACACCAGGTCTGGGGCTTGGGCTCAACTCATCCAGATCTCAAGGAGCAGGGAGCACACATGATTCCTAGGAAGAATCCTCATCTGCATCCGGTATTTCCAAGTACTAGCTTTATGAGATCTCATTTCATTCTTGCTCCTAGGTACTGCTGTTATTCCCACTTAATAGATGAGCAGACTAAGACCAGAAGAAGTTAAGAAACTTGCAAAGACCAGGTAACTGATAAGTGGAAGAGGTAGGACTTGAAGTCAGGTCTGACCACATCTGAATCACACTCTATGTGAAATATATGGATGAATTTAAAAATGGTTGCTTCTCCTGTCCCCTTGCACCAACATTCAAAAGTGCATAGAAAAAAGCACTTTCTCAAAGCCTTCAAATTGCCATAGTGGTCGTTCTGTGTTGAAACTGGAAAGAAGCTTTGACTACATAAAATGGTGGTTCTCAAGCAGGGCCTATTTTGCAGTGCCCGGAGACATATTGGGTTGTCATAACTGGTGATGGGGAGTGCTGCCAAAGTGCTGCTATAGCCACAGTGCACGAGACAGCCACCCACAGCCAAGAATTACCCAGACCAGAGTGTCATGAGTGCTGAGGTTGAGAATCCCGATGTACCGGATGTCATCAGGAAGGCCCCCCGGCAGGCTGGCCTGATATTATTATCTTGATGATTTAAGATCGGTCTGGGGGTCTGTTTCTCAGCTTTTCAAACTCCAAAATTTGGTTTTGTGAATTCTTTGAGATAATAAAATCCTCAAGAAATGGTTCACATCAAACGAGAGAGAGAGAGAGAAGAGAGAGAGAGAGAGAGAGAGAGTGAGAGAGAGAGAGAGAGAAACTGACTTAATTTCTTTTTTCTTTCTTTCTTTTCTTTTTTTTTCTTTTTCTTTTTTTTTTTTTTTTTTTTTTTTTTTTTTGGTGCTGGGGGTTGAACCATGGCCTCACATGTGTTAAGCAAGTGTTCTACTATTAAACTATATCCCCAGTCCTTTTATTTTATCTTGAAACGGTTTTGCTAAGTTGCCCAGGGTGAACTCTAACTTGTGATCCTTTGCCTCAGTGCCCCCTTCCCCAGTTGCTGGAATTACAGGCATGTGCCACCTAGCCTGACTTTAATTTTTTTTTTAAGAAGATTTTCCCCAAAACAAAACAAGCAAAAAGTCTCCCTATTATTTGTAGATGCTATTACACCATACCTTAGAAAAAAACCAAAGGAAAAAAAGTCAAACAAATACAACAACAACAACAACAACAAAAAAACCCCTGAAACAACCCCCCCCCAACACACCCCTCCAATTTACTCAAAACCCTGTGGTATCAAACTTCCTTTCCTGGCAGGCAGGCAGGAGACACACTAAGTAGGGAACCCTGGAGCCCAACAGTCCCCTGCAGCTTGCACTTGGGCACACCTGGCACACAGGTACTAGAAGCAGCCTTCTAGAAAGATCCAGATCTGGAGATAGTCCCAGATCCACAGGGACAGAGCCGAAGAGAAAGAGCCCAGGAACAAAATCTGTGCATTCTCTAAAGCTACGTTCATTCATTTGCCACAAGAAATGAGGGTCACCCCATCCGGAAGCTTCTTGTCAGCAAAGCAATGAATCCTCTCCCCAGAATCAAACTCCAGGAAACCAACTGCTCACCTGATTGGGGGTGAAATCTGCACAGGGGAGATTCATAGGCCTGAACTTCATATGCCCTCTGCCTTTGAGGATGACTTCCTCTTCCCAGGACTGACCAAGCCACACCATTCTGGAAAGATTCTAGAGTTGGATACAAGTGACCTTCAATCTCTGTCTCAGAGTCCCAGGAAGACTGTCACCGTTCCCTTCCACATTCCCCACCGACGCTTTCTCCCTCTGTCCACACATTGACTAGGTTGTGTTTGAGACTGTCTGTAGCCTGAAGTCAGCCAGGCTTTTGATTTGACCTGAAATGTGCTGCTTTTCAAGTTTAGTTCATGTTCCCCTTGCTTATCAGTATTACTAGCTCATGGGGGCTCCTGTCCATTTAACTGTCCAGAGGGCATCTGTCACTTTCTATACCATGTCATAGTTACCTGAACATGCATATTACCCTCCCCATAGAGTGGGCCTGGCAGAATGAACAGCAAGACTCTCAGCTGTGTAAATATGGAATTGAGTCCTGGCTGTACCAAATTCCAGCTGTGTAACCCTGGGCAATGGATTAATCTTTCCAAGTCTCAGTTTCCTCGTCTATAAACCAGGACTACCAACTACAGTCTCATGGGTTTGGTGTGAGGATCAGATGCTATACTGCCTAGAAGGAGGCTTAGCAGAGTGCCTGGCAAATGGTGAACCCTCAGTAAATGTTAACTAGTCACTGCTGCTGTCACTTTGCACAGAGCCTAGCAATGGTAAGCTGGCACCTTACACCAGATGTACCCAGAATGTGTTTGTAACTCAGGGAACCAGTGTGCATTCCCTGATCACTGCTTATGTCACCTATGCTTGTCTGATCAGTGTAAATTAGAGGCTTGAGGAGGACAGAAAGGACGGTTGTGTGGTGAGGTGGAGTCAGAGGCTGGATGCCAACCTCACCTCCACCCCTTATGAGCTGTCCCACCCAGCAGGTGACTTAACCACTCAGTTTCCTCATCTGTAAAGTGGGGTGGATAACAACACCTACCTTCTATGCCAGTACCACCCGATAGGAGTACAACACAAGCCACAAATGCAAACCACATATGTGATTTTTAAGAATTCAGTTATACACATTGCAAAGAGTTTTTCAAATTGAAATGATTTTTTTAAAATATATTTTATTACAGTGATGATATCATTTTGACATGACATCATTTAAAAAAACAAAACAAATGTAGATTTTTTAAAAAAATACAGTCTTTGAAATACAGCATGTTTGATGTACATTTGCATTCAAACTAGCAAGTTGTAAGGTGCTAGAGCAGCCACATGTGAGGCGTAGCTACCATATTGGACTATGCAGTGCAATCAGGTTATCAAAATTAAGTGAACTAATAGAGGTAAACTAGTTGGTCCCAAGTAGGTATGTGGCAAATGTGGGCATTATGAACATAATGCAGGCCAGACTGAATAGAAAGTAACAATACTTGTGTTTTCACATTAGGGACATAATAGGTAGTATGGTATGGAAGCTAAGCACCCAGCCTTTGAAAGCAACCCACTGTGGCTGGATCCTCACGCTGCCACCTGCTAGCCATGTAGCCTGGGCAAATGACTCAACATCTCTGTGCCTCAGTTTGCTAACCTGTAAAATGGGGTTAAAATAGGGCTTACATCATAGGGGATTGTGAGGATGAAATTAATTAATTCATTAAAGCGTTTAGTGCTTGGTACATAGTAAGCACACAATAAATGTTAGGTATTATTGTTCTGTGTTGTTAAAGAAAGGACAGAATAGTTGGAGGAAATATTGATCTACCAACCTGGGTCTTTTCCACCCAAAAAACCCACAGATGACATTTTTCTTTAGTGGTTACTTGATAAAAGTTGGGCCCCACCTATTTCCTCTCTCGATAACTTATAAAGTATAAGTCCCTCCTTCCTTTACTCCTCCCCCACTCTCTTTTCTGCCCTTTTAATCTCTGGCCACAGAACATGACCCAGAAGCCTGGTGAGGGTCCAAGAACAATCCTATGAACCAGAAGAACAAGCAAATCAGTGGGCTTGAACGTGGAACCAGCAGTACTTCTCTGGCCTGTTGTCCAGTGGTCACATCACTGGTGATAAGCACATGAGGTCTTGCTTCTGATGGATGTCCACAAGTCCAGGATGTGGCACCATCACATGTGATTGGCCCAGGACCCTCTCTCAGTCACAGTCTCCACATGTCTTGGTGACCCACATGAGAGCAGGGACTGCATGTCCCTCATTACAAGCCTGAGTCTGCAGCTCTGACCATTGCCCTTCCTTCTAAGACAATGGTTATCATACTTGAGGGTGCACTTATGAGAATTACTTGGTGGAATTGTTCAAATGCAGTTTCTGGTTTCAATTCCTAGAAAATATTATTTAATAGCCCTCGAGATACCCGGGAATGCCCATTTTTGTACAGGCTGCAGAGAATCCTGATGCAGGTGTCTCAAGCCCATTCTTTGAGAATCTATTAATATAGGGGCTATAATTCTCTTTGAACCTCACTGGCACCTACAAATACAAGGGCTGAGATAGAGATAGTGATAATAATCGCACCAGAGCAAGAGAGAATGAGAGAAGCCTCAATTGGCTCCCTGGGTGTTTGACCCACAGTTCCTTTTTTTATTTTTTCTCAAATTTATTTTTTATTCTAAGTTGTTAGAAATGACAGCAGAATGTATTACATTTCATATTATACTTGTAGAGCAAATTTTTACATATCTCTGGTTGTATGCAAAGTATATTCACACCATTCATGACTTCATACATGCACTTAGGGTAATGATTTCCATCTCATTCTACCATCTTTTTTTTTCCTTGACCCTTTTCCCCCCCTCGTCCTCTCCCTCCCCATTGGCCATTCTAGTGTTCCTCTAATCCTCCGATGCTCCCCATCCCAACCCGACTGTGAATCAGCCTCCTTATATCAGAGAAAACATTTGGCATTTGGCTTTTTTGGAATTGGCTAACTTCATTTAGCATTATGTTCTCTAACTCCATCCATTTACCTGCAAATGCCATGAGTTTATTCTCTCTTATTGCTACATAATACTCCATTGTGTGTATATACCACATTTTCTTTATCCATTCATGTAAGGAAGGGCATCTAGGTTGGTTCCACAGTTTAGCTATTGTGAATTGTGCTGCTATAAACATTGATGTGGCTGTGTCCCTGTAGTATGCTGTTTTTAAGACCTTTATTTACCAAGGAGTGGGATAGCTGGGTCATAAGGTGGATCCAATCCAAGTTTTCCAAGGTATCTCCATACTGCTTTCCATATTGGCTGCACTATTTTGCAGTCCTACCAACAATGTATGAGTGTGCCTTTTCCCCCACATCCTCTCCAACATTTATTGTTGTTTGTGTTCTTAATAGCTGCCATTCTGACAGGTGTGAGATGAAATCTTAGAGTGGTTTTGATTTGCATTTCTCTAATTGCCAATGAGGAAAACTACCCCTTTTACAATAGCATCAAAAAAATAAAATAAAATAAAATACTTGGGAATCAACATAACCAAAGACGTGAAAGACCTCTATAATGAAAACTACAGAACACTAAAGAAAGAAATTATGGAAGACCTTAGAAGATGGAAAGATCTACCCTGTTCTTGGATAGGCAGAACTAATATTGTCAAAATGACCATACTACCAAAAGCACTATTCAGATTTAATGCAATGCCAATTAAAATCCCAATGATATTCCTCATAGAAATAGAAAAAGAAGTCATGAAATTCATCTGGAAAAATAAGAGACCCAGAATAGCTAAAGCAATCCTTAGCAAGAGGAGTGAAGCAGGTGGCATCACTGTACCAGACCTTAAATTATACTACAGAGCAATAGTAACAAAACCAGCATGGTATTGGCACCAAAATAGGCTGGTAGACCAATAGTACAGAATAGAGGACACAGAGACTAACACATATAATTTTAGTTATCTTATATTAGACAAAGGCCCCCAAAACGTACATTGGAGAAAAGATAGCCTCTTCAACAAATGGTGCTGGGAGAACTGGAAATCCATGTGCAAAAAAATGAAATTAAACCTCTATCTCTCACCATGCACAGAATGCAACTCAAAGTGGATCAAGGATCTAGGAATTAGACCAGAGACCCTACACCTAATAGAAGAAAAAGTAAGCTCTAATCTCCAACATGTTGGATTAGGCCCCAAGTTCCTTAATAAGAATCCTGTAGCACAAGAATTAATATCAAGAATCAATAAGTGGGATCAATTTAAATTACAAAGCTTCTTCTCAGCAAAAGAAACAATCAGTGAGGTGAATAGAGAGCCTACTAATTGGGAACAAATTTTTACCACACGCACGTCAGATAGAGCACTAATCTCTAGAATATATAAAGAACTCAAAAATCTTAACACCAAAAAAACAAATAACCCAATCAATAAATGGGCCAAGGAACTGAACAGACACTTCTCAGAAGAAGATATACTATCAATCAACAAATACATGACCCACAGTTCTTATCTGTGAAGCTCAGTCTGTTTCCAACTCTAACACAGATGGCACCAGTCACTATTTTTGAAAATGTTGTGACTTTCATGTCAAAGGATCCTATGGTATTGAACATTTCAATGATAATGGGAAGAAATACTAGGTCTGGAGTCCAATGAGGACTTTGTAGCTTCAAGCAAGTTTTTTCCTCCTGTGATTCTTGATTTACTCATCAGTGAAAATAGAGATAATGAAGCCAATTTCTCATGATTGTTATGGTTATTAAATAAGATAATGGATATAAACAAACATAAAGCAGTGCCTTCTGCAAAGTGGACAATAGATACTCATTTTGTTTATTCAGCAATTATGTGTTAAGTTCCATGTTAGTTTTGGGGGGTGCAAAGATGAATTGGAGGTGCTGCCTTTCTGCAAGGTGTTCTCCATATGCTGAAGGAGGCAGCCACAAGTCTCCACCTTGAGACAGAAGAAAAACAAGGAGGCAGGTGACTCCCAGGAATATGACTTCTTCTTTTTCCCAGATGATACCATTACCCATCTAGGAGTTGGGGAGAGGCCTACTGAAACCCAGTTGTTGTCTTCTCCTTGGGGTTGGCCATGAAAAGGATAGGGTCATATCCCTCAGTTGAATATCTCAAGTGAAGCTGGTCTTCAGCAAAATTCAAACTCACTAAATGAGCCATGGAGTAAGAGGTTGGTCAGAGTGTAAAAATCCTTGCTTTTGTGTACATCAAAGCCTTTCAACATACCTGTGACCCAAGACAATGTAATTCAGCCTCTGGAAATTTCCTCTAAGAAAATGATCTTTAAAAGAGGAGAATTTTACATGGAAAATGATAAGTTAAAAGCTGTTTAAAAACAAAATGCATGCCCTTTAACCCATGTATTCCAAACTAAAAGCCTCTCCTAAGGAAATAATCATAGAGCCACCCAAAGGTTATGTTACACAGAGATGTTCATTATAGTGTTTGAAGTAAGAGAGAAATTGGCTATATAGATTATGGTATTTTCCCGGAATAATATTCAAAACATTGAACAACTCATACAAATAAAGGTTCTGAAGACCCCTCTTGCAGCAGGTATTAATCTTTTGGGTACCAGATTGTAGAAGGGTTGGGGAGGAGTGTTCAGGGCAGCCTGGAGTGAAAGGCAGATTGGGTGGTCATGCTCTTAGTAACCGAGCTGGGAACTCAACTAAGGACTTAGACAAGAATCATGCTGACATTAAAAGTGCTTGGGGTGTAAATGCACTTATCAAGACTCACCAAACTATATACTTAGGATCTGCAGGTTTTATTCTATGTAACTATAACATGTTTTTTAAAATTAATGTGGTATAGAGTAATGGTTAAAAGCTTATATTCTGAATGCAGATGGATCTGGCCTGGAAATACCGGCTACACCCATTCCCAGAAGGGTTGTTCAACCTGGGTAAGCCTCAACTTCCCATCAATGAAGTGAGACTAATGAGAATATCTACCTCATAGGATTGTTGTGAGGATTAAGTAAGATAATGAAAACTACATTAACATAATGCTGAACGCTTAGTTTCAGTAAATGTTAGCCACCACTTGATAAGATAGAAAAATACGTATGAGAAAACATGAAATATAAAATCCAAATATCAAATTATATCCATGGTATGATTAAAACCACATTTTTAAAAGCTGTTTAGTCTACATAGAAAACAAAGATGGGGAGAAAATGCACCAATGTAGTAACAGCCGTAGTTATTTTGTGGGATCATGGGTGATTGATTTTTCTTTCTTTACAAGCTTTCTGTAACTTCAAATATTCTTTAATAACATGTACTTCTTTGTAATGAAGAAAAACTTTTTATTTAAATATAAGAGATCATTGCAAAATCCCATTGTTTGGGACATTAGAGTATTTTTGAGTGCTAGGGTAGATGAGTACCACCACTTTTCCCTAGAACACTTGGAAAGGCATTGCTATGGTTTAGATATGGTTGAGTTTGTTCCCCAGGTTCATGTGGCGAGAGCTTTGTCCTAGTGTAGCAACACTGGGAGGTGGTGGACCTCTAAGAGATGAGACCTAGTAGGAAGTTGTTCCCAGTCCCTCAGTACTCTCTGACTTCCTGCCTTGCAATGTGAACTCTCTTTCACACACATCCCTGCCACGATGCCATCCATCGTGAGGTGATGCAGCCATGGGACCCTCACCAGAGCTGGTGCTCCATTGTTTGGATGTGTTATATAGAGAGGGGAAGGACTAAGATCAAGATGACCACAGATCTCTCATCAGAAACAATGCAAGGAAGAAGACCGTGGAACAACACATTTAAAGCACTGAAAGGAAAACACAGAAAATTTAGAATCCTATAGCTAGCAAATATTGCTGGAAAATACAGGTAAAATAAAGACATCTTCAAACACATAAAAGCTAAAAGAATTTTCACCAACAGAAGCATACTGCAAGAAATGTTAAAGGAAATTCTTCAGGCAGAAGGAAAATGATACCAGATAGAAATCTGGATCTACATAAAATAATAAAGAATACTTGAAAGAATCATGACTACATTGGTAAATATATGGGTTCTTAAAAATCATATAAATATCTTTAAAATATAATGGACTGTTAAAAACAAATTACAACATATTGTGTGGTTAAGATTGTATGTAAAATATGTGACAAAAATAGCATTAAGACCCGGAGAGGAGAAATGCACGTGTGCTTTAGTAAAGTTTTCATACTGTGGATACAGTGGCATACTATCACTTTGATGGTAAGCTGTGTTAAAGATGTATATCACAAGCCCAAAAGCAACCACTAACATATATCACCACAACAAAAGGCTGTAGCTAATAAACCAACAAAAACATTTTAAAATACTCAATTCATCCAAAGAAGGTCCAAAAAAGTGGCAGGAGAACATAGAAAGAAGAGACAAAGACAAACAATCAAAAATGATAGACTCAAACCTAACCACATCATTTATCATTTTAAATGTAAAGTATCTAAATATCCCAATTAAAAGGCAGTGGTTGCAAGCTTGGATAAAAAAGCAAGATTCAACTGTTTGCTGACAATAAGAACCATACTTTATATCACAGAAAACATTCGGCATTTGGATTTTTGATATTGGCTAACTTCATTTAGCATCATATTCTCCAATTTCATCCATTTACCTGCGAATGCCATTATTTTACTCTCTTTTATTGCTAAGTAATATTCCATTGTGTATATATACCACATTTTCTTTATCCATTCATCTACTGAAGGGTATCTAGGTTGGTTCCACAACCTAGCTATTGTGAATTGTGCTGCTATGAACATTGATGTGGCTGTGTCCCTGTAGTATGTTGTTTTTAAGTCCTTTGGAAACAGACCCAGTAGTGGGATGGCTGGGTCATAAGGTGGTTCCATTCCCAGTTTTCCAAGGAATCTCCATACTGCTTTCCATAATGGCTGCACCATTTTGCAGTCTCACCAGCAATGTATGAGTGTGCCTTTCCCCCCATATCCTCTCCAACATTTATTGTTGTTTGTATTCTTAATAGTTGCCATTCTGACTGGAGTGAAATGAAATCTAAATGCCGAATGTTTTCTCTGATATAAGGAGGCTGATTCACAGTGGGGTTGGACGGGGAGCATAGGAGGATTAGAGGAACACTAGAAAGGTCAATGGGGAGGGAGGTGAAGGAAGGTGGGCAAGGGGAGCATAAAGGGGAAAAAAAGGAAAAAAAAGATGTAGAATGAGATGGATATCATTACCCTAAGTGCATGTATGAAGACAGGAATGGTATGAATATACTTTGTATACAACCAGAGATCTATAAAAATATGCTCTATATGTGTATTATGAATTGTAATGCATTCTACTGTCATATACAACAAATTTGAATAAAAAAATAAAGGTGTTTAGAATATCATAAAAAATATAGATCTATAAAATAAAATAATTTCATTAGGGAAATTAAATATGAAATAATGAAACTAAGTTTTACTGAAAAATAAAATGAAACACACTTTAAATATAAAGATACATATTAGTTTAAAGTAAAAGGACAGGGGCTGGGGCTGTAGCTCAGTAGCAGAGCACTTGCCTAGCATGCATGAGGCACTGGGTTTGAGCCCCAACATTACATAAAAATAAATAAATAAAATAAAAACACTGTGTCTATCTACAACTAAAAATGTTTTTTTAAAAAGTAAAAGAACAGGAAAAGATAGAGCACACTAACACTAGCCAAAGGAAAGCCAGAGCAGCTATGTTAATATTAGGCCAGGGAGTTTTAGAGCAAAAAGAAATCAGAGGTAGAGGCCATCTCATAATAATAAAGTGATCAATTACTCAAGAGGACATAACAATTCTTAATATTTACCTACCTTCCAAATACAGAAATTAAGAGCTACAAGGAGAAATAGAGAAATCTACCATTATAGTCAGAGATTTCAACACCCTTCTCTCAGAAAGCAAAAGTATAAAAACATGAAAATCAACAAAAATATAGAACATTTGAATAGCACTATCAATCAACTTGACCTGATTGACATTCATAGAACATGCTGTCTAATGACAATCACATAAACCTTTTTTTTAAGCATACAGAGAATTTATCAATATATATCATATTCTGGGGTATAAAATAAATCTAAATAAATTACAAAGAATTCAAGTCATGCAGAGAATGCTTTCTGACCACAGTGCAGTTAAATTAGAAATCAATATCAAAAAGATACCTGGAAAATCCCCAAATGTCAGAAACTGAATCCTATACTTCTACATAACCCATTGTCAAACAAGAAATTTAAAGGGCAATTACAAAGTATTTGAACTGAATGAAAATGAAAATAAATAAATAAATAAAGCAAGCTGGGCACAGTAGCACATGCCTGTAATCCCAGCAGCTCAGGAAGCTGAAGCAGGAGGATCGAGAGTTCAAAGCCACCCTCAGCAAAAGCGAGGCGTTAAGTAACTCAGTGATACCTTGTCTCTAAATAAAAAATACAAAATAGGGGTGTGGATGTGGCTCAGTGATTGAATGCCCCTGAATTCACCAGGTTCCAAAGAAAGAAAGAGAGTGAGATGTGAAGGTGTAGGATGCTGCTAAGCACTACTTAAGGGAAAATTCATAATACTAAGTTGTAAGCTGCCTGGTACCGAAAACCGGGAGGAAAAACTCTCGGAGGCAGAGTATAGCTTTTGCTACTTTTACTTCTACTTTCTTAGAGCTTAGAGAGGGAAAGAAAGATTTTTCTTCTTAGCTTAGAGAGCTTAGCTTAGAGTAGAGCTTAGCTTAGAGTCTTCTTAGCTTAGAGTAAAGATAGAGCTTAGTAGCTTAGAGTAGCTTAGAGTAAAGAAAGATAGAGCTTAGCTTAGAGAAAGATTAGAGCTTCTTTCTTCTCTCTTCTTTCTTCCTTGTTCTGTTCTGTCTTCTGTCTTCTGTCTTCCTCGGGAGTCTCGGCCTAACTCTGACCAATCATTACTTCTTCTATCTGGTTTCTCTTCTGTAACCGCTCTGCCTATGTTCTGGCCGCTCTGATTCTTCTGACCGACCGAGTGGCTGCCCGACTGACCGAATGAATTCGTTCTCCTAACTCGGACCGCTTTCACCCGGTTATATACCTTCAGGTTTGCGGGTGCCTACAGGTGCGTCACATACATATCAGGTGGAACCCATGGCTTCCAGCTAGCTACAACAGCCCTTCCTGATTAGGGCTCCTTCATATTCCTTCCTTTTAGTTTAAAAAGGTGCTTTAATTCTATTTTCTCTATTTTATTTTCTCTATTTTCTTTTATTTTCTTGTCCCTACCTAGTTTTTCACCTTTTATTTTTGAAAGGGTGGATATTTGAGCCCTTTTTGAGAAGGTGCTGTAGCTTTAAGGAAGCCTAATGCTGAGGAGCAGCTAACGCACCTAGTTAAGCACAATTGCATAAGCGGCTTTGACTTTTTTTTTTTTTTTTTTTTCCTCTTCTTTATTTTTCTTTATGGCTTTCTTGCCAAAGCTCAATGGCTTTTTTTTTTTTTTTTTCTGCATGGTTTTTACCATGCTATTTAATTCTCTATTTTCTTTTAAGCTCATGGCTTTTTTCTTTATACTAAAGCTCAAGGCTTTTTCTCTATATTTTTTATGGCTTTTGGCCGGCTACTCTGCTTCGGCTTTTGGCCGGCTCGCTTCGGCTTTTCGCTGGCTACTCTGCTTCAGCTTATTTCTTAACTGGCCTCAACTAAGTCGGCTTTTGGCCGGCTACTCTGCGGCTTTTGGCCGGCTCGCTTCGGCTTTTCACTGGCTACTCTGCTTCGGCTTTTACTCTGCTTCAGCTTTTGGCCAGCTACTCTGCTTCGGCTTAATTCTTAACTGGCTTCAACTGAGTCAGAGGCTCTGCTCTCTTGTTTCTACTCTTTTTGCTGGTCTCAACTGAGTCTGAGGCTATGCTTTTTCATTGCTCTTATTTCTTAGCTTTTCTTCTCTGCCTACCGAGCCCCGGACGGACCACCATTTGTAAGCTGCCTGTCACGGCCAGCCACGGCGCCGCCACGGGAGGAAAATTCTCGGAGGCAGAGTATAGCTTTACTACTTTTACTTCTACTTTCTTAGAGCTTAGAGAGGGAAAGAAAGATTTTTCTTAGAGAGGGAAAGAAAGATTTTTCTTCTTAGCTTAGAGTAGAGTCTTAGCTTAGAGTAGAGAGAAAGATTAAAGAAAGCTTTTAGAGCTTAGAGCTTAGCTTAGAGAAAGATTAGTAGCTTAGAGAAAGACTAGAGCTTCTTTCTTCTCTCTTCTTAGAGAGGGAAAGAAAGATCTTCTTGTCTTGTCTTAGAAAGAAAGATAAAGAAAGATAGAGCTTAGCTTAGAGAAAGATTAGAGCTTCTTTCTTCTCTCTTCTTTCTTCCTTGTTCTGTCTTCTGTCTTCTGTCTTCCTCGGGAGTCTCGGCCTAACTCTGACCAATCATTACTTCTTCTATCTGGTTTCTCTTCTGTAACCGCTCTGCCTATGTTCTGGCCGCTCTGATTCTTCTGACCGACCGAGTGGCTGCCCGACTGACCGAATGAATTCGTTCTCCTAACTCGGACCGCTTTCACCCGGTTATATACCTTCAGGTTTGCGGGTGCCTACAGGTGCGTCACATACATATCAGGTGGAACCCATGGCTTCCAGCTAGCTACAACAGCCCTTCCTGATTAGGGCTCCTTCACTAAGTGCCCATACTAAAGAAGACATATCCATTAATAAGCTCATCTTCCATCTTAAAAGTTAGAAAACAATAGAGAACATTAAACCCCAAATAAGCAGAAGAAGAAAACAATTTAAATCAAAGTAGAAACTCATGTAGTAGAAAATCCAACAACAAAAAAAATAATAAAGTTAATGACACCAAAAGCTGATTCTGTGAAAAGATCAATAAAATTGATAAACCTCTAGCTAGACTGAGTAGGAAGAAAAGAGAGAAGATACAAATTACCATTATCAGGAATGAGTGAGGTGACATGACTCCATAGGTATTAAAAGGGTAGTAAAACATGCCATGAATAACTTTATATCAAGAAATTTGAAAACTTGGATGAAACTAATTCTTGAAAAACAGAAATTACTATGGCTCATTAAAAAAAAAAGAATAGATAACCTGAACAGCCCTACATCTGCTCAATAATTTGAAATTGTACCTAAAAACCTTCCTACAAAGAAAACTTCAGCCTCAGATGGCAGACATTAGCAGGAAAAGAAAACTAAAGACTAAAACTTCTGATGAACACAGATGCAAAAGTTTAAAACAGAATTTTAGCAAGTAGAAGCCAACAATATGTTAAAAGAAAAATATATCATGATCAAGTGAGGTTTATCCCAGGGATTCAGGGTTGAATTAACATTTGAAAATCTCTCAATGCAATTCACCACATTAACAAACTAAAAAGGGAAAACCATATGATTTTCTCAATAGATGCACAAAAAACACCTGACAAAATTTAACATCCGTTCCTGATTAAAAAATTCTCAGCAAACTGAAAATAGAAGAGAATTTCTTCAATCTGATTAAAAAAAAAAAAATCCACAAAACCCTGACAACTATCCTCAGACTTCTTGGCAAGAGATTAAATGACCCTCCCACCCCCAGTAAGATCAGAAATAGGACAAGGCTCACCAATCTTATTCAACATTTTACTGGAGACTCTAGCCAGGAAAACCTGTCCAGAAAAAGAAATAAAGAGCATCTAGACTGGATGGAAGAAGTAAAACTGATTTTATTTTCAGGTAACATGATCATGCATGTGGAAAACCTAATGGAATCTACAAAAAAAAAAAAAAAAAAAAATGCTAGTAGAACTAGTGAGTGGCCGGGCGCGGTGGCGCACGCCTGTAATCCCAGCACTTTGGGAGGCTGAGGCAGGAGGATCGCGAGTTCAAAGCCAGCCTCAGCAATGGCGAGGCACTTAGCAACTCAGTGAGACCCTGTCTCTAAATAAAAAAAAAATACAAAAAAGGGCTGGGGATGTGACCCAGTGGTCGAGTGCCCCTGAGTTCAATCCCCGGTACCACAAAAAAAAAAAAAAAAAAAAAAAAAAGAACTAGTGAGTGGTAACAGGCAAGGTAACAGGTTGCAAGATTCATATACAAAAACCCAGTATATTTTTATATTAACAACAAATCATCAGAAATGGAAATTTATAAAACAAATATATCAAAAATATGAAATATCAGCTGCACCATTTTGCAGTCCCACCAACAATGTATGAGTGTGCCTTTTTCTCCACATCCTCTCTAACATTTATTGTTATTTGTGTTCTTAATAGTTGCCATTCTGACAGGTGTGAAATGAAATCTTAAGAGTGGTTTTGATTTGCATTTCTCTAATTGCCAGAGAGGTTGAGCATTTTTTTCATGTATTTGTTGATTGATTGTATATCTTCTTCTGAGAAGTGTCTGTTCCTTGGCCCACTTATTGATTGGGTTATTTGTTTTTTTGGTGTTAAGATTTTTGAGTTCTTTATATATTCTAGAGATTAGTGCTCTATCTGACGTGCGTGTGGTAAAAATTTGTTCCCAATTAGTAGGCTCTCTATTCACCTCACTGATTGTTTCTTTTGCTGAGAAGAAGCTTTGTAATTTAAATTGATCCCACTTATTGATTCTTGATATTAATTCTTGTGCTACAGGATTCTTATTAAGGAACTTGGGGCCTAATCCAACATGTTGGAGATTAGAGCTTACTTTTTCTTCTATTAGGTGTAGGGTCTCTGGTCTAATTCCTAGATCCTTGATCCACTTTGAGTTGCATTCTGTGCATGGTGAGAGATAGAGGTTTAATTTCATTTTTTTTTGCACATGGATTTCCAGTTCTCCCAGCACCATTTGTTGAAGAGGCTATCTTTTCTCCAATGTACGTTTTGGGGGCCTTTGTCTAATATAAGATAACTAAAATTATATGTGTTAGTCTCTGTGTCCTCTATTCTGTACTATTGGTCTACCAGCCTATTTTGGTGCCAATACCATGCTGGTTTTGTTACTATTGCTCTGTAGTATAATTTAAGGTCTGGTACAGTGATGCCACCTGCTTCACTCCTCTTGCTAAGGATTGCTTTAGCTATTCTGGGTCTCTTATTTTTCCAGATGAATTTCATGACTTCTTTTTCTATTTCTATGAGGAATATCATTGGGATTTTAATTGGCATTGCATTAAATCTGAATAGTGCTTTTGGTAGTATGGTCATTTTGACAATATTAGTTCTGTCTATCCAAGAACAGGGTAGATCTTTCCATCTTCTAAGGTCTTCCATAATTTCTTTCTTTAGTGTTCTGTAGTTTTCATTATAGAGGTCTTTCACGTCTTTGGTTATGTTGATTCCCAAGTATTTTATTTTATTTTATTTTATTGATGCTATTGTAAAAGGGGTAGTTTTCCTCATTGGCAATTAGAGAAATGCAAATCAAAACCACTCTAAGATTTCATCTCACACCTGTCAGAATGGCAGCTATTAAGAACACAAACAACAATAAATGTTGGAGAGGATGTGGGGGAAAAGGCACACTCATACATTGTTGGTGGGACTGCAAAATAGTGCAGCCAATATGGAAAGCAGTATGGAGCTACCTTGGAAAACTTGGAATGGAACCACCTTATGACCCAGCTATCCCACTCCTTGGTCTTTACCCAAAAGACCTGAAAACAGCATACTACGGGGACACAGCCACATCAATGTTTATAGCAGCACAATTCACAATAGCTAAACTGTGGAACCAACCTAGATGCCCTTCCTTACATGAATGGATAAAGAAAATGTGGTATATACACACAATGGAGTATTACTCAGCAATAAGAGAGAATAAACTCATGGCATTTGCAGGTAAATGGATGGAGTTAGAGAATATAATGCTAAGTGAAATTAGCCAATTCCAAAAAGCCAAATGCCAAATGTTTTCTCTGATATAAGGAGGCCAATTCACAGTCGGGTTGGGATGGGGAGCATCGGAGGATTAGAGGAACACTAGAATGGCCAATAGGGAGGGAGGGGAAGGGAGGGGCCAAAAGGGTGAAGAAGAAAGGAAAAAAAAAAAGATGGTAGAATGAGATGGAAATCATTACCCTAAGTGCATGTATGAAGTCATGAATGGTGTGAATATACTTTGCATACAACCAGAGATTTGTAAAAATGTGCTCTATATGTGTAATATGAAATGTAATGCATTCTGCTGTCATTTATAACAACTCAGAATAAAAAAAAAATAAGTAAGAGTAAAAAAAATATCAAATATCAAAATAAGCCATAGGCTGGGTCATAAATCAATCCTCAATGGCTTTCAAAAATTTAAGCCATTTAAGGCTGTTCTACAAATCAATAAACAATGAGAAAGTTAGAAAACCCTCAACTGCCTAGGAAGCAAACAGTGTACCCCAAAATAATCCAAGAAATCATAATGAACACTTAAAATATTTTTACTGAGGTAATAGACATAACTAAAACCATGACACAAAGGGAAATTCGTAATCTTAAATATATAACTTAGAAATGAAGGAAAGCTGAAAATCAGTCATCTAAGTTACCATCTCAACATGATAAAAAAAGGCCAGGTAAGGTGGTCTGTGCCTATAGGTCCAGCTACTGGGGAGGCTGAGGCAGGAGGATTGCAAGTTCAAGGCCAGACTGGGCAATATAGCAAAACCATGCCTGAAAAGAAAGATGGAGGGGGGGGACTGATCTATCAATATCATTATAAAAAATGATAAAAAAGCAAATCAAGTCTTAAGAAAGTAGAAGGGAGGATATAATAAAAGATAAAAACAGAAACTTATGGGCTGGGATTGTGGCTCAGCGGTAGAGTGCTCGCCTAGCATGTGCACGGCCCGGGTTCGATCCTCAGCACCAGGTAAAAATAAACGCATTGTGTATAACTAAAAGCAAATAAATAAATATTTAAAAAAACAGAAACTTATGAATTGAAAATATAGAATTAAAAAAACCAAAAATTCATTCTCAAAAGATTGGTAAATTTGATTTAAAAATCTAGCAAGACTGATTTTTTTTTTTTTTTTTTTTTTTTTGCATAAAGCAATCAGGGTTTCTCTTTTTTTCTTAAATCAGATCATTATAGTTATACATAGTATTTGTGTTCATTTTGACATAATCATAATCAAGGAATTAGTTTCATCTCCTTCCCCTCCCTTTTTCTGCTCTCCTCCCTCCCCCTATTCTCTCTCCTCTACTTATCTTCCTCTTACTCCTTTGTTTATTATTTAATTTTTTTTAGTTGTAGATGGACACAATACCTTTATTTAATTTATTTATTTGTATGTGGTGTTGAGGATCGAACCCAGTGCCTCACACATGCTAGGCAAGTGCTGTGCCACTGAGCTGCAACCCCAGCCCTTATTTTTTTTATATTTATTTTTTAGTTAGAGGTGGACACAATATCTTTATTTTATTTTATTTTATGCTAGGCGAGTGTTCTACCTCTGATCCACAACCCCAGCCCCTTATTTATTTTTGATTGGTACTTTCTACATATACATAAAGGTGTATATGTCCCTTTGGTACATTTTTATATGAATATGACATAATTTTGTTAAATTAATTCCATATTTTCTTCCCTCTCCTATCCTCCCCCAACCCTACCTCTCTCTTGTACTCTACTTTCTACTCCACTGTATATTTAGAATATCTGATGCCACCCTCCATGGCCTTTTCTCCCTTATTTAGCTTTTGCTTCCTAATATAAGAGAAGTCATTTGACCCTCGACTTTCTGAGTCTGACTTATTTCATTTAGCATGATGTTCTCTATTTCCATCCATTTACTAGCAAATATCATTATTTCATTCTTCTTTATGGCTAAGTAAAACTCCATTGTGGATAAATACACATTTATACACATTTTCTTGACCTACTTATTTGTTGATGGGCATCTGGGTTCATTCCACAATTTGGCTATTGTAAATTGTGCTGCTATAAACAGTGAAGAGGCTATATAGCTATAGTTGGCTGATTTTAGTTCTTTTGAATAAATACCAAGGAGTAGGATAGCTAGGTCATATGGTGGTTCCATTTCTAGCTTTTGGAGAAATCAACATATTGCTTTCCATAATGGTTTTACTAATATTCAGTCCCACTAATAACGTATGAGCGTACTTTTTATCTGCATCCTCTTCAGCATTTATTATTATTTGTGTTCTGGATAATTGTCATTCTGACTGAAGTGAGATGAAATCTTAGTGTAGTTTTGATTTGTCTCTTTCTGATTGTTAGAGACGTTAAACTTTTTTTCATACATTTGTTGGCCATTTGTGTTTCCTCCTTTGAGAAATGTCTGTTTAGTTTTTGTGCTCATTTATTGACTGTTTTTTTTTTTTTTTTTTTTTTTTTTAGCATTTAGCTTTTTGAGCTCTTTATATGCTCTGGATATTAATTCCCTATTAGAGGAGCAGCTGGCAAAGATCTCCCATCCTATAGGCGCTTTCTTCATGCTCTTGTTTCCTTTCCTGTGCAGAAGATTTTTAATTTGACAAATTAAAAATGGAATGGAAAAATTCCTCAAAAGAGAAGTTTAACAAAAATATGAGAAGAAAAGGAAAATTGGAATATTCTAATGTCCATCAAAGACATTGACTCTCTGCCTCCCACTTCTCTGCCAGGCTCCTCAGAGTCTCGCTCTACACATGTGCAGAACAGGAGTTAAAAGATTAAAGAAGAATCTGTATGCAGATTTGGGGCTCCTGATTCCATGGCTCCCTTATTCCTGAGATCTTTCCTTCTCAACATCTTGCTGCTCTGGCAGCTCTGAACCCCACCTCTGACTCAGTTCTGAGCCCCACAGGACACACCCTTCTCGTGGACCAGAGTCCTGCAAGCCCTCCCCCAGCTTTGCTTGTTCTCTCAAAATAGTTGGGTTTGTTCATTTCATAGGTCACATAACTTTTTTTGGAAATGATTTCAAATGTTCTGACTTCTGAAAGCATTGCAAGAATAATACAAAGAACTCCCATGTAGACACAGCCTCATCAATTGCCAGCATATTTCCCTGATTGGTTTCCTTTATTGATAGTAGATACATGACATACATCTTTGTGTATATATATGTGTGTGTGTGTGTGTCTTTAAATCAACTTAGATTTTCTAGAACATTTTTTAGATTTATTTTAAGAATTAGGAACATAGCACATAGAGTTCCCCTATTCCCTATAGCCAGTTTCCTCTATTATTGACATCTTAGGTTAATGTTTTTCACTTCTTATGATTAATGAGTCACTTATCATTAACTAAAGACCACACTTTCGTCACATTTCCTTGGCTTTTACCTGATGTCTCTTTTCTGCTCCAGGATCTCACCCAGGGTATCATAACGTGTAAGTTGTCACATCCTCCTTAGGCTCCTCTTGGCTGTGACAGTTTCCCAAACTTTCCTCGTTTTTGATGAGCTTGACAGTTATAGCTTACTGGTCAGGTATTTTATAGGGTGCCGTCTTTTGGAATTTGGTTGATGCCTTTCTCGTGGCTATGTGATATTGTGTGTTTTGGGGAAGAGGAACAGGGGTGAAATGGCACTCAAATCTCACCACATCGAGGGTACATATTGTCAACTTAAGGAGTGAGGAATTTTGCCCCCATCAACTACTAATGGAATATGGACTTCTTTATAATTAATGAATTAATATGGAACTCATTATGATTAATTCTTTAGAGTTAATTAATTCCATATTATAATTATTTATTTATTATTTTTTGCAGTACTCAGGATTGAACCCAGGGGTACTTTACCAATAGGCTACATCCCCAGTCCTTTCCTTTTTAAATTTTTTATTATTCTAATTTGTTATACATGTTCCCAGTCTTTTCTTAAATTTTTATTTTGAGACAGGGTCTCACTAAGTTGCTGAGGCTGACCTTGAACTTCTGATCCTACAGCCTCACTCACCAGAGTCACTGGAATTAGAAGCATGAACCACAGCTCTAGGCTTGTATGGAGTTCTTGTACATAGGAGATTTGTCACCTCTCAGTAAAAGGGTTATCCAGGAATTGCTTGTATTGGAATAAACTTTTGGCTGATAACAGGTATGAACTCTGAGCTGGATCTCCCTATATCTAACACTGATCAGATACTCACATGATACCATACTCTGTGCTAAACACTCTCATGTATCTATTTCCTTCAATCCTTGCAATTACCCTACGCAGTGAGTACTATTGTGCCCATTTCATGCATAAAGAAACTGAGACTCAGAGTCACTCTACTTGTGAGCCCCACTGTATTCCTGTGTGCCTTGCACACATAACCTAAAAATTGCAGTGCTGTTGCTGACCCTTTTTGTCCACCAAAATTTTATGCAGCTGGGTGGGCCCTGTCCTGACTCCTCCACACATTTCTCAATCTATTTCTTTCTTTCTTTCCTTCTTTCTTCCTTTCTTTCTTTTTCTTTTTAAACTTTTTGTTGTTGTTGTTGCAGATGGACAGAATACTTTAATTTTATTTGTTTATTTTTATGTGGTGCTGAGGCTCAAACCCAGTGCCTCACACATGCTAGGCAAGTGCCCTACCACTGAGCCCCAGCCCCAGCCCCTCAATCTATTTCTGAGGTTACCTATCCCCTCTTCCCTGCTGAACCAAACTGTACAGTAACTAGGCACCCCACTTGCTCCAGAGCCTACCCAGAACCCAGTTCCAGAATTTTCCATGGGTGCCTGGACACTCAGACAGACAGCAAGACCCCAGTCACCATGATAGTCCCAGAGAGCAGCTGCCCAACGCCTCCAGGCTCATCAAGTGTCTCTGCCACCCAAGGGCAAGAATAGCACCTCACACTTATGAGGGCCAGAGCAATCTAGAAGTCTGTTTCACACTCTGAACAAAATCCCCCACCCAAACAATAAAGGTGAGAGGACAAGGAGGGAGTTGAAGATTCAAAAGCCGTTATGGTTGGAAAAGAAAAGCAAACCTGATCACCTCTGGGCGGTTACCCCTCCAGCCCCCACAACAGCCAGTTAGAGGAGGGAGCATGGGTAAGGAAGGCTCAGCCACCTTAGAGATCAAGCACTCATTAAGACCTTGCCCCTCTTCACCACCTCCCCTGGGCCTCATGCTGGGCACCACAATGGAGTGAAAACTGGGCTTGGCTGCAGAATCTCGCTGGATTTTCTCAAAAACTCCAGGAGGATGCAGGGAAGGGATTGAGACCCTCACTTTACTCAGGATACTGAGGCATAGAGAGGCAGTGACTTGCTAAACACAGTCCAGTAAGTTGGCATGTTGTCTGACTCCTTGGGCTTTTTACATGGGATAGTCTGATGAAAAAGACTGGAGCCACCCCCATTTAAAAAAAAAAAAAAAAATCAAGCAGAGGCATCTAATAGCAGTGGTCAAGAAACAAAGATGCTGGGCGGGGGTTGTGGCTCCGCGGCAGAGCGCTCACCTAGCACGTGCACGGCCCGGGTTCAATCCTCAGCACCACGTAAACATAAATGCATTGCATTGTGTACAACTAAAATAAATAAATAAATATTTAATAAAAAGAAGAAGAAATAGAAAGAAACGAAGATGTAGATGGAAACTGTTGGCCAGAATAGCACTTCCCAAACCTGGAGCATCCTAGATTAGAATGGCTCATGTTCATCAAGGAAGGTTCTCTGGACAGTGCTGAATATTCTGCAGGAGGGAGAGAAGGTCGGACAGGTCCCCACTCTCAGGACATGCATCTCCTCTGTCTGACTGCCATTTCCTGGAGAGTTGTTCCTGGGGTGGGGTCTCCATAGGGAACTGGTACCATGTGCCCTGGGAACCCAATCTAGATTAATCCCTGCAGCCATGAAGCTGGTGGAGTTCAGGGGAGGAAGCATTCAACCTTAGCATTGTGTTCCCATTCAGATGAAAAAGACTAGCCTACTGTGGAGCACACAGTGTGTCCACATTAAATGTTTCATGGCTGGAGTTAGGCTTCAGGCGGCGACAAGGTTGTTCCTGGAAAGAAAGAGGGGCAGGAAGAGGTGAAGTCACTCTCACAAGATTGCAAAGACAGTAAATAGTAGACGTGAGACAGAACGCGGAAACCTCGTGTGCCCCTCTACCTGCTGCCCCTGCCTCCAGACTCAGAGACTCCAACACCAGGTCTGGCATGCATTAGGCTTTTATTAGAAACTCTTGTTGACAGAAGTTCAGAGGTCTGGCCCCAACCCAGAGGTAGGAGAGTTTCGTTGCTAACCACACGCCACACTGGGCAGGAAGTAGGAGGACGGGCCTCTGTCAGGAGCAGGGAGGAAGGGGCCCTGGATCCAGCATGGTGGCCAAGGGTGAAGACTGGGATGGGGGGTGCAGAAGAGGCACTCCATGCCGATCCCCTCAGAGTCTCGGAAGCCCTACTCCCCACCTCTGGGCCACCCCAAGCCCAGCACAACCTGCCAGGGCTAGTTCTGTCCCAGATCTGCTTCGGCTTCCTATAACTTTCTTCCCTCCTTCATTACCTGGTTACTCTAACTCATTCCTCAGATTTCAACTCAAAATCACCTCCTCATGGAAGCTTCCTTGGGCCTTTCTCACCAGGGAAATCCCCCATTACAGGATCTCCTAGCATTGAACTTGGTTGTGACTTGCATTTCCTTTGGGTGACTATTTGATTCATGTCCATCTAGAATGTAAGTTGCACGAGGGCCCTGCTTCGCCTGCTTTGCTCAGAGGGTATTCCCAGCATCCCTACACACTGCTGGTATTGAGTAAAATGCTCAAAGAATGTGTGTTGAATAAATGCATGATTGAATGCGTATAGAAATGACTATGGAAACTTGACCAGCCTCGTTTGTTGGATAAAAAATGATATTCACATCTGAACCCCTTGAACCTACCTACCTTATATAGAAACAGGGTCTTTACAGATGTGATTAAATTAAGGATCTTGAGATAGGGAGATTTCCTGGATCCTCGGGGTAAGTCCTCAGTGTACATTTAAGCTCTCAAGAAGTTCTTGTCATAAAGGGCATAGGCAGGCTCCGACCTACCTATACAGAGAAGACGAGGAATCTGGCAGCCATTGGAAGCTGGAAGATACAAGGAATGGATTCTTCCCTACGGCCCATAGAGGGAGTGCAGCCCTGCCAGTACCTTAAATTTGGCCTAGTGAAACTGATTTTAGACTTCTAGTCTCCAGAACTGTGAGATAAGAAGTTGCTATTGTTTTTGGATCATCCACTTTATAATTTTTGTTACAGCAGCCACAGAAAACTAATATATCTTGACCTCCCTCCTCACTCTAACCCCTAATCCTCTTCCCATCAATCTTCTCCATCACCAGTCTCTTTGAGGGAAAGAAAAGAAACTAAAATGGGAAGAAGAAAAGAGGAATCAAGAATAAAGAGAGGGAAGGGTGAGGGTAAAAGGGGCTAGATTGTGAGTGTGCCAGGGCTGTGGGATTTATTCAGATGCTGGAGGCTAGGCCCAAGCTGCAGGAAGGAGCCCTGTGTCCATGCTTCCCCCACCCCTCTCCCAAAGAACATTCCTGAGGGGAAACAAGAGGGACTGAGAGTTCTCAAATCCTCTGTCAGTCTGCCTGTCTGTCAGCCACTAGTTTTGATCCCCATGAAGGAGCCCAGTGAGCCTCTCTCACCTGTGAGTGGAAGGTGTAGCCACTGTGGACCTTGTAATCAAATTGGGACTTCAAAGAATATGTGGTGACTTGATCAGATTTGGCCTGGGGAGGAAAATTAAGTGGACAGGAGAAAAAAAAATAAATTCCTGAATTCAGGAACACAGTGCAATAGAAAGAGGCTGGGACAAAGAACTGGAAGAAGTACATTATTTGTGGGTGGACAAGGAACATGTTCCAGGCCCAGCAGATGAGCAAGCACCTAGTTATCACATGGTAACCCTTCTGTAATTTATATATCTGGCACAAGGAGTGACCACTCATAAGAATTTCATGAATCCCAGAGCCTTTGTTGATTTTAGTTTTCCAAATTGAGGCCTAGAATTACTATAATTTGTAAAAACATGAATTCTCTTAAACATGAATCATTTTTTGCAAACTTCATACCATGCATCAAAATTCTAGGTTTCTGAGCATTTATTTACTTAGCAAAGAATTTTTATGGGTTTTGAACACTTGCTTATCAATAGAAGTTGAACATTTTTTAAGAAGTGTAAAAATGACCTCATCTTATATAAGAACTCTAAAAATTTGCCAAAGAAATTTCTAATTTTCAATTTAGGAGGCTGAGGCAGGAGGATCACAAGTTCAAAACCAGTCTCAGCAATTTAGTGAGGCCCTACACAACTTAAAGAGACCCTACCTCAAAAAAAACACAAAACAAACAACAACCAAAAATAAATAAATAAATACATAAAAAGGGCTGGGATGTGTCTCAGTGGTTAAGCACCCTGGTTTCAATCCCTGATACCAAAAAAAGAAAAAGGAAGAAATTCTAATTTTCCTTTCATGGGTCCTGGTAATTTTTCATCTAGGTTCTTTTGGTGTCCTGAGAAGAGGGGTCTGGGGTAGGACCCAAAGAGCAGGTTAGTCCAGATAGAAAGGGGATTAGCTACTGGTTACCAGAGACACTACTGGGAGCTCCCCCATCAAAATCACCCAGATGTCGGCTTGTTTAAGAGCTTGGAAAAAGAAGGTGAGAAGATCATGGGATGACTTGTTCTTATGTCCTAAAAGGTCAGATCGCCACAGAATGAATCTGGGGGTGAGGTGTGAACCTGCCATTGTCTTGAGACCGCTCTTCCTCTCTTTCATTTTCTTATAAATTATAAGAACTTCAACTCCACCCTGGGACTGTAGAGCTTCCTCTTCTACGTCCCCCTCCCACACACGCATCTACGGGGCGCAAGCGCAAGCACCCCATCGGCCCTCCCTGGCTGGCTTCCAGTTGCTATTTCTTGTATTTGTCATTAATTCTATGGAAAAGGAAAGATGGTACTTTAAAAATGTCCTGGGATGAGTGCTGAAACGGTGTGGGAAGACGGATCAGCTGGATCCCAGGACTCCAAGGGTGCAGTAAGACCTCATGGCACCAGGGGACAGGGAGAAGAGAGCCTTCCCGCCGTGAGCTGCTCAAGACATGCTTAGTTGCAGTGAACTGATAGAAGACACAATCTATAGGGCAAATGACAACAGTAGTTCTGACACCTTCCATGTGTATACCACCTTCTATCCAAGCTGGTCCTTCTCATATCATGTTAAAGTTATTTACTGCAGGTCTAAAACCCCCAAGAGTACACGAACCTGATAATGCCAGCATCTGACTCATTTTTGAATCCCACTGTACCTCGGCAAGGGTACGTAACAAATATTTGCTCATGTTAATCATCTCTGCAGCCCAACAGGTTGGAAGAAGCAGTATCATGCTCATTTTACAACTAAGAAACCTGAAATCTTGGAAATTCATGACTTGCCCAAAGTCATGAATGACAGCTGAGAGACCTGGGGCTTGTACCTCAGTCTTAGGTCTTGCCATTGAGCACTCTCACTGCTACAGGAAGTGTTGAAGAAACATAAGCCTTTATATCTTTGAAGTCTGTGTCCACACTCAAAGCAAGCAGCCGCCACCCAGAGGCCACCATCATGGAATAGAAAGAGATGAGATATAAGCCTACCTGGACAGCTCTGGGAGAGAAACCCAAGAACAGATGGACTTCTTGCATTCGTGGGATGGGAGCTCAGACTGGTATTATTTTAGAAGCAAAATTGTTTACCAACAATTTCTGCATTACAGAGTGGAGACTAGCTTCTCACTGTCCTAGGTGAATCTTCTCAGTCATGTTCATATGAACAGGTGATTGTCCCTTGGTTTGGCAGAGGTCCTGGGCATCCACAGTGGGTCCTAGGTAGATGCTTCAGACTGCAGTGTCACAGTCTCCTTGGCAGAATCATGCCCCTAGAAATCAGAGAAATGGTTTTCTGAGTTTAGGCTGTCCCATGCCTGGAAATCATTGTTTGTAGTCCAGGTAGGGTTCACAGAGGAGCAGAGAACCCAGACGCAGGCAGAAGGAGCAGACTGACTTGTTCTTTTCCCTTCTGTGCAGGAACCACTGAGGGAAAGACTGGATTGGGCCTCACATGCCACTGAACTGAGCCACACAGCTCCTGTCTCACCTGCATTGTGGTTTAAGGTTGAGAACAGACAAAGGCAACCAGCGTGCATGGACCACTGGAACCAGACTACATCTTCAGGGTGCAGCTAGGAATTTCTCTCAAAGGATGGTGGTGTTCCTCTCCTGAATCACCTCAAGTGCAACAGAGAAGGGAGGAGGAGGAGGAGGAGGAGGAGGAGGAGGAGGAGGAGGAGGAGGAGGAGAATTGGCTTTTGGCCAGAGAAGAAAGGCTCCTCCTCTCTGTGTGCTAAAATGTATTCAGAGAGGCCTGGAGATGTCCAAAAGCAGGGTGTTAGCTAGCCTCTCCACCACAGAGACTACCAGGCACTCAGGAGGGTTTGCAGACTGGGGCTGATGCCATGGATGCTCTGAGAGTCTACTTCTTGAAGCAGTTGTAAATGACAAACTCTTGGGTACTTTGGAACAGTGCGGGGAGACAGATGAGCAGGCTTCCCAGGGAGGATGCCAGGATTCTGAGGGTACAGTGTTATTTGCAAACCTCCAATAGCATTTTAAAATGTGATGGGCCAGTCTGTGTCCACACTCAAAGCAAGCAGCTGCCACCCAGAGGCCACCATCATGGAATAGAAAGAGATAAGATATAAGCCCACCTGGACAGCTCTGGGAGAGAAACCCAAGAACAGATGGACTTCTTGCATTCGTGGGATGGGAGCTCAGACTGGTATTATTTTAGAAGCAAGAGAAATGACACCCTTAACAACTGGAGAAGTCAAGGCCATCTGGGCTACAGAAGGAAGACACTGCTCTCTGTTTAAATGACCCAGGATATTTCTACATTGTGTCTGTCATCTCTTGCACCCCAAGTTTATAAAGCAATAATACTGGGCTAGGTCCACACCCTTCCTGCCAAGATGATTTTCTTAAAAATCGCTCTGGTGGAAGGAGTTGTCCCAAGAACAGTCAAAGGCCCCCTTTGCTCTAGTCTGGTGCGGTGGAGCTCAGCACATCACACAGCCTGAAGAGAGGCCAAACAAATGCTGGCAATGGGAGAAAGGAACTGGCTTCTCTGGTCAGCATGATGCTCTTTCTCCTGGAACTTCTCCTGACCCACTTCCTCACTACAGAAGCCTTTCTCAGCTGTCAGAACACATTTGCCTCTGGCCTTCCAAGAACCCAGCAAGGTTACAAAGATTCCAACCTTGTCAGTGACTGATAAAAGACAATGGTCTAAGGATGCACAGCTGGCAGTGGCCAAGTTGGGGCTAGAACTAGGCTCATGGCTCCTCCACCTGGGGCACTGGCCAAGAACAGTATCCTGAGCAGACTTGTGGAGTGAAAAGCTTCTCAGGTCCCCTCTCTGCTGCTTCAGGGAGTTAGCATGGGAGGTCAGTTTTCCTTCCCCTTTCCTCTAAGCCGATGGACACAACAACTCCACGCACTCTTCATAGCTCCATAAGCTTAGCTGCCGTGGCATGGCAGGCAGGGTTGAACTTCAATCTAGAGACTAGGGTTTTAATTCTGCCACTAACTAGGTGAGTCGTCTTGGCTCCTTAACCCCAGGCTCTTGAGTTTCCTCTAATATTTAAGATGCAAATCTGCAAGGTCCCTCTCCCGGTCAGAATCCCCCAAGTATGTCTGTCACCCAGCCATCTGAAGTGTAAGCAACTCCTTATTCAAGCCTGAGCCACTGTCCCTTCTGACCTTTTTTAGACTCAGGGAGTCAGGAAGAGGATGAAAGGATGTGGACATCAACTGGGTTCTGTAGATGGCCACCAGAAGTCTCTTGGGGCTTGGGCTGGGGTTGGCTCAGCAGTCCCAGCAGACCCTTCCCTTCACACTCAAAATTCTCCTCAACCTCAACATAAGGACTACCAAGCTTCCCCAGGCAGCTTCCTTCTTTTTGTCTCCTTCTCAGGGTCACTTCCCTCTGGTTCTCTCTTCATTATATGTAGCTCCGACACAGTGATCACAAGGCCTGGAACTTCCCTAATCACTAGTCCAGGGACAGAAAACTGAAAGTTGTTCTTGTTACCACATTTGATCATAATTTCCTCTAATTTCCTCCCCACTCAGATGCCCACCCTACCCCCAGCGATGCCTGTTTAGACGCACCATCCTGAAGTCCTAGATGAAGTGGAGTGAAAGAACAGCACCATCGAGAGCTCCAAATCTGGCTCTAAGAATTTCCCAGAAGACCACAAGAGCAGGACGTCCACCCAGCTCTGCCCACGGGCTTCCTGGGCTTGCCACATCCCTCTGCCCTCTACAGCATTCTCTTGGGCCTAAGCTGTTCCTTCTTCTCTTTCTTTCCTTCTCTCTCTCTCTCTCTCTCTCTCTCTCTCTCTCTCTCTCTCTCTCAGTCTTTTGAAATTAAGTCTCTCACAAAGAACTCTTCAGAGATTATAAAGGAGACTGTACCAACGTTGTAGAAATATGGGCTCTGGAATAAAACAGACCCAAGCTGACCTCTTAGTCTTGCCACTTAGAGAGACAAGGGCAAGTGACTTGGTCTCACTTGACCTCACTTCCCCATCTACAAAACTCTAATTATAACATCCATTCCACTGGGTGGTTATAAGGATTAAATGAGACCATGTTTGCAGATTAATCAGGATAGTCAATAGTAACTGCTATAAGGAAAATCTCAAAATCTCAGTGGCTTGAATCAACAAGGGTTCATGTCCCACTTGTTTAACAAATTGATGAGGATCAGGTGTCTTTCTTGCACAGCTCTCCTCCAAGTGGTGACTCGGGGACCCAACACCTTCCATTCCCTTGGGCTCCTCCACTGGAGCCCTTCCAGATGGCTGACAGACTTGCACAGAGTTAGAAGAAAGGCTGGACTTGGCACCCACAAGTTCAACTTCACACTGGCTAAAACTCACATATTCCACCAAACTTCAAGTGAGACAGGGAAATCTAGTTGCCCCACAGGTACCCAGGAAGAGGAAATGAGATTGCTAGCTAGATCTCTGGCTGGTCTCTTTTACAACATGTATTTAGCACAGTGCCTGATACACTGTTAAGAACTCAATAAATATAAGATACTGTTATAATTACTTTCTATCATCTGTCCCAATACTGGGTTGGACACCAGAAATCACAGAACCTCAAGATAGACAAACACTGAGAATGAATAAATGAACACAAAACAAAACTAGTGAGCTTTTTTTTTTTTTTTTTAAAGATATAGTAATCATGCCTGATGTAACTCCTACTCTGGGTGCTCTCTATGAGGTGGCAGATATGTTGGAATATCCTGAATTCAAAGGCTGGCTCTGCACTGAGGAAGGTATTAACCTATGTCAGGCATTGTAGTTTTCACATTCCAAAACAGGAATGCCAACTTACCATTTTAT